>JAGFNQ010004011.1:75749-199009 GCA_024364735.1 Boesenbergia rotunda | reverse complement strand
CACCACCACACTACAATGCGGGTTGTCAAAGGAGCAACTCTACAAGGTGGGACCATTCAAGAGCGCCAAAGAGTTGTGGGACAAACTAGTTGAACTGAATGAAGGGTCCAACGAGTCCAGAAGGGCAAAGAAGGATCTGCTCATTGCCCAACTCCAATCCCTGTCCATGAAGAGCAACGAGACTGTCTGCCAGCTGTATGGAAGGGTGAAGGAGATCATCAACGAACTCCATGTGATTGGAGAGAAGATTGAAAACTGGGATCTCGTCAGGTACATCCTACAATCTTTCCCTAGAACAACTTTGTGGGCATCAATGGTTGATGCCTACAAAGTATCAAGGGATTTGTCAATAGTAAAATTAGATGATCTGTTTTGTGAATTTGAACTGCACGAGCAAGCTAATGTTTCGGCCAAAGAGAAAGGTATAGTCTTTATTGCAAAAAAGAAGAAGAGGAGAAGGAGAAGAAGAAGGTGGTCTACTCCTCTTCATCCGACTCAGAGGAGTCCAGTGCCTCTATGGATAGCGATCAAGAGGCTTTTATGGTAAGAAAAATGCGTAGGGCTTTCAAAAGTTTTTCTAACAAGTCTTATGCTAGGAAAGGATCTAAAAGCAAGGGCAAGGCAAAGGACATCATTGCTACAACTGCCACCAAGAGGGACACATGAAGAATGAGTGCCCTCAACTAAAGAGAAGAGATGAAAAGAAGGAGGAGAAGAAGAAAGGTGACAAGAAGAGGACAAAAGGAAAGGAGAAGAGTGCCACCAACCTCAAGGCAACTTGGGATGATCCATCATCCTCGGAGGAAGAAGAGGAGCAAGTGTCTCACTTTGCTCTCATGGTGGTGGACCACTCAGAGTCATCAGATGATGAGAGAAGCTCAAGCAGTGATGAAACTGACTCATCATCATCATCATCCGAGTCAGAAGCTTCGGTAAGTGAGGTATACAGCTTACCCTCCTCTACTTTAGTTAAAATTATTTCTAGTACCAACATGGATTTAGCTAAAGCTAGAGTTAAGATTAAGGACTTGAAAGATGAAATTGTCATGCTTAGAGTAGAGTCTACAAAGCTTAAGGAAGACTTGCATGCTTGTTCTCTTATATCACATGATACATGCTTTGAAATTGAAAATAGGGAACTAAGGAAAATGGTAGATAACCTCACAAAGGCACTTAAAAAATTTCAAGTGGGCTCTAGCAACTTAGATATGATAATTAACAGTCAAAGAGCCGTCTATAACAAGGCCGGATTAGGATATAGGCCAAATACCAAGGAAGTGGCCTTTGTCTCACTCATGGGTAGGAATGGTGCATCTAGGAGACAAGGGACTAAGGGAAACATCAAGAGGGCGTGGGTACCTAAGAAATTTTTAAATGATGCTTGTGGATCAAAAATCTAGGTACCAAAAGAGTGTGTTTTCCATGTTGTATAGGTGAAGGTGAAGGAGGCCTCAACCATGTGGATAGTAGATAGTGGGTGCTCAAGACACATGACCGGAGATGTGAGCATGTTCACTACTATTAGCTACCTAAGAGAAGGGACGGTCTCCTTTGGAAATAGTGAAAAATTGAAAATAATTGGTAGGGGCACCATTGAGGTATCTCCTACAATCTCTATCCATAAGGTACTCTTAATAAAAGACATGAAATTTAATTTACTTAGTGTAAGCCAATTATGTGATGCGGGATATAGGATTGAATTCCATGCTAGGAAGTGCCTAATAAAACAAAATGAGTCCAATAATGTCATATTAGAAGGGTATAGGGAGGCAATCTTTATTATCTTGATCTTACTTATGCTACTAACAATTTGCCTAAGTGTTTCATGTCTAATGAAGAAGAAGGATGGTTGTGGCACCGAAGACTTGGGCACGTGAACATGATAAGCATTGCAAAAGTGGCCAAGGAGGAGTTGGTGAAGGGGCTACCTATGATCAAGTATGAGAAAACCAAATTGTGTGATGCATGCCAAGAGGGTAAGCAATCAAAATCATCACACAAAGGTAAAACCTTAACCACTACTACTTTACCATTAGAGCTTTTACACATTGACTTGTTTGATTGCGATAGTACTCCCTCACTAGTAGGGAGTAAATATTATTTAGTTATAGTAGATGACTTTTCTAGATTTACATGGGTATTCTTTTTGAAACATAAGGACGATACCTTAGAAATCTTTATAGGGTTCAGTAAAAGGGTAGAAAATGAAAAACACCTCAAAATTAATCGAATTTGGAGTGACCACGTTGGGGAGTTCCAAAATTCAAGTTTCTCGCAATTTTGTGTTGAAAATGGGTATAAGCATGAATTTTCATGCCCGAGGACTCCTCAACAAAATGGGGTAGTTGAGAGGAGAAACAGAGCACTACTAGAAGCTCCTAGGACTATGCATAATGCATATTCCCTTCCTAGCTATTTTTAGGCCGAAGCGGTTAATATCGCTTGTTACATTCAAAATCGGGTTTTGGTACATAGGTTCTTAGGTAAAAACCCCTTTGGGTTATGGAATGGGAGAATTCGACAAGTCCACTACTTTAGGGTTTTTGGATGTAAGGTTTATATTTTGAATACCAAAGATGACCTAAGGAAGTTTGAGTCAAAAGCCGATGAAGGAATTCTAGTTGGTAATTCATCCACTAGTAGGGGTTATATAGTTTACAACAAAAGGACAAAGGTGATTGAGGAGTCTTCTAATGTCGATTTTGATGAATCTACCAACACCTACCCTAGAAAAGCCTCAATTGATAAGGACATAGAGGAATGTCAACCCCTTGCCCAAAGAATCCAAGACCTACATTTGGAGGGCAATGATCAAGGGGGAGTAAGAAGTACTCTAGAGGATGAGGAAGAAGTAGTCAATGAACCCACAACCTCTAGGCCCTTGAGACATCACCAAGATCACCCTATTGACCAAATAGTGGGTGATGTCACTCAAGGAGTAAGGACTAGGTCCTATTTTAGAGACCAAACTAGTCAAATCGCCTTAATCTCTCAATTAGAACCTAAGTCTATTGATGAAGCATTGGGAGATGTAGACTGGGTCTTAGCAATGCAAGAGGAGCTAAATCAATTTGAGAGAAGTGAGATTTGGGAGTTGGTTCCTAGGCCCAATGATTGCACCATTGTAACCACAAGATGGGTCTTTAGGAACAAACTAGATGACCAAGGCAAAATCACTAGGAACAAGGCTAGATTGGTAGCTAGGGGGTTTAACCAAGTTGAGAGATTAGACTATGATGAGACTTATGCCCCCGTAGCTAGATTAGAGTCCATTAGAATTCTACTAGCCTATGCCGCTCACATGGGTTTCACACTTCACCAAATGGATGTAAAGTCGGCATTCCTTAATGGGATCATTAAGGAAGAGGTTTATGTAGAACAACCACCCGGGTTTGAGGACCCTAACTATCCAAGACACGTTTACAAATTGAGAAAAGCCTTATATGGATTGAAACAAGCTCCCTGGGCTTGGTATGAAAGGCTTTCTTCATTTCTAGTGTCTAAGGGGTTTAGGAGAGGAACAATTGACCCTACTTTGTTCCTAAAATCTAAGGATAAGGACATATTTGTTGCCCAAGTGTATGTAGATGATATCATTTTTGGGTTAACAAATAATGACTTCCTACAAGAATTCATCAAATGTATGGAAGATGAATTTGAGATGAGTCTTGTAGGAGAGTTAACCTTTTTTCTAGGTCTTCAAGTTCAACAAACCAATGAAGGAACACATGTCTTTCAAACTAAGTATGCTAAGGAAATGCTAAAGAAATTTGGCCTAGAAAATGCTAAGGTAGCATCTACCCCTATAGGAACTAATGTGAAAATGGATAGTGACCTTGAAGGAAAAATGATAGACTCAAAATAATATAGGAGCATGATTGGTAGTCTATTGTACCTGACCGCTAGTAGACCCGACATACTTTTTGCAGTAGGTATGTGTGTACGATACCAATCATGTGCAAAAGAGTCTCATTTGGTAGTAGTGAAGAGGATCCTGAGGTATGTTAGAAGCACTCTCAATGTCGGGTTGTGGTATCCTAGAACCCCAAATGTTGACCTTATTGGATACACCGACTCAGACTATGCGGGGTGTAAGCTAGATAGGAAGAGTACTAGTGGAGGGTGTCAATTCCTTGGGTCTTCCTTAGTCAGTTGGAATAATAGGAAACAACCATGCGTTGCCCTATCAACAACGGAGGCGGAATATGTGGCAATGGGTGGTTGTGTTTCCCAACTACTTTGGATCATGCACACCCTAGAAGATTATGAGTTACATTATTCCAAGGTCAAAGTCTTGTGCGATAATGTAAGTACAATCAATCTAACTAAGAATTCGGTTCACCATTCTAGAACAAAACACATTGAAGTGAAGCATCACTTCATTAAGGACCATGTGGCAAGGGGAGACATAGAACTACACTATGTTGAGTCAAAGTCGAACCTAGCCGACATTTTTACCAAGCCTCTTCCCAAATCGAAATTTACATCCTTAAGAAGAGACCTTTGGAATGTGTTTTGTAGAAGTATAGGATGAACCTTGGAGTAATAGATTGGGAAAAGTGTGCTTGATCCATTAGGATGATACAATTGGTTCACTTGTGCTTGTGGCATAGTGTTGAATCATCAAAAGTATCAAAATATGAAAACTAGACCAACCATGGGGAGAGCAAGTGTTTAATCAATGGACTCTTTGCCCAAAGATCATGGTTGGACATTTTAAACATTTGAAAACCATTTCATGTCTTATATGTTTTGTCATGAGCTTAGAAGAAATTTGAATGCATAACTAGGTTGAAATATTGATACTTTCTTAGTGGTTTTCAACATTTTTGAAGTTTGGTCAAAAGTCAAGCATGTTTAAAATTTTATATGAACTGATATTTTTCCTTGATAGAATATATAATTTTAAACATGCCTGCAAATTTCTACCAATTTTAGAATTTTTTGAAATTTTTGGGAGGTTTCTGAAATTCGACAAAAAAATTAAAAAATCTGACTGAAAGCGTATTAGTCGACTGCCCCCTGGGCAGTCGACTGGCACGCCTGATTTCAACTTCTGTGATTTTTTTTCAAAAATCAAACCTTCTCCAATTTGATGTCATGGGTTTGGGTTGCTTGAGGCAATCGTTTTGATGGTGCCAAAGTGGGAGAATGGGTAGTTTAAGTTAGTTATTAACTTAAACTTGGATGATTAAGAATGGATGAAGACATGGGTTAAGGGGGAGGCTACCCCTTAGGTTTTAATATGTCTTACAGTTTTGATTAATGTTGCTTAGAGTTAAGTTGGGCTTGAAACTTAACTTGGATCATGAGTAAAATTGAAAATGGGAGAAGACATGGATTAAGGGGGAGGATACCTCTTAGGGTTTGATATGTCTTATGCTTTTCAATTGTTACTATTATTTACCTTGTTGACTGGTATTTTTATCCCTAAACTTAAACATATTGCCACACATCAAAAAGGGGAAGATTGTTGAGGCAACCGGCCCAAGAATGATCGGGAAGATCATGGTTTTGATGTGTGTACCAATAAGCTTAAGGTTAGGGTATTATGTTGTATTTGATATATGTGTGATTGAGTTTGCAGGACTTGGAGAATCACACATGGAGAACATATCCGAGGGACGAGAGCCGAGGAAGGAGGACTCCAAGGGCAAGCCGGGAAGTGGACTTCAAGGGCACACGTGAAGGGTGGCACGGAGGCAAGCCAAGGGAAGGCTTGTGTGCGCATCCGAGGGACGATAGCCAGAGGAAGATGACTTCAAGGGGCGAGCCAAGGGAGTGAACCTGAAGGCACACGTGAAGGTGAGTGTTAAGTGTTGGGACCGGGTGCATGTTGACAAGGATACGGGTTCATAATATTTTAAAATTTTACGTGCAGCGGAAGAATTAGCATAAAATAATTTCACAATTATTTTAACCACGTATCTAGCATGCGACCTTATGATGTGTGGACGTAATCATAAATTAAAACATTGCGGAAAAGTAAACTAATTTACTTTGTTCCTCGCGTAACTTGAAGAAAAGGGACGAGATCCAACCGTAGCGTCCCTTGGAAGCTTCGCCTCTATTCGCGTCCATGCCGAGTTCTCTTCGGGATGACTTCGCAGAGTCACGAGTTTTGTGCTGACGAGAACTACTAGATTCTCTAAAGGCACAACTAGATGAAAAAGAGAAAAGAATGGAAACTAACCAACAAGAAGCGGAATCTAAATTCCGGGAAGAGAGGAGTTGCGATCCGCTTCTTCTTCTTCTTGTTTGGCTCCTTCTTGGTGATCCTTGCTCACGCCAACCCTTGGAAGGGTGAAGGTTGCGCCGGCCCTAGGTTGGACAAGGGGCGCCGGCCCTAAGTGTGGCATGGGGCGCCGGCCCTAGGAGGGAAGGAGAAGGAGAAAAGAATAAGAGAGAGAGAGGGAGAGAATTAATCTCTTGATTACTCTATTGATCAAGGAATTAAAGCCTAGTCTTGGTTCCTTTATATAGTAACCTCTCCCTTGCCAAGTCTCCCTCTTAACGGAATTTTCATAAGAAATTTATCCTATAAATTCTCTTACTAATTATTTCGTTTAAGCCAAGTTTTATTATAACTAACTTTATAATAAAACAAATACCTTCTCTCCTTTTATTATGGAATAAATTTTATAAAAAATTTATAAACTTTCTTATTATGGAAAAATCAATTCATAATTGATTTTATAAAATTAAAATAAACCATTCCATGGATCATTTTAATTTCCATAAAAGAATAAATTTCTATAAATTTATTTATATAAATTTCTTTACACAAATTTATTTATCCATAAATTATAAAACAAATTGTGCTTGATTTATTTTATTAATTAAACCAAATAAATTGGTTTATCCTCCTTTTAATGGTCGGCCAAACCAAAGAGGGTTGGCACCCTCTTTGGCCGGCCAAACCGAGCCGAACTGTCGCGAATTAAACTCATTTAATTCGCCCAATAAGCCTTCAAAAGACTTACCCATTTTAAGTTTCCGTTGCGCCTCTGATTAACTCAGATTCGTCTTATTTCTCTTGATCGGTAAATCCAATTTTCAACTCATTTTAAATCCTTCGGATTACTCGTAGTGCGTGTGACTAAATAGGCTTTCGATTTATGTTGGTCGTCTATAATCAACTAATTATAGAACGATCATGAGTGGCACCTAGTAGTACATCATGACCCCCAATTAATCGAAAGATCAACGGTTTGACCTCAGAAGTAATTCTGAAACCCTTCAGCAGCTCTAATGAATCGTTCCCCATTCCCTTCACCATCTTATACCCACTTGGTTCAGGACACGGTCTATATGTGTCAGTCCCCACTAGGCTGACTACGTCACACCTAGCCCAAGTAATGTCTTTCTCGTCCTTTGGATTTCTAATTACTCTCATGTATTTAAGAGACTCGCACTCTAAACATGATATGCTCTGGCCAGAGGCTTTGAGTAACAATCCGACGATAGGCCTGGGCATACATCTCCTCGCAAGGAGTGGTGAATCCTTTGTAGGCTGCTCAAACATCTTCGGGCACTTCGGCTTATACCCAATCATCCTGGGTCCACACCTCCTAGGAGATGCTTGCTTAAGATGTTAAAGTATAAGTCTCCTTGACCAAGATGACTTGAACACCGCAAGTCAAAGGAACATCGCACTTAAGCTGCAGTAAGAACTTCATTGACATATCTATATAGATTACCATATGAAGTTTTACAGCTAGTCACTCCAATGAACTAGTTCCCTTAACTAGCATCCATGTTTATCTCCGGACATCCCAATGTCACCAGCCAGTGAGAATCAGCTGATTAGTGAATAACCCATGCTAGTCTCAATAGAATTGATAGTGTCCGTATTTATCAATTCATCGACTAGGGATATTTTCAATACTTCACAATTGCACATTTAGAGATAATCACTAGTTGTGATCCCATCACAAATTCTCTTATGCTGTGAATTGTATTGCGGACATTCAGTAGATGAGTTTAAGATCCCAATCAAATACTCAAACATGTATACTCAAATAGTGAATTATCATTTATTAAAATAAATGTTTACAATCATAAGGCGATTGCCTTAGGACACTTCTCTCATATCACTAACATTAAGAGTGGTTGTAAGTGAGTGGGCAGTCGACTGGCCAGAGGACAGTCGACTGCCAAAACTCACAGAAGATTTTCAGCCTTCTACCAGTCGACTGGTCCAGGGGCAGTCGACTAGTAACACCCCAAAACTAGCCGTTGGCTAGCAATTAATGCTAGACTAGTCGACTACCCCAGGGGCAGTCGACTGGTGCGGGTCTGGACAGCCTGCGAGGTTGTCATGTTTTCTTATAAAAAGAGGACTTTCCGCACGTGAACGGTACGGTTTTTCACTGTAACGAAGTGCTATTCGTGCATAGAGTCTTCAGACCTTCCTCTCTCTCTATTCATTGCATTCTGTAAAGAGGAAGACAACACCTTTGTAAATGTTTCTCCACCTGAAGGAGATTTTTCATAGTGGAGGTGGAGTACTCGCGTGGATCCTTGGATTAGTCACTAATTCGGGTGGATACCAAGTAAATTCCTCATTGTTAGCATTGCTCTCTCGTTCTTTGCATATTTTTATTTGTATTGCGCTAACCTCTGTGTAGAGAAAATGACGAAAAATTGCTATTCACCCCCCCTTCTAGCAACGCAAGCGATCTATCACGACCGTCTCGTGCCGTATCGAACGATCCAAATTGCAACTTAGCCAATTACCAAAATTAGCCTTGCAATTTGCTTGACCGTTCGATAGCGCAAAAGGCGACGAGTTGATCGCGGCTTTCATGTTTATGGTCGGGGTCCAGTTAAGAATTTATTAAACATATTTTGAAATCAAAACAATAAATTCTTAAACATGAAATGACAAGACATATGAACATGGCACAAAATTAACATAAGGAAATACAAGGGAGCGTATGGAAAGTTATACCTTTCTGATCACCTAGCGGTCTTCTACCTTATGTCCCTCCCTTCGTAGACATCATGTGGGCGATGATCTTTCACGATCCAAGATCACCAAGAGCTCCAACCAATGCCCTTTTCACAGTCGATCAAAACCCTAGACACTAGGGTTTTGCGCCGCCGGCCTCTTCCCTCTCCTTTGCGCCGCTGACCGTCAGAGCCGGCTCCAAGCCGTCTGGACCAGTGGCGCACCTTGAGAGGAAGATGAAGAAGAAGAAGAAGGAAAGAAACAACCTTCTTCTTACCCCAACATAGCGTGCAACCTCTTCTCCCTCTACCATGCGGCGCCGCCGCAACCCTTGGTTGCGCCGCCTGCAGCTGGCCATCGACGCCTCCTCCACCTTCCCTGAGCCCACAGATGATAGAGAAGGTCTCTACCTTACTTCCTAGAGCCTCAGCCGGAACTTGGTGGAGGAGAGCTTGAGAGAACCGAAGGGGAAAGCCCCTTCTTCTTGTCTCGGCGCTGAAACCCTAAGGGGGTGAGAGAGAGAGGGATGAGAGGAGAGAGCTTGGGTTGTGGATTGATTGATTAGCCCTTGGTTTCTTGATCTCATAGGGTATTTATAGGGCTAAGGTAGGGACCAAGAGGAGGAGTTGGTTTTTGGCATGCTAATGGATCCAAACCCGATCCATTAATTAAGATCCATTCCACTAAAGGATCTTAATTGAACTTCCTCACCAACCCCCATATTTTCATATAGGCTCCACATATTACGAGTCATCCATCCCCCTGTGTTTAAGATCTCGCATGCCCGTTAATTAATTAAATTACTCATAATTTCAATTAATTAACTTCTGGATCCTTGATTAGTACCACTCAACCTTATCAACGTGCCGGATCAAATCCACCTGCAGGGTTTAGCACGATGAACATTTTGAGCTCATCAAGGGGGCATCATTATCCTGACTCACCAGGACACGGATTCCGTCAATAATCATCGGCACATCATATTATTAATATTATTTTCCAACTTATAGGGTCTGTCGATCTAACAGAATAGATCTCGTCCATTGATAAATCAAAGAAACAATAATTAATAATATATGTCCGATATTATTTCGGGATTAAGGGATCGTGCTCCATAATATCAACTGAGGTCCTATCCAATTATCTAGTCAGTACAAATCGGATAACCTCGGTTTTGGTCCTACCCAATGTACTCAAAGCACACTAGTGTAATTCTATGGTCAAGACCAACCACACCTAATTACACTACAATCATCCCGATGGGTTGTCCAATTCCATCTCAGTTGTGGGCCTCCATTTTATATTAAGCAAGGAACTGATAACATGATCTTCCGTGTGACATCACACACCATGTTATCTACAATGCAAAGCAATGGGACTTTGTGTATGTACTATTATAAACAAACACCTAGTGTAGTGTGATTCTCTTTTCATAATAAAGATGTTCATATAATAAAAGTCATGTCTTTCAGTATACACATCTTACAAGAGAGTCATCCAGACTCGGTAGTTCTTGTCACATTGCTTCTTCAGTCCACGTGTCAGCCACGGGGTACTCATCCCCATAACATATCATTACTATTGTATGGATGATAATCTATATTGAGACATGTGCATTAGTATCATGCACCATCCTTGAACTGTTGCATGTTGGCAGTCATCGATGCTCCCTTATGGCCTGAGCCTATCGTCGATCACATTCTTACCCACACGGTCACTCAGGGTAGTGGTAGTTGGAGTTGTGTGTAAGCATGAGACCCACTGTTCTTTTGGAGTTATAGAGTTCTTGGCTCCTTGTTTGCTTTAGAGTTATGGAATTGTTGGCTCTGGATCTGTTGGCTCCTCCTTTTTGCTTTAGGGTTATTGTTATTGAGATGTTGGCCCAAAGCTATTGGTCCTATCATCCGGTCCACTCGTCCACTCAGAATAGTGGTAGTTGGAGTGTATATAGTTGTTACTCCCCTTCCCACTCTGGCATACAAATGTGATATTATGGTTGTTGGACTGGTGATTAGGAGGTGATATATGTTATTGCATTATGTGCATATGATGCATCGTTGCATTTGCTTATGTTTACTGCATTTGATTGAGCTATGATTTGATGCATATGGTTGACATGCAAATACAAGCTTGTGTATCATACATGTTATGTTGTCATTTGTTATTTATATTGTTTCGAGCTAATCCGTTGTAGATCTCAGGTTGTACTGATCATTATACCATACGTGTTAGACAGGTTCTAGTACGTATATTTATTATATCAGTTATGGTTGTGTGCATATTATGTTACTATCTATGAGACTATATACGATTGATCTCCTTATATATGTATTTGACCATGTGATAAATATCATTTTATTGATCAATTTAGATGCTTAAATCCATGTTTGACCCATATTTTACTTGTGTATTTGTGGATTTACCCTAGGTTTTAGGATTAATACTCTTTTTGGACCTAATTGCAAATTTGGATATATTTGACTTGTTTTGTCATTAAATTTTTGATCTACTCTTGTAGGATTGGAAGGATCATGGTCCTAGGTCATGTTGGGTCAAATGTCGAGTCAAAAGTGGACTGGATCAAGTGATCAAGCGTCGACTCATATGGATCGTCCGATGCAAGAACGGTTAGATCTAGACCATCTGAGAACTTCTGATCAATCCGAGCTGGGATTAAGGCTAATCAAGCACTTGGATCAAGATCTGAAGATTTCAGCCCAATCGGAGATCATCTAGCCGTTGGATCACGATCAAAGAGATCTAGACCATCCATTCAAAGATCAAGGTGATCTGAATCATCCGTTGCAAATCTGGCAGATCCGAGCTAACCCGAGGTAGATCCTAACCTCTGATCAAGATCTGGAAAATTTGAGTCAAATCGGACAAGGATCAACCATTGGATGAAGTGGGATTAATCTAGTCGTCCATTGTTTAACTACTTAAACTGCTCCCCTGTTCAAATCTCGTGTCGCGTCTTCGCAAGTCTTCCTCGCATAGTTCGTCTTCTCCGTTTTGGCTACTGCTTTTCTTCAAGTTTTCTTCAGTGGAGGGTGTGACCACTTTGTTTACATTCCTGGATCGAGATTTGGATCATCGGAAGTCTGTTGCCGTGAAGCTTTCAGCTCCAAGTTGCTCAAAAATAGGGCTGAATGAGGGTTTCTTCAGATCTGTCATTTGGATGACTAGATCTCGTTAAGTTGGATCGCGATGGTGATTTGGTTAGGGGACAATTTCAAGCTAGGAATAACCCATACTCTCCTACTTACAACCCTGGGTGGAGGGATCCAAATATGAGGTATGGAAATTTTTTTACCAACAAGGCCCACAACAACAATAATCTCAGCAACCCCAACAAACTTTTCAGCAAGTTCAACCACTACAACCGCAATCACAGCACCAAAATCAGCAATTTCAGCCCCCAAATCAGCACTTCCATCAACCAATTCAGCAGCCATTCCAAGGGATTCAACAAGGTTTCCAAGGGAATCTGAATTATCCACAGTAATATCAACTTTCACAGCAGCAAGTTCAACAACTGCAGCAAAATTTCCAGCCTTGGAATCAAGATTTTCAGCCCCAAAATCAAGGATTTCAGCCCAATCAATTTCAGCCCTCACCACAACAAGTTCCATTTCAAAATCAGAATTTTCAAGGTTGTAATTCTCAACAAATTTCTCCAACATTCCAGCCAAATTTTCAAGCCTTCCAACAACAATATCAGCCCTCCTATCAGCCCCAACAGTCCCAAATACAACAAACACAACAAGGAAATATTTTTGCCGCTATACAAAACCTCGAAAGGCAAATTGGGCAAATGGCTAGTGAAATAAATCAAAATAAAGCTCAAGGATCAAGCCAATTACCTTCTCAAGCTGTTCCCAATCCAAAGTAAAATGTTAGTGCTATTTATTTGAGGAGTGGGAAGGTTGCATCAACTCAAAATGATCCAAGAGCTGAATTTTTTGAAAACAGGGTAGCATCTTCATTTTCAGCTCAAAATAACCCTGAAATCACTCCAAATTAAGTTGATTCCACCCCTAGTTCGTGCCTAACTCCCTCATCAAGCAATCTTGTAATTTTGGTGGGAAACGAAGCACAAATCAGTGGAGAAACAGATTTTACAGCAGCTCCAAAAAGTGGGACAGCAGCTCAAAAATCAGCCCCTCCCATTTCGGTTCAAGAGGAGGAAATTTCTGTTCCTTTGCCCTTTCCTCAGCGGAGAACTCAAACTAAACGACAAGTGGAGGAGGAGAAAGTAAAAGAGTACAATGAGTTGGTTAAATTGTTTAGCAAAGTAGAGATTAATGTACCCTTGCCGACGATGATTAAACAGGTTCCTAAGTATGCAAAATTTCTGAAAGATCTTTGTGTTCACAAGAAGAAGCTTAAGGAAAATGAGTTGGTCAGCATGGGAAAAAATGTTTCATCACTCATTCATGCATACCTCAGAAATGTGAAGACCCTGGGATGTTTACTGTATCTTGTGAGATAGGGAGCACCACGCTACATGATGCCATGCTGGATTTAGGAGCTTCCATTAATGTCATGCCCAGGATAGTCTTCCAGATGTTTGGCATTGGTCCTCTACAGCCCACTGGAGTTGTGATTCAGCTAGCAGACAGAAGCCAAACCCGCCCGGCAGGAGTTATTGAAGATGTTTTGGTTAAAGTGAAGGAGTTGATTTTCCCTGCAGACTTCTACATTCTAGACATGGAAGGAGAGTATCTTGCACGTAGATCCCCACTTATGCTTGGAAGGCCTTTTCTGAAGACTGCTAGAACAAAAATTGATGTATATGCTGGTACACTTCCGATGGAGGTGGGAGACATAGTAGTCCAGTTTAGTATTTTCGATGTAATGAAGGACCCTAGGGGAGATCACTCTATTATGAGCATAGACACTCCAGATGAGACTGTTGAGGCACAGTTTATTGCTGATGATGGTGCATTTGACATAGTGGGAGGAGTTTTGATTTCAGAGGAAGCTGAGGAGATAGATGGAAAAGCATACGACAACATTGATTTCAAAACTGAAGCTTTACCGGAGTTTTCTTGTTTTTTATTTTGTGATGATATTGCTATTGATAGTCCTAATCTGTTTAATAAGGTTGTTGCAGGTATTACTAGGGAGGCGACACACAGTTAGGGCATCTTCTCCACGGGGGAACGATCGGGGAGAAGCGATTGAGACGAGGGGGTTCCTGTCTCAACTCATCTCCTCCACCTTCACCGCCGGTGATCCACGTCCACCTTCATCGCCGCCGGCCAGTATTCCATCTCCACCTCTTCTCGTCAGGGTTCGAAGAGAAGAGAGTAAAGGTTTTCTCTTTCGGGGTTCGGAGAGAAGCCAGCCATTTCCACCGCACGCCATCGCACGAGCTAGGGATCGGGGGTTCCGAACCCTAGCTGACATCAGATCCATCGCCGGCGATAAATTTCTTACAGCAATTCCTTTATAGATTTCTTTTGCAGTAATCTCTTTCAATTCCATGCAGTCTCTCTATTTACAGCAGCAGTTCCTTCTTCTAGCAAGTTACTTCTTTCAGAAATTCAGTTAGAAGCAGAATTCTTCACCGTTCTTCGACTTCACAGCAGATCCAGTGATCATCCTTCATCCGATCAGCAGTTTCTTCAGCATTTCCTCTTCCCAGCTTCAATTCTAGCAGTCGGAAGCACCTTATGCAATTCTGCAATTCAGAAGCTTCATCAGATTTGAGTTTCATTGTTGAATGAAATATGTTAATTGTTGAATGTTTGTAGTGGATGGAACTTTCCCATTTTAATTCACATATTCTTGAAGCAATTTTAGTCATGCATATAAAGTGTTTGGTCAAATGTCTATTAGAACAATTACTTTCAACTGTGATGTTTCTTAGTTGCTTAACTTCTATTTTGTATTGCTTTTCCAATTGCTTTGAGTTTTATGTCTTCATTACATGCAATTAAGTTAGGAAATTAGATTTCTTTAATGCTGTAGGTTCTTGTTCCATGTCTAGGTTTCATTGATGCCTTATTTCTCAAGTGCTTATTTTACATTGCCTTTTCCTTACTGCAATTGTAGTTAGGTTAAATTAGATTTCAGTACCTGCATTGTCTTTCCTTAAGTAGAACTAGATTTCATACCTGCTTCTCTATTTCTGTTCATAGTATTAACACTCAAATCAAACCCCAGTTTGATATCAAAAACCCAAAAGCAATAATCTACGATTCTGAGAATTATCATATACCAACTACATTCGTTGGGAGACGACTCGAGTTACTCTATGCTACATTAGTTTAGAGGAATTCGATAATTAAATTGTATTTGATACTCGCGGTACGACACGCGTGCTTATCAAATTTAGCGTCGTTGCCGGGGATTGATTGTAGAGCTTGTGATAGTTTTGAATTCAATTCTGAAACTTTACAGGATCATTCTTTACTTTTATTTTGTGGTGATGTAGTTGTTGATGATCCTAACTTTTCTAAAATGGTTGTTGCAGATATGGTTGATGAAGCATGCAAAGGAGATGATTCTACAGGTATAGGGGATAACACAGAGCCCCAGGGACCACCACCATTTCCAGAAAATGTAGGGACTTGCATGATGGAGCAAGAACCCAAGGATCACCTATTCCAGTTGAATGTCCACCAGAATTTGAGCCTGAGATGGAGGTATTTCTTGTAGAACCAACAGACATTTTTCAGCACGATCAGGTAAGTATTTCTTCTTTTCCTTTAGAAAATTTCAGGGAGATGTCTAGATTTGCATATGAAGAATGTCTTGATACATCATTTGTGAAAAATAATTATAAAAATTCTTTAGAGGCACCCAGGCTTGATTTTATTCATGGCTATGATATTCTTGAGACAGATTATGCTAAAACTGATTGTGAAATTTTTTTAGAAGAGCCTGAAATTGAAGTTGTTTATTGTGAAGACTCTCTTGCTATATCTTATGTTGAAATTGAGTGTGACGAACTTATGGAGGTACCTAAGATTGATTTTATTGACTGTGAAACATTTCTTGATATACCTTATGTAGAAACTGCTTGTGAAAAATTTACTGAGGTACCAAAAATTGATTTTATTGGATGCAATGCATTTTTGGATACATTTAATGTAGAGATTGATAATATTACACTTTTACCTTACCCTACACGCATGAGAAAAGTTTTACATGGTTTTGCAGGGTCCTAGAGATTTCTTGAGTGGGTACTCCATCTAGACAGTCTTCAACCCCCTGGAAGATTTTCCAAAAAGAATAAAGAGGGAGGAGATGATCTTTCTTTGACTCATAGCACTCCACCTCTAAAATAGATGTTGAACATTAATCGTCCACGGCCACCTGAACATTTTGCTGTCAAGTTTAAGTGTGGGGGAGTAATGCAAAATAAAATTGAGCAAATGAAGGAAACTTTTTCAGCTACCCCTACTCCTCCACTACCACGATGGAGATTATTTCTTGATAGACTCCGACCGCCAGAAATAAAGGGGAGTTTGTTCCTTCTTGTATTTTCTTTCATTGCATATTTCATTTTTATGTTCTTTAAAAGTAGAATTTTCTTTTAAAAGAGTTCTTGCTAATAAATGTGTGAGTAGAGTAGAATGAATAAATAGACATTATGAATACCATTTTATGTCTTTCGTCACGTTTTCTTAATGAATAGAAATAAATGTATCCCTCTAGGGTGTCTTGATAACATTTTAGAGTCTTTTGAAAACAAATTAAATTTGGTTGTTAAAACTTTAGATTTGAGCTCATGGATGAAATCTTGGATGCTTGAGTACTACTTGGCCATGGATTCTTGATTGAGGACTTGAGATGAATTATTTGTACCTAGTGAGGGTTAGCCTTATTTTTGTGACACATACATGTGATTGTACTCTAGAACTTGCTTAGGTTCTTTCAAAACCATATTTCGATGATTAGATCACATTTATAGAGGTGAATAATTTTATTTCTTATCTCATATCAATTTTCATAAATTTCCCTTGTATCACTTCATATTTCTCATTTTCCCTACATAATCTTAATGTTGCTTCTAACTTCACTTTTCTATGGACTTGGAAGTTTGGGAATGTTTCTTGATGTATTTTGCCCGAGACGGACAAAGGATTAAGTGTGGGGGAGTGGCTAGTGTTTTGGAATCAATTCTCATCAAGAAAGTGCTTCATTTAAAAAAAACAACAACAACAAAATCTACAATGAAGAAAAGAAATGGCACGCAAATGAAGAAGATGTATCAAAATGCCTTGGAGCATGTTTCGGCCATTATGATAGAGGATGAATTGCGTGTGAAACCAATGCAGGAATTGTGTGCCAAGTTGAATTCAGTGAAGAAGAAAGAAAAACTGAGCCCAAGTGGAAAAGAAATGAGTAGAAAAAAAAACAAAGGAAGAAAAGTGTCAAGCCATTAAGTGGAAGAAGATGTTTGAAAATCTGAATAATCTGGAAATATTGGAAGTGAGAAACTGTAAGGTGCTAAAATAATTGAAGGGTGCTGTTGAATCTGTATTGAAAAGGAAGAAAACAGATTGAAAAAAAAAAGAACAGAAAAAAAATAGTGTAGGGCAAGCAATTCAGAAATTCACAAGTGAGCATTAAAATCTCCACTATCATGTAGTGTAATTGCTGTGAAGAGCCTGACAATTCTAGATTCTGAGAATGGATTGCATGGATGCTGAATCTATTGAAGAGCTATGTAAATCCGCAAGGAAAGAAAATCAGTATGGATTGAATCAAAGCAGGAATTGAAGCATTTGAATCTTCCATTTCTATTTGATGCAAACTGCTGTCAAGAAGTCAGATTGGAATGTGGAGCTGTAATCTGAAATAGGAAATTGTGTTCCTGATCTGAAGTGATCCATTAGAAGATTTGAGAGGAAACAGAAAAAAAAAGAAAACAGTTTGAAAAAAAAACAAAGAGATAAGTGGCATACCATTGAAGTTTCGGCACCATGAATTAGTGAAGATAATCTCATCCAAATTGAAGATTTGTTCCCCCATCATTCTGATTTCACTAGAGAGAAAGAAAAAGAAAACAAAATCAGAAAAGGGAAGAGAAGTAAGCAAAATTGGCACGCAAGAGTGAAGTTGGCACAAAGGAATTCATGAATTCTTTTCATCAAATTTTTGAAAAGCAATGCCAGAGCTTTACTCCATCACACTTTTGATTTCATTATGTGGACTGAAAGGAGGGCAAAGTGCATCAAAAATATCCTTGAGCATCTAAGTCTTCCACTTTATCAAATTTGCTATTTTCTAGGCCTTTACTTCAATTTTTACCATTTCCTATGTCTTTCACTTGTTTTGATGAACTTTTGTAGATGTTGATTCTAATCATGAATAATGGTAGAGAGTAGATAACAAGCAAGCCTATGGTAGTGCAAAAAGCATGTGTGTATGAGTGAGCTCCATTTTCATCATGAACTTAGAACTTAGGAAGAGAGCCACCAAGAACTTCCCTTGAAAGGCTAGTGAGTGAAATTCATCTCAATGAATCATGAAGGTTGAAATTGCTAAGTTGTTGATTTAAGGACAAGATATTAATCCATAGAGCTTAGATTTTTGAGAATTAACAACCCTAGGTAATTTCTTTTCAATTGCTTCTACTTATGTATGAGAAAAGCTAGGGATACATATTTAATATTTCTCGCGAGACGCTCAAGCTTAAGTGTGGGGGAGTTGATAAGTATCATTTTATTGATCAATTTAGATGCTTAAATCCATGTTTGACCCATATTTTACTTGTGTATTTGAGGATTTACCCTAGGTTTTAGGATTTATACTCTTTTTGGACCTAATTACAAATTTGGATATATTTGAGTTGTTTTGTCATTAAATTTTTGATCTACTCTTGTAGGATTGAAGGATCATGGACCTAGGTCATGTTGGGTAAAATGTCGAGTCAAAAGTGGACTGGATCAAGTGATCAAGCGTCGACTCATATGGACCGTCCGATACAACAAGGGTTAGATCTAGACCATCTGAGAACTTCTGATCAATCCGAGCTGGGATTAAGGCTAATCAAGCACTTGGATCAAGATCTGTAGATTTCAGCCCAATCGGAGATCATCTAGCCATTGGATCACGATCAGAGAGATCTAGACCGTCCATTCAAAGATCAAGGTGATCTGAACCATCCGTTGCAAATCTGGCAGATCCGAGCTAACCCGAGGTAGATCCTGACCTCTGATCAAGATCTGGAAAATTTGAGTCAAATCGGACAAGGATCAACCGTTGGATGAAGTGGGATTAATCTGAGTCGTCCACTGTTTAACTACTTAAACTGCTCCCCTGTTCAGATCTCGTGTCGCGTCTTCGCAAATCTTCCTCGCACAGTTCGTCTTCTCCGTTTGGCTACTGCTTTTCTTCAAGTTTTCTTTAGTGGAGGGTGTGACCACTTCGTTTACATTCCTGGATCGAGATTTGGATCATCGGAAGTCTGTTGCCGTGAAGATTTCAGCTCCAAGTTGCTCAAAAACAGGGCTGAATGAGGGTTTCTTCAGATCTGTCATTTGGATGATTAGATCTCGTTTGGTGCCACTTCCATTCTATCTGAGCTAGCCGGAGGGTCTTCGTCTGAGCTCTGATCATCTCCAAATCACCATTGCGATCCAACTTAACGAGATCGAATCAGATCGGATGAGTTTTCTTAAGACTTAAGCAGATTCGAGTTGGATTCAATACAGAGATAGATTTTCCCGATAATCTATGGAGCTGAGGGGTTCGAGGCTCACTTTTGTGTGACGGCAAGAGGCTAGGGAAGGCATCGGAGTTTAGTTCTTATTGCGTTTCTATTACTGTCAGTTTTTAAATTTTAGCTGCAATTTCATTTCTATTTTCGTATCATTGCTGTAATTTCCTTTTCTGAATAGTTGCTGCTGTAATTAGGTTTTAGATCTGCAAGTAGTTGATTAGGAAGCTTGTTTGGTGAACAAATTTCTTCTAGTTCAGTTGACTTCATCATTTAATGGCTGCGTATCAGTTTATGTTGACAGTTTCAGCTTGTGTATCAAGTTAGGATCTGTGATTGTCAGTTTCGTGTTCTGAATTTGAGTCAAATTACATTAGTTCTTCTTAATCATTTCCAAACATTGGTTTTGCGCATTCATTTTTAGTTGTTTAGTTTGATTTTGTATCCAGTTCATGCTGTTTTTCATTTCTGCTCATAGCTTCTGAATTTCTGCACTTGTATTTCTGCTTTAGATGTTTCTAAATTGATCTTCCATTTGCTTCTGAATTTCCTTCCTTCATTCTTGCGTATCATTTACTCTTAGTTTACCTTCCCAAGCTGATCTTGATTAGTCGCATTCCAGAATTACCAGTCCTTGTTTCCGCAAGTTTCAAGTACAAGTTTGGCACAAAAATTTCAGCTTTGGCACAAAAGTTTCCTTTTGCGTGCCAAGCTGTTTTGGCACTGTTTTTCATCAGGAATTCACATGTCTTCTAGTGTGCATTGATGTTTGAAATCGACTAGTATTTCATTCAGCCAATTCTGAATTTTCTTTGCATTTGTTGGCTTCCAAATTTGTAGTTAGCTTGAGTTGAGGTTGTTTGTTTGTCTAATTTCTGAATTTCGTAGCTAGCAAGGGTTTCAAGTTAGTTTGCTTCTGAAATTTGCCATCTCAGCTTTTATGCATTTGCTAGAATTTTGATTTTCATTCGATATCACTTTTGCTTTCCTTTTAATTTCGATTTTGCTACATTGGTTGAGTAGGTTTCCTATTGGTTGAATTCCTTAGTTGCCATCACTTGTTTAATTCATTGAGTTAAAAAAATTTTTCTTTTCATTGCATTTTCATTTCTAATTGTAATCCAAACCCAAATTTTATTTGAAAACCCAAAAATATAAACGACACATACATTCAAGCTCGAATCAAACCATCTCAACTAGCCCTAGGAAAAATACGACCTATGGCCCCCTTTACTACGCTTTTATTCTTTGATTGCAAAAAGGGTTTCCAGCTTTATAAATATCTAAATTTGAGACCCACATTCGTGATAGCTCTTTTGGGTCCATCAAATTTTTGGCGCCGTTGCCGGGGAACATACTAGTTGAGTTGTTTGATTTTTGCTTGTGCACTCATTTCATATTTTTGTTGATATATTTTTGCACTTACTGCTATATCTTGTGATCTGATTTTATTTGTTTCATCTTTCTATATACTTGTACTACGATTTGTTTTTGATTTTATGACCAGGTCTACAGGTGGTGATCTTGAGGACTTTGACCCTGAGATTAAGAGGACTTTCAGAGCTAGGAGGAGCCAGCTCAGTGTTTCAGAGGGATTTGGCATTATTCCTACTCAGTCTATTTCAGCCTATTCAGTTAATCAGATGGCAGACCACCAGAAGACCATGAAAGAACTCGCAGCACCAGATGTTACATTTCAGTATTCCAGCATTTCTTATCCAGAGCTGGGTGGAGATTTTGAGCTTAGATCTGGACTCATCCATTTGCTGCCCAAGTTTCAAGGATTATCTGGAGAAGATCCAAATAGACACCTGCATGAGTTTCATGTTGTATGCTCCACTATGAAGCCTCAGGGTATTTCAGAAGAAGATATCAAGCTGAGAGCTTTTTCCTTTTCTTTGACTGGAGCAGCTAAGGACTAGTTTTACTATTTACCTACTGGGCACGTGTCTAGTTGGATTTCCATGAAGAAGGAATTTCTTGAAAAATATTTTCCAGCCTCCAGAACTGCAATCATCAGAAAAAGTATTTGTGGCATTCAGCAAGTGGTGGGTGAGACACTCTATAACTACTGGGAGAGATTCAACAAGCTTTGCTCCAGTTGCCCTCAGCATCAGATTAGTGAGCAGCTCCTCATCCAGTACTTTTATGAGGATTATTACAGATGGATAGGATTATGATTGATGCTGCAGCTGGAGGGGCCTTAGTCAACAAAACACCAAATCAAGCGAGGGAGCTTATTTCGAACATGGCAAAAATTCTCAGCAGTTTGGAAGCAGAGCATTATCTACTAGAGGGGTTAATGAAGTTCAGATGGTTTCTAATGATCAGAAGGAAATTAGGAATGCATTGGTAGAGCTCACATCAGTGGTTAAGCAAATGGGTCTCAATTTTTTAAGTCAAAATTCAACTCTTTCGGTACCTCCACAATCAAGTCAAGTGGTGATGAGTGTATGTGGTATCTGCTCTAGCAAAGAACACAATTCAGATTCATGTCCCAACCTACAACAAGATGAGTCAATAACAGCTTTGGTTAGGGGACAATTTCAAGCTAGGAATAACCCATACTCTCCTACTTACAACCCTGGGTGGAGGGATCATCCAAATCTGAGGTATGGAAATTCTTTTTACCAACAAGGCCCACAACAACAACAATCTCAGCAACCCCAACAAACTTTTCACCATGCACTGCCTACTTCTATTATCCGCTGAATCACCCGGACTCACCTCCCATTTGTATGTTTTCATTTTCCCATGTAGCATATAGAAGATATGAAGTCGCTTAGAGTATACTGACTGCCAGTCCCACTTCACATCGAGGTTATTTTTGATTTTATGGTCTCGGTATTGTATTAATATGTTTTGGGCTTGTATTTTAGTCTTGAGGCTACTTCTGTTTGGTTTTATGGTTGTTATTTATAGCCGAGTCAACTCGCATATTGTTCTTGTTGGTTTTCCTTGTGGTGATTTCGTTTTCGCCGCCTTTGTGTTTATTCCAATCGTATGTTACATATAAACTATGTGGTTGTTGATTTTAGTCGTGTGGATTATTGTATTAAACTGCATGATTGTTGTTTTTGTTTTATTTCTAGCCGTGTGAGTTGTTGATATGTATTGTATAGCCATATGACTATTATATTCAAGATTCATATATTATCTGTATAGAGAAGATGTTATCCATTTTTCGAATAGTCATTGCCCTTGCAGCGCGACATAATGTGTAATAGTTACAGGTATATTTATTACAATGCATTAAAGTAATACCAATTTAATCATGTTGACTAAATTGTAAAATAATAATATTTTTTAGATAAAAAATAATAAGGATACTATTTTATTGTTTTTAAAAAATTAATATTATATTTTATATGAATTGGTTTAGAAAATACCAACGAGGGAATTATCTTTTGGTATTTTATAATTTGGAAAAAATATATCCCGGACCTCATATTTTCAAAAAATTATATCGCGGTCTTTATACTTTCAGAAACTTATATCCCGGTTCTTATACTTCCAAAAAACTATATAGTGATCTCTATACTTGAATAACATTATTGTAAACTTGTGATTTGAAAATTGTATCATGATCTCTACATAGCGTTATAATAGATAACTTGTTATTTGAAAACATTTCTTATATTTATGGTAGAAAGGTAACTGTTTTGGTATCAAAATCTCAAAAAACAAAAAGGTAGGTTGTATTATTGTTACATTACTCATGGGTAGTTGAAATGGATTGTCGTAGATATGGTAGGTAACAACAATTGCCACACAAATAGTAAGAAGAAATTGAGGACTGAGCATGGTTATTCATCAAGGAACATAAAAATAAGGAGGAACGAGGAATACAACTCTCTATCAATGAACTTCAATTTGAATACAATATTATGCAATTTGGTATTGGTGAATATGATTTTATTGGTTATTTTTATGCTTGGATTGGTGGTGTGATTCATTAGGGGATGAATTGAAATACTATGATTCTATCAATTTACTTGGAATGTTTGGAATATTATGACTATGTATATACTTAGATTGATTATGATTTTTAAATTGGTAAGGAATGCTATATAAATATCATATTCCTACTTTTCAAATTAGATAGGAATGTTAGGAATATCAGATAAAAGGTATGTTTTTCTTTTTTTAAATTTTTTCCAATATTTTAATGTAGAGTGTTCCGGAAGGAATCGACGTCGATGGTCAGTCACCGAGGTTCGCCCACATGGATGCTGATGGGAGGATAGTGTTAGTAGGAGCCCTAGAGCCAATTATGTGATGATTGACTAGGGACATTTTGTATCATATTCTATAATTAATAAAGGCATGATTGGTTATTTACTTACTATGTATTTGTGTCAAATAACTAAGTATAATAATATCCTTGGTAGTAGGTTCTTATCTACATCATATCGATTGGTTGAATCGATAGTGAGATAATGTAGAGAACACTACTCTAAACTATTCCTAGTCAAGTATTAATATTCAAGGAATATATTAATGCATGGAGACTAGAATGTAGGTCAACTGATGACTTGAGCTCACAAGTTATGGATATGTGATATCAAGTTGACACATGGGTATACATTGGAGAATGTGTACTGAATTGACCCGCCATGAGAAAGTTTCATAGATTGTCATATGAGTGTCATAAACTTTCTCATGTGACTATTAGTATGAATAGTCTTAGACCTGAAGTCACTATGGTTTCCTACATAAGGAGTTATATACTTTGGTATCGTCAAACGTCACCCGTAACAAGGTGGACTATAAAGGTGATCACTGGGTATGTAATGAATTATCCGGAGGGATGTGAGTGATGTAGATGGATCTATCCCTCCCATATGACGGGAGTGATATCTGTGGGCCTCTTGATCGAGTAGGACTACTAAAATGTATGGTCATGCTCAAATGAGTCAATATAAGATATTGAGCTCATTTGTTTAAGTGAGTCTACTCGGGGATCAAGAAACACAAGATTGACTGAGGATGACACGGTCTATGCTCATTGGTCAATCTAGATATCGATGATAGAAGGACAAAGTCATACATTATCGTAGACACAGAGGTTTAGTCGGATCTCGACTTTTCCTGTTACTTGGGTAGAATGATGCATTGCTAGATGCCGCTCATTGCTTATGTGTCTAAAGTGGTTTAGATACATTGCCAACGTTACGAGAACCTATTAGGTCACACACTAAGGACACGATGCTTCGGAGATAAATTGATCTTGGTTTGACTATGATTTGATTCGAATTGGATTAATTGAGTTAACTCAAGTGAATCCAATTAGATTATGGGATTGAGTCTAATTTGAGTTAGACTCATCTAGATTAGACTCAACCACTTAATTATGAATAATATTCATTAAAGGGTTTAATAAATATTATTTAAGAGGAAGGCTAAGAGACATTCTATTCATTAGATGAATAGAATATTAAGAGTTTCAAGGAATACCAAGAGGCTTGGTATTCATTGGGTTTTATTAGTATTAAGATGAGAGGAGCTCAAGGGACATAGACCCTTAGTATTCATTAGATGAGTATAAATACCCCCCCCCTGTCAAAGGCTAAAGGGTGCATCTCTCTTCCTCTTCTTTCTTCCTCCTTGTCCATAACTCCCTAGTGGAGGTTCTTGTGCTTTGTGAACCATCCCAAGTTGCTAGTACAACTCAGGTGGTTCCTCTCCGAGGCCTAGATCATGTTCGTGTGGATACGCATAGAGGTATGAACACTTGAACGTGCAAGAGATCCGGCGAACCAAAGGACTAGCGGGATAAGCGAAGGGCACGCGACAAATGTATTCCTATAAGATAGGAATTATATATCACATTGTATAAGTTTTTCTATCGCATGGATCGTTCGAGGGATCTTATTTCCGCTGCGATTTTAAATATTTTTAGCTATAGATCCCATCAGATAGGAACTCTGTGTTAGTGATATGAGAAAAGTGTTCTAAGGCAATCGCCTTATGATTGTAATCATTTATTTTAATAAATGAATATTCACTATTTGAGTATACATGTTTATGTATTTGATTGAGATCTTAAACTCATTTACTGAATGTTCGCAATACAATTCACAGCATGAGAGAATTTGTGATGAATTCACAACTAGTGATTATCTCTACATGTGCAATTGTGAAGTATTGAAATTGTCCCTAGTCGATGAATTGATAAAAACAGACACTATCAATTCTGTTGAGACTGGCATGGGTTATTCTCTAATCAGCTGATTCTCACTGGTTGGTGACATTGGGATGTCCGGAGATAAACATGAATGCTAGTTAAGGGAACTAGTTCATTGGAGTGACTGGCTGTAAAACTTCACATGGTAGTCTACATATAGACATGTTAGTGAAGTTTTTACTGCAGCTTAAGTGCGATGTTCCTTTGACTTGCGGTGTTCAAGTCATCTTGGTCATGGAGACTTATACTTTGACATCTTAAGCAAGCATCTCCAAGGAGGTGTGGACCCAGGATGATTGGGCATAAGTCGAAGTGGCCGAAGATGTTTGAACAGCCTACAAAGGATTCACCACTCCTTGCGAGGAGATGTATACCCAAGGTCTATCGTCGGATTGTTACTCAAAGCCTCTGGCCAGAGCATGACATGTTCAGAGTATGAATCTCTTAGATACATGAGAGTAATTAGAATCCGTAGGACGAGAAAACGTTACATGGGCTAGGTGTGACGTAGTCAGCCTAGTGGGGACTGACAGACATAGACCATGTCCTAAACCAAGTGGGTATAAGATGGTGAAGGGAATGGGGCACGATTCATTATAGCTGCTGAAGGGTTTCAGAATTGTTTCTAAGGTCAACCGTTGATCTTTCGATTAATTGGGGATCATGATGTACTACTAGGTGCCACTCATGATCGTTCTATAATTGGTTAATTATAGACGGCCAATATAAATCAAAAGCCTATTTAGTCACACGCACTACGAGTAATCCGAGGGATTTAAAACAAGTTGAAAATTGGATTTTCCAATCAAGAGAGATTAGGTTTGGTTGAGCAAAACGATAAGTCGAATCTGAATTTTTCAGAGACGCATCGGAAGCGTAAATGGCTAAGTCTTTTGAAGACTTAATAGATGAATTAAATGAGTTTAATTCATTGGGGCGTGGCCTGGATAGGCCGGCCAAAGAGGGTCCCCACCCTCTTTGCTTGGCCGACCACAACAAAGGGTGGGAACCAAATTGTTTGGTTCAATTTATAAAATAAATCAAGTGTGGTTTGTTTCATAAAATTATGGATGATATAAATTTTTTTATAAACCATGGTTTGGTTTATTTTTCATGGAAATTAAAATGAACCATGGATTGGTTTATTTTATTTTATAAAATCAATCATGGATTGATTTACCATGATAAAGAAATTTATATAAAATTTATTTTTCATGGAAATTAAAATGAACCATGGATTGGTTTATTTTATTTTATAAAATCAATCATGGATTGATTTACCATGATAAAGAAATTTATATAAAGAAATTTATTTTTCATGGAAATTAAAATGAACCATGGATTGGTTTATTTTATTTTATAAAATCAATCATGGATTGATTTACCATGATAAAGAAATTTATATATAGAAATTTATATAAAGAAATTTATATGATAAATTTCTTATGAAAATTTATTCCATAAGAAAAAAAAAGAGACTTGGTTGATTTTTATCTTGAATTAAAATATGATTTTAACCATGATATAAAATCAAGACTTGGCATGATGGAATAAGTCATAGAAAATTTATTCCATAAGAAAAATGAGACTTGGTGCTTGAGAGACCACTATATAAAGGACCCAAGGCAAGGCTTGGAATTCATTCAAAATAATCCAAGTATTCTTGCTTGGGCTCTCTCCCTCTCCTCCCTTCTTCCTCTTGGTCGGCCACAAGCCTCCCCCGCTTTCTTCTTGCCATGAGCGCAAGGAGAAGCACCGAGGCGACGAAGTTCTTCCATTGGGACGAACTTCCTCTCCGGCCATCATCACCTTGGGATTGGGCGCAAGTCATCTTCCTCCTTCTTGCCGGAATTGTGATTCCGGCCAACCTTGGTGGTGAGTTTTTCCGATGTGATTACTTCTCTCTTGGTTTTTGTCGCGTTCTCGGAGAATCTAGTAATTCTCGAGAACACGAAACTCGTGGCTTTGTGAAGTCATCCCGAAGATATTCGGCGTGGACGCGAATAGAGGCGGAGCTTCCAAGGGACGCTTACGGTTGGATCTCGTCCCTTTCTTCGAGTTATGCGAGGTAACAAGTAAATTAGTTTACGTTTCTGCAAAATTTTAAATATATGATCATGTCTACCCAACATAAGATTGCATGCTTAGATGTGTGGTTAAATAATTTGAGAAATTATTTATGCTAAACCTACCGCTACACGTAATTAATTTTAAAATTACGAACCCGCATCCATGTCAACATGCACCCGGTCCCAACAGTAGTATCAGAGTCGGTTAGTGTTCGACAAAATCATATAATTATTTTGCAGAAAACTTTGTCATGATCTCAATTTTGGAAAATTTTTTAATTATGGAAACTTTCCAATTATGGTAAATTTTAGATTTAGGAATTTTAAAGTTTGGAAATCCTCATGAAATTTCGCAAACTTTTGAAATATCTCTGTTTCTGAAATTTTATGATAATTGTGAAAACTTTCCATTTTTGGAAACTTTCCAATTTTGGAAATTTTCTATTTTGGAAATTTTCTAATTTTGGAAATACGTATGTTTTCTTTGTACCAGAAACTTACAATTATTCTGAAAATTTTTTATTTTTGGAAACTTTCCATTTATAGAAAGCTCGCAATTTTGGACACTTTCTTTCAAGAAAGTCTAGACAAATTATGGGAATATTAATTGGCATTTAAATTCATAATTAGAAATTAAATTATTTACAAAATTCTTTATTTTGGATTAAGCCTCGGGGAGCCGTCCAATTTAAAGTTAGTTGTTATAATTAAATTTCCTAAATTGAATTTAAATTGTCAAATGTTTAATTTGGATTGAGCCTCGGGGAGCTGTCCAAATTATATTATCAATAAATTCTTATTTTGGATTGAGCCTCGAGGAGCCGTCCAAATTAAGTTATTTATTGATATTAATTTTCCATAAATAAAATATGTGATCAAATCTTGGAAATTTTTGAGGTGATTCTCAAACGATAATTTCCTTATTTGATTTATGAGGTGATGCTCTTACATATTATTGTCTCCAAAATTAATTAGGAAAATTGTTTCCTATAGAGTATATTTCCTTAAATAAGATTTTCATGAAAATAATATGTGGTTGAATTAAGGGAATCTGTCTCTTAATTTAATAAGATTTGATTTTGAGAAATCAAAGTCTTAAACATATTATTTCCGAAATTGATTATGACAATTTAGGAAATTGTTTCCCAAAACAATTCCTTGAATAAAGTGTGAAATTAGAATTAGGAAATCCGGTTCCTAATTCAATTAATGAGACTTGATAAATTAAGTCACATACATACTTTATTAAGGAAATCGTTAGAACATGACATAATTATATGTCATGAATGTGCTTAAAAGAAAAGGATGAGACCCAAAACCCCTTACAAAATATTAAGGCCAACACCTTCCATTAATATGGTTAGAACCGGAGTTTTGTTTCTCATTTGGGTTGATGGACACATCCATGCCAGGCTTGAACCTCGACATGTTCAAACCATGGAATTAGTTTATGATTAATATAGTTGGAGTCAGAGGTCAATCCTTAGTTTTGGTTGTTAGACACATCCAAGCCTGACTAAACGGTTGAATGAGCTCCAACCATATTAAAACTATTTCTTAATTAATGGGTCAGCCTTAAGCTTGGAGCATCGATTTGTTGTGCCACAGCCAAGGTCGATGTAAAGAGAGGTGCAGTTGGGTGCTATGTATATTGTTGCATACTTGTTAATGAGTTAACAACCTAATGATTTATGCAAACATTCAATTAGTTGATAGCATAATGTGATAATTACATATATGTAATATGTAATCGGTATA
Source organism: Boesenbergia rotunda (assembly GCA_024364735.1). Lineage (NCBI taxonomy): Eukaryota > Viridiplantae > Streptophyta > Magnoliopsida > Zingiberales > Zingiberaceae > Boesenbergia > Boesenbergia rotunda. The sequence continues at coordinate 169,364 of JAGFNQ010004011.1, read as the reverse complement.
ATTACCTACCTTCATAGTTAAGAATAACTTGATGGCCCCAGCCATGGTTGTTCTTATCTATGGATGGATATCAACCTATTTGGAGATGTTCCTACGATCTCCCGAATTGATAAAAAGGGTTATTCAATTCGAAAAATAAATAGGATTTAATGAATGTATATTGATGCATTCTTTATCATTCTCATCACATAACCTCAATTTGTATTTCTAGGATAATCACTTGATCATGTCTTCTCTGAATTTGCATTCCATTTTGGACACCAATAAGTTAACTAAGGACAAAAGGATTGAAAAAGCACCAAAAGGCACTTGCCATCATTATGGCAAGGAGGGCCACTGGCGAAAAAATTGCAAGGTTTATCTTGAGTCATTGAAGAAGAAGGCATCCGATGCCCCATCCTCTTCAGGCATCTTCGTTATTGAATGTCTCTCTATTTCCTCGTACACCTGGGTACTTGATACTGGGTGTAGCTCACATATATGTAATGACATACAGGGGCTAAGGAATAGAAGAAGACTCGTCAAGGGAGAAGCGAATATGCAAGTTGGAAATGGAGCAAGGATTGCTGCTATTACCATCGAAACATATTTGCTAAAGCTCCCTACTGGACTTGTCTTAGAATTGGATAATTGTTATTTTGTTCCTTCGTTAATATAGAACATTGTATCTATTTCATGCTTGAATGAAAAGGGTTACCATTTAACTTTTAGTAACAATTGCTGTTACATAACTTTATGTAACGCCCGCTTTTTTTTTTCATAAAGCGGCATTACGCTAAACTTATATGTGCATATAAAACCTCTTAATGCAGCGGAATCATAAATTCTTTTACACATGCTTTTAACCATGCGACTAATGCTTAAATCATATACACATATCTAGCATCATGATATCAACTTTTCGTAACACATTCATAAGCATTCATAAGCATTTCAGGTAACCTATTACCAGTATGCATAGCATCATGATTATTTACTTTTCATAATTCATTCATAAGCCTTTCAGGTAGCAAGTAGGTTATCCATAACTTCATAAGTAGTAGGTTGTTTCATAGGCATAGCTATCATATGTAAATCATAACCAACATAAGTATGGTAAGACAACAACACATGCAATCAGTGAAATGAGAGGGACTCTTGGCCATGTCACTACCACACACACGTGATCTTGCCTCTCCTGCTGCTTCCTTTGAAATCTCTTGCTTAATCTGCGGTATAAGAAAGTAAAACTATAAGCACGGAGGCTTAGTAAGACCCTTTTCCTACTCACAAAATCCATACATCGTATAAACATGAACATAGATATCATCATGGCATCAGCATGAACATAGATATCATCATGGCATCATAGTCTAACGTGAACATGAATACAATCATGGCGTTATAATTTGGCATCAATATAAATTAAATCCTGGCATCAATAATTAGCATGAACATAAATAAAATCATGGCATCCAACATAATTAAAATCATGGCATCATAAATTAGCATGAACATAAATAAAATCATGGCATCCTAACTTAGCATAAACATTAAATAAAATCATGGCATCCTAACTTAGCATAGACATAATTAAACATCCTAACTTAGCATAAACATAATTAAATCATGGCATCATAAATTTGCATAAACATAAATAAAATCATGGCATCCTAACTTAGCATAAACATAATTAAATCATGGCATCATAAATTTGCATAAACATAAATAAAATCATGGCATCCTAACTTAGCATAAACATAATTAAATCATGGCATCATAAATTTGCATAAACATAAATAAAATCATGGCATCCTAACTTAGCATAAACATAATTAAATCATGGCATCATAAATTTGCATAAACATAAATAAAATCATGGCATCCTAACTTAGCATAAACATAACTAAATCATGGCATCATAAATTTGCACGAACATACCTTGCATAAACTTACTTTGCATAACATTCTTATCATAAATATAATGCATAACATGGATGGAGGCATGTGGCAATTGCATATATATATAAGGATGCTTAATCTTTAAAATCATGCTTTTAAATACTTTAACATAATCATAACATTCCTTGGGCCCTGGCTTGTACCACATTCATACATCATATGCGCGCATCCCTAAGTAAATACGAGGTAGCTAATCTCGACCTACTAGGGTAAGGACAGCTTCATCGGTAGTCCCGAACCGTAAGGACAGCTTCATCGGTAGTCCCGAACCGTGGACCTTACGTAGGTCCGGTACAAGCCCATTCATAAAATAAAATACTTTCACATGCTTCTTCATTCATAATCATTCATAGCATATTCATTCATTCATCATACTTAACATCATCGTTATGCCTCGAAGGCATGAACCTTAACTTCATTCTTCATTTTCATTCTTAAACATGGCATGTTGGTGGAGAATGCACCTAAGTCAAACCTGTGTTTTGATAATGGCAACATAGGTCAAAAGTTAAGTCTTTCTTGTTTTCTAACAAGTTAATCTAGTGTGCAGGAAAAGCCCTAGCGAAGGACTGCTAGGCACTGGCAAAGGAATGTCAGGAAAGAAAGCCCTAGCGAAGGACTGCTAGGCAACTGGCGAAGGACTGCCAGAATCAAGCCCTAGCGAAGGACTGCTAGGCTCCAGGCAAAGGACAGCCTGGGACTGAAGCCCTAGCGAAGGACTGCTAGGCAACTGGCGAAGGACTGCCAGTTTACAAGACCTGACAAAGGACCGTCAGGCAAAAGTCCAACCAAAGGAGCGGTTGGCATCAGGTAATTTCTCCCGAGAGGAGTAGGTGAGGACGCGTTCCCTGTCGAGCGAACAGTAGGCGTCGGTTCGACCTACGACTCCATTTTGGAGACCAAAGTCAGAACCAAGACAGCTAAGGCTGTATAATCTAATACTTTATTGTTTTATTGTGTTTTGGACTAATCCTGGATGCAGGACCGAAGGAATGTGTATCTGCAGCTCAGAAAGCCTCAAAGGAGAGAGGCAAAGGCTGAGTAGGGTGCCCGGAGTGTCCCGGGCGCCCCCAAGGTTCATACAAAACAAATCAAAACAAAGAGGGTTCGAACAGCTGCTGGGCGGGGCGCCCCCGTGCTCCCGGGCGCCCCCAGCGTCCCGGGCGCCCCCATGCGCATGCATCGAACCAAATGCCCTCGAAGCCAAGCGGATAAAGTTTGACCCGGTCAATCCGGGCGCCCCGAGCGCTACGGGCGCCCCGGTCAAAGCGGATCCAGAGGATTAGACGCGACCGAGACTTTGGCGGATCAAAGGCCACGTGGGGGGCGCCCCCGACGTCCCGGGCGCCCCCAGGCCCTATATAAAGGGCCCTCGACCCCAAGCTTCGAACAACAACGCTCTCAATGCCTCAAAGCTCTTCTACGCTCGTGCCTTGCTCCAGACACTCTCCAACTCGAGCCGACGACGTCCCGCTGCTCCGAAAAAGTTGATCTACTCCGGACGTCGGTAAAGAAGAGCGTTCTTTTTATTTACTGCACCTATCTTTGTAATTAAATTCTGTAAACCTTTTTGCGCCTATATAGAATTGCCCAAAGTAAACGGTCAACAACCGTGGGCCTTGGAGTAGGAGTCGACACAGGCTCCGAACCAAGTAAATCGACTGTGTCTCTGTGTCTTGTTTTTTAATTTCCACTGCGTACCTACTCTTACTCAAATCCGAAAGTTTTCCGATATTCACCCCCCCCCTCTATCGGTTTTCTCGATCCAACAAGTGGTATCAGAGCGGGGAAGTTCAAACCTGGTGCAACCACCAGTTTGAAATTTTTTTTCCGGATTTTTATTTTTCTATTTTTCTTCTTTCCGAATTTTTCGTTAAATATTCTATTCGATTTTTTTTAACGAGGTTGGTGCAACACCCTTCGTTATTTAATTTATCCAGCACTACTAATCCAAGACCTAGTCTTGGAAAACTCATTTTTTTAGTTTTCTATTTCAGATGGTCATGCAAGAGGGATTTAGCACCGCAAGACCTCCACTCTTCAGTGGAGAAGACTTTTCCTACTCGAAAAGCTGCATGGAGGTCCACCTGAAAACTCAGGTGGACATGTGGATCATTATCCAGTCCGGTCTGGAGATCCCCCGAAATGCCGAAGGACTTCCTCAGAACTACTCTGAATGGGACAACGCCCTAAAGCGAAAGATAGAAGCCGACGCAAAAGCTACTCAGACTCTTCAATGCGGATTGACGAAAGAGGAGCTGAACCGCGTGGGCCCCTTTAACAGTGCAAAGGAGCTGTGGACAAAACTGATCGAGCTGCACGAAGGGACTTCAGATACTCGGATCAGCAAGAGGGATCTGCTACTAAACAAACTCTACACCATCAAGATGGCCGATAATGAAACAGCAGCCCAGCTCCACGCACGAATCCAAGAGGTAATGAACGGTCTTCACACAATAGGTCACAAGGTTGAAAACCGTGACCTAATAAGGTATGCTCTAAACGCCTTTCCTAGAAACACCTTGTGGGCATCTATGGTAGATGCATACAAGGTCTCTAGAGATCTTTCTAAAATAAAATTAGATGAATTATTTTCCGAACTAGAACTACACGAACAAACTAACACCAATATGGTCGAGAAAGGTATTGCTTTCGTTGCAGGTAAAACTGGAAGGACAACAAAGAAGAAGCCTGAACCTGAACCTGAGTCTAACTCTGACTCAGACTCAGAAGACGAAGAAGGAGAACAAACTAAGCTGGTCCGGCTAGCCCGAAGCTACTACAAGGAGCTGAAGAACCGAACCAATAAATGGAAAACCGGCCGAAGAAAGGACGAACCAGCTGAACCCGCGAACAAGCCTAATGTGACCTGCTACAAGTGCAAGAAAAAGGGCCACTACAAGTCAGAGTGCCCTAACCTAAAGGAGACTAAAAAGACGAGAAGGAAGAAGGCATTGCAAGCAACATGGGACGAGTCTTCCTAAGAAGAAGAAGAAGAGGCACCCCAGTCCAACCTCCTAGCTCTGACTGCCTCAGATAAAGTCGAGACTGAGTCAGAAACAAAACAAGAGGACGGCGAGCTGACCTTCACAGAAGATGGAGAAATTAAGGTAGCTGGTTTTAATAGATTGCAATTAAGTGAGTTAATTTCATTTCTTTCTCGAGATTTGGCCAAAGCCAAACTCCGAGTCGAATCCCTCCGACAGGAAGTAAAACTCCTGAAAGAGGGAGCTGACTCTAAACCCTTAACCGAGAAGGTTCAGGAAGGAACTCCTACTCAAGTTGAAAAACTTGAAAAGGCTAACGGAAATTTTCAAACTTAATTATGTTTCAAAGGAAAACTTAACACAAAATTTTGAAACTTATTATGTGTTAGATTCGAATCTAACACAAAATTTTGAAAGGAAAACTCCTAACACAAAATTTTCAAAATTAATTATGTTTTTAAAACTTAATTGTTTTCAAAATTAATCAAAATTTTGAAAATAATCTTAACTATCAAAACCTGTCTCACGAAAACCATAAGGCTAACGTGATTGAAAACCCTAGATTTGGGTGAGACAGACTAGGCAGTGAAACTCAATTTAAGCTATTCCTGATTCTAATTGGATCCAAATCAAGAAAATTCTTTATGCGTAGGAACATAAAGATTTGGACCAATGGATGTTGGATAGCGGTTGCTCCAGACACATGACTGGAGATAAATTGAAGTTCACCAAGCTCAAACCCAAAAACCTAGGCTCAGTGGCATTTGGCAATAATGCTACACTCAAGGTAATTGGGTCAGGTAATATTGAGCTTAAATCTGATTTCATTATTAAGAAAGTTCTATTGGTTGAAAACTTTAATTTTAACTTGCTTAGCATAAGTCAGTTATGTGATTCTGGTTATATAGTTACTTTCAACAATTCTAACTGCCTGATTAGAAATGGACAAGACTCAGAAATCATACTTAAGGGCACTAGGAAAAACAATGTATACACTATAAATCTTCCCCTTATACCCAAATGTATGTTGACACAATTAGAACAAACAAACCTCTGGCATAGGAGATTAGGTCATACCAATCTAAGAACTATCTCAAAAATTACCCAACTTGGCTTAATCAAAGGTATTCCCAAAATTAAAAATAATGAAAACCTAATATGTGAATCTTGTAATCAAGGTAAACAAACCAAATCCAATCACAAATTAATTCAATCTGACCTAACTCAAACCACACTTGAGCTCCTGCACCTTGACCTATTTGATTCACATGGAGCCAAGTCACTAAGCGGAAACCGATACTGCTTAGTAATAGTCGATGATTACTCTAGGTTTACCTGGGTTAGGTTCCTAAAAACCAAAGATGAAACCCTAAACCTATTCAATGAATTCTGTAAACTAATTGAAAATCAAAACGACACTAAAATTAAAAGACTTAGGAGTGATCACGGGGGAGAGTTTGAAAATCAACGATTCGAGGAATTCTGTAAGGTAAATGGGTACCTACATGAATTTTCATGTCCTAGAACCCCCCAACAAAATGGGATAGTTGAGTGAAGGAATAGAACATTACAAGAAGCCGCTAGGGCTATGCTCAACGAATTTAATCTAGCAAACCAATTTTGGGCAGAAGCAATTAGTACGGCCTGTTATATCCAAAATAGGGTTTTGATTAACAAGCGACACAACAAAACCCCCTATGAACTGTACTATCATAGACTCCCCAACCTACACTACTTTAGGGTCTTTGGATGTAAAGTCCATATCCTAAACACCAATGACTATTTAGGAAAATTTCAGTCCAAGTCAAACCCAGGTATTTTCCTAGGATACTCAACCACAAGTAGAGCCTATAGAGTTTACAACAAACAAACTAAGAAAATTGAAGAAACAACAAACCTAATTTTTGATGAAGAAATCAACTCAACATCTAATAATCCAGACTTAACTTCATCAAACTCTGACCAAGAAAATGAACAAACTATTGAACCCTTAATTGAATCCTTAAACGAACTAACCATTGAACCAATTAATGAGTCAACTGAATCAAGTATCCAACCAACAAATGAACCAGCCCAAAGAGTCGAATCAAATAGTGAACCAAACCGACCAGCCGAACCTGAGGCTGAACCAAGCTCTAGAAGAACCAAGAAACCCAGACTCAGTCACCCAACTGATCAAATTGTGGGTGATCCAACTCTAGGAGTCAGGACTAGATCCTCCCATAGAAACCTTAGTCAAATAGCTATGATATCAAAAATTGAACCCAAAACTATAGATGAAGCCCTACCTGACCCTGACTGGATCATAGCTATGCAAGAAGAATTAGCCCAATTTGAAAGGAACCAAGTCTGGGAACTAGTGCCTAAACCTGAAGGCAAATCCATCATAGATACTAAGTGGGTCTTTAGGAATAAACTAAATGATCAAGGAGAAATAGTCAGAAATAAAGCCCGCTTAGTAGCCAAGGGATTCAGCCAAGTAGAGGGATTAGATTACGATGAGACATATGCCCCAGTAGCTAGACTTGAGTCCATTAGAATGTTATTAGCATTTGCATCCCATAAAGGATTCAAATTATATCAAATGGATGTAAAGTCAGCCTTTTTAAATGGATTTATTAAAGAAGAAGTTTATGTAGGACAACCCCCAGGGTTTGAGGACTTAGACAAACCTAACCATATTTACAAACTAACCAAAGCATTATATGGACTAAAACAAGCACCTAGGGCCTGGTATGAATGCTTATCAACCTATTTAACTTCTAAAGAATTTAAACAAGGCCAAATTGACTCAACCTTATTTGTTAAAAACCTAGGAAAAGATATATTTATTGCCCAAATTTACGTAGATAACATAATCTTTGGATCCACCAACACCAACTTCCTAAAAGAATTTGTCAAGATAATGGAAGATGAATTTGAAATGAGCTTAGTTGGTGAGCTCACCTTCTTCTTAGGACTACAAATCAAACAAACTAGGGATGGCAATTACGTTCATCAATTCAAATATACTAAAGAGTTAATAAAGAAATTCAAAATGGATAACTCTAAAAGCATAAGTACCCCCATGGCCACTAATATAAAAATAGATAGTGGCCCTGATGGTAAACCAGTGGAGCTTAAACTATATAGGAGTATGATAGGTAGCCTACTGTACCTTTCAGCTAGTAGACCTGATATTCTCTTTGCTGTAGGAATGTGTGCTAGATACCAAACCTGTGCTAAGGAAACGCACTTAGCAGCCCTAAAAAGAATACTGAGATATGTAAAGGGCACCCTAAATGTAGGGATTTGGTATCCTAGGACCTCAACTTTTGATTTAACCGGATACTCAGATTCTGACTATGCTGGCTGTAAATTAGATAGAAAGAGCACAAGTGGAAGCGGCCAACTGTTAGGTCAGAGTCTAGTTAGTTGGTGCAGCAGAAAACAACACTGTGTAGCTCTATCCACAACTGAAGCTGAGTATGTGGCTTTAGGAGAGTGTGTTGCTCAACTTCTATGGATGATGCACACACTTAAAGACTTTCAACTGAACTACACCCAAACTCAAGTATTTATTGACAATATAAGTTCAATTAATCTAACTAAGAACCCAATCCAACACTCCAGAACCAAACATATAGAAGTCAAACATCATTTTGTAAGAGACCATGTAGCCAGGGGTGAAATAGTACTTAAGTATATTGACTCTAAATCCAACCTAGCTGATATATTCACAAAACCCTTACCTGAATCTGAGTTTAGCTCACTAAGAAGACAGTTAGGATTGTGCTTTGTAGAATAGATTTTGACTTGAAATTGTTTTTAAAATTTTTTTTAACCTGTTTTACTTAATTTCAAAATTAGTTTTCATTTTTCGAAGTAGTTTTTATTTTCAAAAACTACCCCCTTTAAAAACTAGGTGTTTTTCGAAAATGGACTTAGCCTAGGCCCTAACACTAGAACTGCATGCACCTATAGACTTAGAAGCCAGCATCTCACAAGCACCTTAGGGTACTTTTGATTGATAACCTAGAAAGGGTTGAGATGCTTAGGTCTTTGCCTTAATTCAAGATGCTTTAAGTCAGTGCATCTGCAGTAATTGGGGCACTAAATACAACTTAAACAGCAATCCAGTTAAGTGTCAAGTTTAGAAAATCTAACTTGAACAGAAACACTTAACTTAACTAACCCTAGCAAAAACTACTGTTTATAACAGTTAGTAAGTAGCTAATTGGGTTAGACACGTCCCTACAAGAGAAAATTGAATGATTGTGGTTTAAGTCTAATTATGATTTGGTTCAGTACAGCAAAATCTTACTTATTTCCATTATTTCTGCTATATTTATTTGTTTTGATATATGGCAAAGGGGGAGAGATAGGAAAGGAGAGAGTAAAATTAGTTTTCTTTATTTAAAAAGTTTTCAAAAATTAATTTTCTTAACTCTATCCTTTATTCAAAAAGTATTCAAAAGTTTTTCCTTATTCAAAACTTTTTTGAAAAATACTCAAGCTTTCAAAATTTTGCTAAGTATTTAAACCTTTCAAAATTTTTACTCAAGCTTTCAAAATTTTGCTAAGTATTTAAGCCTTTCAAAATTTTTACTCAAGCTTTCAAAATTTTGCTAAGTATTTAAGCCTTTCAAAATTTTTACTCAAGCATTCAAAATTTTGCTAAGTACTCAAGCCATTCAAAATTTAATAAATTAAGCTTGTCAAAAGTTTTAAACTTTTATAAAGTACCTTAAGCTTAAGACTCTCAAAACTGGTTAAGTACAATGTTATTAAAGTACTTAAGTTTTCCAAAAGTACTATATTAAGTTTTCAAAATTATTAAGTACTTAAATTTTTTTCATCCTACTAAAGTACTTAAGCTAACACTTTCAAAACCTTTGAGTACCTTGAAACTTAAAGCCTTAATTTTTTTAACTACTCAAAAAGCATGTTTCAAAAATCTTCCAGTATACTTTTAACTTAAGATTCCTAAGTACTTTAAGTACAAGTTTTTTCCCACGAATTTTTGAAAAATCTAGGGGGAGATTCCTTCCAGGGGGAGGAAACAAAAGTTAAAACTTTTTCATGTTTTGCTTAAACTTAACTTTTTGAACTAGGGTTGCCATAAATCAAAAAGGGGGAGATTGTTGGTGCAGAATGCACCTAAGTCAAACCTGTGTTTTGATAATGGCAACATAGGTCAAAAGTTAAGTCTTTCTTGTTTTCTAACAAGTTAATCTAGTGTGCAGGAAAAGCCCTAGCGAAGGACTGCTAGGCACTGGCAAAGGAATGCAAGGAAAGAAAGCCCTAGCGAAGGACTACTAGGCAACTGGCGAAGGACTGCCAGAATCAAGCCCTAGCGAAGGACTGCTAGGCTCCAGGCAAAGGACAGCCTGGGACTGAAGCCCTAGCGAAGGACTGCTAGGCAACTGGCGAAGGACTGCCAGTTTACAAGACCTGACAAAGGACCGTCAGGCAAAAGTCCAACCAAAGGAGCGGTTGGCATCAGGTAATTTCTCCCGAGAGGAGTAGGTGAGGACGCGTTCCCCGTCGAGGGAACAGTAGGCGTCGGTTCGACCTAGGACTCCATTTTGGAGACCAAAGTCAGAACCAAGACAGCTAAGGCTGTATAATCTAATACTTTATTGTTTTATTGTGTTTTGGACTAACCCTGGATGCAGGACCGAAGGAATGTGTGTCTGCAGCTCAGAAAGCCTCAAAGGAGAGAGGCAAAGGCTGAGTAGGGCGCCCGGAGTGTCCCGGGCGCCCCCAAGGTTCATACAAAACAAATCAAAACAAAGAGGGTTCGAACAGCTGCTGGGCGGGGCGCCCCCGTGCTCCCGGGCGCCCCCGCTGCTCCCGGGTGCCCCCAGCGTCCCGGGTGCCCCCATGCGCATGCATCGAACCAAAAGCCCTCGAAGCCAAGCGGATAAAGTTTGACCCGGTCAATCCGGGTGCCTCGAGTGCTCCGGCCGCCCCGGTCAAAGCGAATCCAGAGGATCAGACGCGACCGAGACTTTGGCGGATCAAAGGCCACGTGGGGGCGCCCCCGACGTCCCGGGCACCCCCAGGCCCTATATAAAGGGCCCTCGACCCCAAGCTTCGAACAACAACGCTCTCAACGCCTCAAAGCTCTTCTACGCTCGTGCCTTGCTCCGGACACTCTCCAACTCGAGCCGACGACGTCCCGCTGCTCCGAAAAAGTTGATCTACTCCGGACGTCGGTAAAGAAGAGAGTTCTTTTTATTTACTGCACCTATCTTTGTAATTAAATTCTGTAAACCTTTTTGCGCCTATATAGAATTGCCTAAAGTAAACGGTCAACGATCGTGGGCCTTGGAGTAGGAGTCGACACAGGCTCCGAACCAAGTAAATCGACTGTGTCTCTGTGTCTTGTTTTTTAATTTCCGCTGCGTATCTACTCTTACTCAAATCCGAAAGTTTTCCGATATTCACCCCCCCCCTCTATCGGTTTTCTCGATCCAACATGGCATAGGTACATATCATTCATATAGCATGGCTTACATACAAACTATTCATAACTCATGGCATATATACATATCATCCATAAACCATGGCATACCTACATCTCATTCATAAAACATGGCATACCTACATATTTATAAGACATGGCATACATACATATTATTCCTATCACATGGCATACCTACATATCGTTCATAAATCGTAGCACATGTCTAAACATTTATGAGTTATCACCACAAGTGACCTAACATACAATTCATGACATATAACCTAAGGGTTTGGTTAACATAGAAATTCTTCCATCATACTTAAACATATATCTTAGTAACCTATAAACAAGCATCTTTGGAATTTTAGCCCAACCCTAGCCCTAGGTTATGTCCTTGGCCGAAAGCCCCAAGGAACCCTAGGTCCATGAAAACTTCACCTAAATTCCCAACCAACATCTCATACATACATATTAGGTCATAGGAAACATTTGATTCCATACTTAAGGCCAACCCTAATCCTTTAACCCCAATTCTTGCTCTTGGCCGAAACTACAAAGGGTCTCTAGGCCATGTGAAAATTCACATAATCATCCTCCATCTCTCTTATTTCATGAGAATACATAAAAACACATACTTGAGTTTTAGACCCAACCCTACCCATGGGTCCTTGAAATTGGCCGAAACCCTAGGGTATCCTAGGGTACCCCAAAAATTCTCAAAAATTATATTTAATCTCTAAACATCATGAGAGCACATTAAACAACATTATCAAGATTTTTAGCAACACAATGGACCCTAAAACCTAGTGGTCGAAACCCATAGGACTAGGGTTCTTGGTTTTGTTTCTTTCAACATCAAATCCCAAAAACCAACCAATAAATCATGCTAAAACATAAGGAACTATTATACCACAGGTGAGGGAGTCTTACCTTGGGTTTTCTTGATTTTTCACCTTGATTATAGAGAATCAAATGAACTCTTTAGACCTTAAGTCACCTCTAGCCTTTGTAACCTTGGGAAACCTTTAGATCTTGGAGATGAGACCCTCTTGTGAAGCTTTTCCAAAGGAAACTCTTCCTTATGGTGTTCGGCTAGGATGAGGGAAGGAGGAGGAAGAAAATGAAATTGATGGAAGAAAGAATATAACTCCCAAACCCCCCTCTTTATAACCCATTAAGGAGGTAAATGAAGAGTCTCTTCATGACCCTTCATCTTCTTCTAAGCCTTAACCAATATCCACTTCATTCCCTCATAACATTCCCTTGCTAGGTGAGTTGGTTAGAGCATGCATGGTTGTACAAGAGGTCCAAGGTTCAATCCTTGGTGGATGCACAATTTTTTTCCACTTATTTTTATTTTATGTTCCTAGTATTTTCGAAAATCCTTCAAAAATTCCCCCATAATTATGTTAATATTTCTTATTAAAATCCCTTCATATTTCTATAAATTTTTACCTAAAATTCTCCAATAATCATGGTGCTAAAAAGCCCATATAAGGCCCATTAGTACTTAGTTTTTCTCAATTTAAATGAGAAAACATGGATTTTCTAGGCCAAAGTTCGCATTAATATTTCTAGGTCCCTCGAAAAATTATCTAGACATGCTTAATATTTTAAGGAAATATTAAGAGAATTTTCCGGGTCGTTACACTTTAAATGGTGTTCTTTATGGGACCGAAACTTTATGCAATGGTATCTACACGTTAGATTTATCCGGTGACATTTTCAATATCGAAGTTAGCAACAAACGTGCTCGAATAGATAATCAAATAGACTCTTATATGTAGCATTGTCGTCTTGGCCATATAAGCAAGAAACGCATGACTAAATTACACCGATGTGGAATTCTGGAATCATTTAAACCCGGTTCATTTGATACATGCGAATCATGCCTAAAAGGCAAGATGACCAAATTACCCTTTTCCGAAAAAGGTAAACCAGTGGGAGAATTGTTTGGTCTAATACATACTGATGTATGTGGACCAATGTCAACTCTTGCACAAGGAGGCTATAGCTACTTCATTACCTTTATCGATGATCACTCATGATTCGGGTATGTGTTCTTAATCAAACACAAATCTGAAGCTTTTGAGAAATTCAAAGAGTTCAGAAGTAAAGTAGAGAAATAGCTTGGCAAAAGTATTAAGATACTTCGATCCGATCGGGGTGGTGAATACTTAAGTCAAGAGTTTCAAGATTATCTTAGGGACAATGGGATATTGTCTCAATGGACTCCGCCATATACACCACAGCATAATGGTGTATCTGAGAGGCGTAACCGAACCTTGATGGACATGGTTAGATCTATGATGAATCATGCAACTCTTCCAAAATCCTTTTGGGGCTATGCGCTTAAGACAGCTGTTTACTTGCTAAATAGAGTCCCGACCAAGGTAGTCTCTACTACTCCATATTAGACGTGGAATAGTAAGAAACCTCATTTATCTCACCTAAAGATATGGGGTTATCCTGCTTATGTAAAGCGGACTATATCAGACAAATTGGATGCTAAGTCTGATAAATGTCTATTTATTGATACCCTAAGGAAACGAAGGGTTACCAATTCTATCATCCCTTGGAACAATAGGTGTTTGTTTCAAGGCATGCTGTATTTCTAGAAAAAAATTTCTTTTACAAGAAAACAGTGGGAGTAGCATTGAACTTGAAGAAGTTCAATAAACTCCAATAGACATTAGAGAGACACCTAGTCTAGACCCACAACCGATAACTCATAATGATGAGCTATCAGTTGAACCTAAAACAACACCACTTCTTCGTAGGTCTGATAGGACACGCAATATTCCAGAGAGATACGGATTTCTCATAAGTGAATCGAACGACGTGTTACTCATTAACAATGACGAACCTATCAATTATGAAGATGTTCTGAATAATTCAGAAAGGGATAAATGGCTTGAAGCCAAGAAGTCGGAAATGGATTCCATGTACAAAAATCAAGTATGGGACTTGGTTAACCCACCTGAAGGGATTAAGCCCATAGGGTGCAAGTGGGTTTTCAAGAAGAAAACTGACATGGAAGGTAATGTTGTTACCTTTAAGGCTAAATTAGTGGCAAAAGGATATCGTCAGAAACAAGGAATTGATTATGACGAAACCTATTCGCCAGTAGCTATGCTTAAATTCATTCGGATGCTCCTGGCCATAGCAGCTCATTATGATTATGAGATATGACAAATGGATGTGAAAACAGCTTTCCTTAAAGGAAACCTGCTTGAGGATGTATACATGATACAACCTGAAGGTTTCACAACGGTTGATAAAACTAAAGTATGCAAGCTTCGATGATCCATATATGGACTAAAGCAAGCATCCAGGAGCTGGAACATCCGTTTTGATGAGACAATCAAAGAGTTTGATTTCTCACAAAATCCTGATGAACCTTGTGTGTACAAGAAGGTTAGTGGGAGTGCAGTCGTATTCCTAATGTTATATGTCGATGACATATTACTTATAGGAAATGATATATCAGTCTTACAGTCAGTTAAAATTTAGTTGTCCAAAACTTTCTCCATGAAAGACCTGGGAGAAGCAACCTATATCCTTGGGATTAGAACCTATAGAGATAGATCAAAATGATTGCTTGGTCTTTTGCAGTCTACATATATAGACCGAGTGCTAAAAGGGTTTAGCATGTCGAAATCCAAGAAAGGTTACCTTCCCATCAGCATGGGATCTACCTTTCGAAGTCTATGTGTCCGTGCACAGAAGACGAGAGGATTTGCATGAATAAGATTCCTTATGCATCCGCGATAGGATCTATCATGTATGTTATGTTATGTACTAGGCCCGATGTATCGTATGCTCTGAGCATCACAAGCAGATACCAGTCTGATCCAGGAATGGATCATTGGGCGGCTGTCAAGACAATCCTCAAGTACTTAAGAAGAACTAGGGATGTGTTCCTAATATATGGAGAAGGTGATATGGTAATACGTGGGTATACAGATGTCAGTTTTCAGACAGATAAGGATGACTCCAAATCTCAGTCTGGATACGTATTTATTTAGAATAGAGGCGCAATAAGTTGGAAGAGTTCCAAGCAAGACACCGTAGCGGATACTACCATGGAAGGGGAATATATTGCAGCTTCAGAAGTAGCAAAGGAAGCAGTCTGGATCAAGAAGTTCGTCTCAGAACTTGGTGTGGATCCAACCATTGATGAAGCAATACCGGTTTATTGTGACAACAATGGAGCTATTTCACAAGCAAAGGAACCAAGGTCTCATCAGTGATCCAAACATGTGCTTCACCGCTATCATCTGATCAGAGAGATTATAAGTAGGAATGATATACAAATTGAGAAAATTTCCACTGAAAGGAATTTAGCGGATCCTTTAACTAAGGCCTTGCCTCAAAGCAAGTTTGAGGGTCTTGTTAGAGCCTGTGGTATTGGATACCGTAGCGATTGGCATTAGGCCAAGTGGGAGTTTGTTAGTGATATGAGAAAAGTGTCCTAAGGCAATCGCCTTATGATTGTAATCATTTATTTTAATAAATGAATATTCACTATTTGAGTATACATGTTTATGTATTTGATTGAGATCTTAAACTCATTTACTGAATGTCCGCAATACAATTCACAGCATGAGAGAATTTGTGATGAATTCACAACTAGTGATTATCTCTACATGTGCAATTGTGAAGTATTGAAATTGTCCCTAGTCGATGAATTGATAAAAACGGACACTAACAATTCTGTTGAGACAAGCATGGGTTATTCTCTAATCAGTTGATTCTCACTGGCTGGTGACATTGGGATGTCCGGAGATAAACATGAATGCTAGTTAAGGGAACTAGTTCATTGGAGTGACTGTCTGTAAATCTTCACATGGTAGTCTACATATAGACATGTCAGTGAAGTTCTTACTGCAGCTTAAGTGCGATGTTCCTTTGACTTGCGGTGTTCAAGTCATCTTGGTCATGGAGACTTATACTTTGACATCTTAAGCAAGCATCTCCAAGGAGGTGTGGACCCAGGATGATTGGGCATAAGCCGAAGTACCCGAAGATGTTTGAACAGCCTACAAAGGATTCACCACTCCTTGCGAGGAGATGTATACCCAAGGCCTATCGTCAGATTGTTACTCGAAGCCTCTGGCCAGAGCATGACATGTTCAGAGTATGAATCTCTTAGATACATGAGAGTAATTAGAATCCGTAGGACGAGAAAACGTTACATGGGCTAGGTGTGACGTAGTCAGCCTAGTGGGGACTGACACACATAGACCATGTCCTAAACCAAGTGGGTATAAGATGGTGAAGGGAATGGGGCACGATTCATTATAGCTGCTGAAGGGTTTCAGAATTGTTTTTGAGGTCAACCGTTAATCTTTCGATTAATTGGGGATCATGATGTACTACTAGGTGCCACTGATGATCGTTCTATAATTGGTTAATTATAGACGGCCAACATAAATCAAAAGCCTATTTAGTCACACGCACTACGAGTAATCTGAAGGATTTAAAACGAGTTGAAAATTAGATTTTCCAATCAAGAGAGATTAGGTTTGGTTGAGCCAAATGATAAGTCGAATCTGAATTTTTCAGAGACGCATCGGAAGCGTAAAATGGCTAAGTCTTTTGAAGACTTAATAGATGAATTAAATGAATTTAATTCATTGGAGCCTGGCCTGGATAGGTCCGCCAAAGAGGGTCCCCACCCTCTTTGCTTGGCCGGCCACAACAAAGGGAGGGAACCAAATTGTTTGGTTCAATTTATAAAATAAATCAAGTGTGGTTTGTTTTATAAAATTATGGAAGATATAAATTTTTTTATAAACCAAGGTTTGGTTTATTTTTCATGGAAATTAAAATGAACCATGGATTGGTTTATTTTATTTTATAAAATCAATCATGGATTGATTTACCATGATAAAGAAATTTATATAAAATTTATTTTTCATGGAAATTAAAATGAACCATGGATTGGTTTATTTTATTTTATAAAATCAATCATGGATTGATTTACCATGATAAAGAAATTTATATAAAGAAATTTATTTTTTCATGGAAATTAAAATGAACCATGGATTGGTTTATTTTATTTTATAAAATCAATCATGGATTGATTTACCATGATAAAGAAATTTATATATAGAAATTTATATAAAGAAATTTACATGATAAATTTCTTATGAAAATTTATTCCATAAGTAAAAAAAGAGACTTGGTTGATTTTTATCATAAATTAAAATATGATTATAACCATGATATAAAATCAAGACTTGGCATGATGGAATAAGTCATAGAAAATTTATATGATAAATTTCTTATGAAAATTTATTCCATAAGAAAAAGGAGACTTGGCGGTTGAGAGACCACTATATAAAGGACCCAAGGCAAGGCTTGGAATTCATTCGAAATAATCCAAGTATTCTTGCTTGGGCTCTCTCCCTCTCCTCCCTTCTTCCTCTTGGCCGGCCACAAGCCTCTCCCCCTTTCTTCTTGCCGTGAGCGCAAGGAGAAGCACCGAGGCGACGAAGTTCTTCCGTTGGGACGATCTTCCTCTCCGGCCATCATCACCTTGGGATTGGGCGCAAGGCATCTTCCTCCTTCTCGCCGGAATTGTGATTCCGGCCAACCTTGGTGGTGAGTTTTTCCGATGTGATTACTTCTCTCTTGGTTTTTGTCGCGTTCTCGGAGAATCTAGTAGTTCTCGAGAACACGAAACTCGTGGCTTTGCGAAGTCATCCCGAAGATACTCGGCGTGGACGCGAATAGAGGCGGAGCTTCCAAGGGAAGCTTCCGGTTGGATCTCGTCCCTTTCTTCGAGTTACGCGAGGTAACAAGTAAATTAGTTTACATTTCTGTAAAATTTTAAATATATGATCATGTCTATACAACATAAGGTTGCATGCTTAAATGTGTGGTTAAATAATTTGAGAAATTATTTATGCTAAACCTTCCGCTGCACGTAATTAATTTTAAAATTACGAACCCGCATCCATGTCAACATGCACCCGGTCCCAACACTCTGTGCCCTGCGAGATCAACATGAGCGTTAGGGGAATATGCCGAAGGTTGTCCGGTGGAGCCCACTCCGACACTCAAGTTAGTGCCTCGATGCAGAAAAAGAGAAAGCAGCAAGACTGTGTGAGTTATAGAGAGTTCATCCCCCTTACCGGAGGGGTTGGACTACCTTTTATACCTGTGGCGGCCGCCTTGGCGCGTCCCCATGATCTATGCCACGTCCCCCCCCCTTCGGCGGTTACTGGATAGCCTTTGAAACGGTCCACACCGTCATTACGTGTTTCGGCCCGTTGCAACATTTAAGAGTCATAATGACTCCGCGTTAGTGGGGATGCTTATCCATAGATCTGAGAAAAGAGGGGGGATCGTTACTTGAGGTTGAATGTTACTTGGGCTCCGCTTCCCCGATGTGATCTAGAGGTCTTCTGGCCCGAGCACTCGCGGGTGCTGTAATTCCCCAAGGTGGTCCTAGGACCCGACCTCCCGGGGTGATCCCGGGAGGGGTTTCTAGTCTGACCTTCCAGGGCATGTCACCCGAGGGGGCCCTGGAGTCTCTTCTTCCCGAGAGTGTCCCGAGAGCTCTAAAAGAGGAGTCGCTCAGACTCATCCCATTTTGCCACACAGCTTCTGTTGGACCTTGGATGGCTAGAGAGGGGGGTGTGAATAGCCAGACACTCAAACTATTGGCTCTTTGAACTTTTCTGCACTTAGGGTTAGCAGCGGAAGAAATACAGAAAAACAGAAACTAACATAAACAAAGAAACCAAACAGAAATGACACAAAGATTTACAAGATTCGGGGATAACTTGCCCCTACTCCTTGGCGTGCCCGTGAGGTGGGCGATCCGTTGATCATCGACAGATCAAGCCCCGGAAATCCGGATAGAATAGAACTCCTTCTCGGTGGAGTAACCTCTCCACAACAGTCTCAAGAATAATATATGAATACGCACAGAGACTCGAGAAAGCTTACAGAGAGTGAGCACAAATAGCACAAAGACGAGGCACAACTCAGAGCACAACACAGAACAATCCTAACGCGAGAACCTTCACTCAACTCTCCGTTCTCTTGTTTCTGTTTGATTTCCGATCAGTTGCTCTTTTTCTTCTCTGCTTCGCCATCCACCTCTTAAGCCTCGCTTCTGATCATCGCCAGGCTTCATCAGCACCCACTGAACCACATCCTGACCCACTGACCTTCACAGAGTGCCCAGTCCACTGAAGACCTCTTCAGCTGAGCCTCGGTCAGTCGCTAGCAACGCCAGAAGCCGTTGAAACCTGCGAAGGGAAAATGGACAAACCTGACCGAAGGGAAAGTCACTAATTGACCCTCCTTCTTAGTTTGAATCATCCCTGTTTCACCTACACACTCATCAGAGGCTTAGCACAGCAAATCAAAAGGAAATCAGCAGTATCAGAAAGAAATCAGATCGCGATAAGAGCGTTATCAAAAGTCTGACAACATTTTCAAATTAAAGTTCAGACACTGATTGGTCACCAGACCGATCAGTGAAGACCCTAATCGATCACCTGACCGATCAGTTAAGACCCTGATCGATCAGGCTCCTGCCTGATCGGTCCAGTGACATCCTAGGGATCGCAGATCTGAACCTGTGATCGGTCACACTGACCTATCACAGATCAGGGATCGGTCACCAGACCGATCCTCAACTTGCTGGAGTTTCCTCCAGCTCCCACCAGCCAAAGCCACCTGATCGGTCACCTGACCGATCAGGTTGTACCCTGATCAGTCGAGTGACCGATTAGGACATTCCCTAACTGATCAGGGACCATCCTGATCGGTCAGGTTGTAGACAAACTGATCCCTGATCGGTCAGACAGACCGATCCCTGATCGGTCAGACAGACCGATCAGGTTTCTTACAGAGATCTTCTGAGATCTCTCTGATCATTCACCAGAACAATCAGGAGCCAAACAGAAACCACACAGAAAGTTTTTGTTATCTTCCTGATCATTCACCAGACTGATCAAACTCTCTGGATCGGTCACCAGACCGATCAGTTAACAAGGCAACTCGTGCCAACTTCTGATCGGACTCCAGATCGATCCACCCACTTGGCTAACTCATGTTCAGTCACCTAGCTTCACTCGCTAGGACTCGGCTTCACTCATCGGGATTTCAGTCACCTGACTTCACTCACCAGGACCCAGCTTCACTCACCGGGGTTTCCATCACCCGGCTTCACTCATCAGGGCCCGGCTTCACTCACCGGGTTTCAGTCGCCCGGCTCACTCACCGGGGTTTCATCGCCCGGCTTCACTCACCGGGACCCGGCTTCACTCACCGGGACCCGGCTTCACTCACCGAGACCCGGCTTCACTCACCGGGACCCCGCTTCACTCACCGGGGTTTCTGTTACTCGGCTCACTCACCGGGACCCGGCTTCACTCACCGAGATTTCCATCACCCGGCTTCACTCACCGGAACCCGGCTTCACTCATGGGGATTTCCATCACCCGGCTTCACTCACTGGGATTCGTGCCCAGTCCCCGACCAGGACTTAAGCCGAACTTATCTTACTCACCTAAACATAAATCGGTGTCAACACCAAAACAACAATCAGGTCAGACTGCATCAACAGCTTCTTCATCCACGTGCACGCCACGGGCTATTCAACCCCATCACAAGTCCCTCCCTTCAAGTCTGATCGAAGGAAGTGTGGCTGAATGATTGGACTAGTGGGGTGGTGAAGAAGATGCATCCCCATGGGCCTTTGCATCCGTTACTACTTCCTTTAGTAGTTATGTGGGGTCCTAGGATAATAGAGGTTGCTCCGTGTCCCTAAGAAATCCCCTTTTGGTTTTGTCTTTCCCGAAGGGCTTCTATGGCTTCTGAAGTGCCACAATGATACCTGTCCCTCCGTTATAAAGGCGCATGACGCTCTTTGATGGCGACAGGGTCCTTTCGCGAATGCCCCATGGCCACGTGTTTCAACGGTCCTCTTCACGACTTCTTACTGACGTGCGCCGCTATATCTGGCTCATGTCAAGCGACTGCCTCTGGTGCTGTCCCGATGTGGCGATTTCTTGCTTTCCACGTGCTTCGTCCCTATTGCGTTCATGAAGGCAGCTTCCTCGGTATAAGAAGGGAAGGTGAGAACGTTCGACCAACTTCTGACTTCGTGGCTGGGTGCACCTCGTCTCCCTTTCCTTCTCTAAGTACTCTTTTGAACGTAAGTAGTTCGCCTCCTCCTTGTCTTTCCCCGTAGGGACCATGGAAGGTTACCAGGCAGAGTGGTATGAGTCTGCCTCTTCGAGAGTGAGACCGGAGGCTCTACAGGTGGCCCTTGAGGCCTACGGCTTCCCGGTCGAGATGGCGGTGGTTATCCCCAAGGTAGACCAAACGCCAGTGGAGCCTCCCGCAGGCTTTTCTACTTTCTTTTTAGGGCAGGTAGAGTCAGGGCTCCGTTTCCCCATTCCCTCTTTCTTCATGAACATAGCCTCCTATTTTGACATCCCCCTTCACCAGATGGCTCCCAATGCCTTTGCTCAAATGGGGGGAGCGTATATTATCTTCAAGCTCTTCGACCTCCCCTTGACTCCTCGTCTCTTTCATTCTTTCTTCATTCCAATCGGCTCTAGAGGGGTCTTTAGCTTTTCGGCGCATCCGGGACATAGGTTCTTAGGGGGGTTCCCTTCCTCACACAAAGGGTGGAAGGAGAAGTTTTTCTTCATCCGACTGCCGGTGTTGCCGTTCAGTCCTCTTCGTTGGACAGAATCCCTACTGACTCCTCCCCTTCTAGGGGAGTTTCTCCAGAGTCTTTCATACCAGCGCGCTAGGAGCGTACTCTCCGGCATGGAGTTTAGTAGCCCTGGACTGGTGCAGAGTGAGGAGCTCATGTACCGGGCGGGCCTTAGCCCCAAAGTGACCCAAATCATCCCCAGCCTCAGTATGTTCATCTTTTTTCATCAATGCCATTAGTTCTAACTGATGTTTCCTTGTCTGGATGTTGCAGAGGAAGTCATGTTCTCCAAGGTGATGGACCGCCTTATCAAGTGGGAGGAGACCAACAAGGAGGCACTGACTCCTCCCCCGGCAGTTTCAGATGCAACCCCTCAAATTGAAGCCTTAACCCACCGGGCCCTGAGAGCAGAAGTCGCAACTGACCACGAGCATTGGGCGAGACTCATGCAAGCAGGGGTCAGCCGAGCTCTACGGGTGAAGGTGGAGCATCTGTTGAATGCTCTGATAGCCAAGGAGTCTGCCCTACATGATTTTCGGCATCGGGGACGGTTGGTCTCTGAGCGAGCGGTGGCCATTACAAAGGACCTGCTCCAGGTGATGCAAAAGCGTGATCAGCTTCAAGTGAGAGAGAAGAAGTTGTCGGGTGACCTTCGACTTATGGCGGCCTCGACCGAGAGGCTGAACGCGTACATTCAAAATCAAGTACAGCAACTCAACCAGAAGGTGTCCGACCTCCTGATGGTGACTAATCGCCGACCGAGAGGCTGAACGCGCACATTCAAAATCAAGCACAGCAACTCAACCAGAAGGTGTCCGACCTCCTGATGGCGACTAATCGCCTGGCTATCTTCGAGGATGACTTGGCCCAGGCTCGATCGGAGGTATGAGCGGCATCAGACATGTTGGGGCAATCGACCCAAGTATGATCGGGAGGATCATAGTTTTGATGTGTGTGTGTGTCAATATGGTTAAGTTAGGGTCTTATGTTGTTTTGATATGTGTGATTGAGTTTTGCAAGATTTGGTGAGTCACACATGGAGTACGCATCCGAGGGATGAGAGCCGAGGGAAGAGGACTCCAAGGGCAAGCCGGGGGAAGTGGACTTTAAAGGTCATACTTGAAGGATGATATGGAGGCAAGCCGAGGGCTTGTGTGCGCATCTGAGGGACGACAGCCGGTGGAAGAGGACTTCAAGAGGCAAGCCAAGGGAGTGTACTTGAAAGTGTACGTGAAGGGTGGTCTTCAGAATGAGGGAGAGTGAAAATGTAAGCTGGGCAGTCGACTGGGGTTGGATCAGTCGACTGCCAGCGGGGAACTCGAACTCATAGAAAGATCAGTCGACTGGTCCAGGACAAGTCGACTAATCCACTCTAAAAACTAGCGGTTGGGCTCACCATTGGCTAGCTGTTGCGGTGGGATCAGTCGACTGCCCTGGGGATAGTCGACTAGTATCGGGTTGGACAGCATAAGGAGTTATCCTCTACTTTATTTAAAGGGAGACTTTTGAGCAGGTCAAGGTTGTGGTTCTGGTGTGTAGAATTGTGTCCCAAGTCCTCAAAGTCTCCAGCTCTTCCTCTCACTTTCATTTCAACTTTGTAAAGAGGAAGAGTGCTATTTGTGAAGGTTTCTCCACCATGAAGGAGACATTCATAGTGGAGCTCGTGCGTATGGTATGGATCCTTGGACTAGTCACCTCTTTGAGGTGGATACCAAGTAAATCAGGGGTTTAGCATTATTTTTACTATTTTTATTGATTTTGTTTTATGTTGAGCTAACATCTTTGTAGACAAAATTGAAAGAAAGCTATTCACCCCCCCCTGTAGCTTGACGCCTCAATCCTAACAAGTGATATCAGAGCCGATTTGTTTTGGAAGAACTCACCGTCGACCGGTGCATCAAAATGGTGTTTCAAGAGGGTTATAGCACTGCACGGCCACCTTTCTTTGACGACAACAATTTCGCGTATTGGAAAGGTAGGATGGAATATTATCTTATGAACGATATTGAAAATTGGTGTAGCATTGTAGATGGATTCGAAATACCAATGAATGAGAGGGGAGAGCCTCTGCCTATCAAAAATTGGACAAAACAAATGATGAAGAATGCACAAGCTAAAGCAAATGCTACAACGACTCTTCAATGTGGACTCTCAAAAGAACAATTGAATAAGGTGGGACCATTCAAGACCGCAAAGGAGCTTTAGGAGAAGCTCATTGAGCTAAATGAAGGATCAAATGAATCAAGGAGGACCAAGAAGGATCTCTTGGTGGCACAACTCCAATCTCTCACCATGAAGGCGAATGAAACCGTGAGCCAATTACATGGGTCAAAGAGATCATCAACGAACTTCATGTCATAGGTGAGAGGTGGAAAATAGGGATCTTGTGAGGTATGTACTTCAATCCTTCCCTAGAACCACTTTATGGTCTTCAATGGTTGATGTTTATAAAGTTTCTAGGGACCTTTCTTTAGTTAAGCTTGATTACTTGTTTTGTGAATTTGAATTGCATGAACAAGCTAATTTGTCTACTAAAGAGAAGGGTGTAGCTTTTGTTGTAGAGAAAGAAAGAAGGAAGAAGAAGGAAAAGAAAAAGGTTGTCTACTCATCATCCGATTCGGAAGAATCAAGTGCCTCCGTGCATAGCGACCAAGAGGCATATATGGTAAGAAAAATGAGAAAAACCTTTAAAAGTTTTTCTTACAAATCTTATGGTAGGAAAAGTTCAAGGAGAAGGGCAAGGCAAAAGAAGTCATTTGCTACAATTGCCATGAAGAAGGGCATATGAAGAATGAATGTCCACTTTTGAAGAAAAGAGAAGGAAAGAAGAAGGAGGAGAAAAAGAAGGATGAGAAGAAGAAATCAAAGGAAAAAAGGAAAGAAGGCCACAGGTCTAAAGGCCACATGGGATGATCCATCATCATCGGAGGAGGAAGAGAACCATGTGTCTGATTTTGCATTGATGGGAGTGGACAACCTAGAGTCATCCGAAGATGAGAGGAGCTCAAGTAGCGAAGATGAAGGGAGCTCAAGTAAAGGGGGAGGCTCAACTTCGGAATCGGACGTCTCGGTAAGTGAGGTATATAACTTACCCACTTCTACTCTTGTAAAAATAATTTCTAGCATTACTGATGATTTGGTTAAGGCTAGAAAGAAGATTAAGGATTTAAAAAATGAAATTTGCATGCTAAAGTTAGAATCCATGAAAATTAAGAACAATGAGCATGTTTCTTCTTCCATTTTAAATGACTCATTTCTAGAAAAGGAAAATAAAGAGTTAAGGGAAAAGGTTGAAAATCTCACCAAGGCCCTTGGGAAGTTTCAAATCGGCTCGAAGAACCTTGACATGATTATTAATAGTCAAAGAGTCGTGTATAACAAGGTCGGGATAGGGTATAGACCCAAAACCAAGGAAGTGGCGTTTGTTTCTCTTATGGGAAGGAAGGGTGCCCCTAAGAAGCAAAGTGTTAGAGGAAATGTAAAGAAAGCATGGGTACCTAAGAAATACTTAAATGATGTTTGTGGATCTAGCATTTGGGTACCAAAAGATTGTGTTTTTCGTGTTGTTTAGGTAAAGGAGAAGAAGCGCTAATAAATGTGGATAGTGGATAGCGAGTGCTCGAGGCATATAACCAGTGATGTAAGCAAATTCTCCACCATTAGCTATCTAAGAGAAGGAACGGTATCTTTCGGGAATAGTGGAAAACTCAAGATAATAGGTAGAGGCACAATTGAGATATCTCCTACAATCACAATTCATAAAGTGCTTCTAATTAAGGGCATGGGATTTAACTTGCTTAGTGTGAGTCAACTATGTGATGCCGGGTATAGTGTGGAGTTTCATGCAAGAAAATGTTTGATTAGACACAATGGCTCCGAAAATATCATGTTAGAAGGATATAGGGAAGCAAATCATTATTATCTTAATCTCTCTTATGCTTCTAACATTCCTACCAAGTGTCACATGTCCAAAGAAGAAGAAGGATGGCTATGGCATCGGAGGCTTAGTCACATCAACATGAGGAATATAGCAAGAGTGGCCAAGATGGAATTGGTGAAAGGGCTACCGATGATCAAGTACGAAAAGAACAAAATGTGTGATGCATGCCAAGAGGGTAAGCAATCTAAGTCATCACACAAAGGTAAAACCTTAACTAGTACTTCTTTGCCATTAGAATTATTGCATTTAGATTTATTTGATTGTCATAGTACTTCTTCATTAATAGGAAATAAATATTGCTTAGTAATTGTAGATGATTTCTCTGGATATACTTGGGTTTATTTCATGAAACATAAGGATGGTGTTGGATCGAAAGAACCGATAGAAATACAGAGACACAGTCGATTTTACTTGGTTCGGAGCCTGTGTCGACTCCTACTCCAAGGCCCACGGTCGTTGACCGTTTACTTTGGACAATTCTATATCAGGCGCAAATAGTTTACAGAAAATTATTACAGAATTTAGTACAGTAAACTTAAATAGCTCTTTTTACCGACGTCCGAGGAAGATCGACTTTTTCCGGAGCAGCAAGACGTCGTCGGCTCGAGTTGGAAGGATTCCGGGGCGAAGCGCGAGAGCAGAAGAGCGTAGAAGCGTTGTTTTGAAGTTGTTGTTGAAGGCTTGGGCGTTGGGTGCTATTTATAGCATCTCGGGGCGCCCTGGACGTCGGGGGCGCCCTGCCACGTGTCAAGCGATCCGGTTTTAGCTCGGTCAAACGCTATCCCATCCGAATAGGGATAAGTTTGACTCTGGGGGTGCCCTGGTCGCAGAGGGCGCCTTGGCTGACTTCTTCCGTGCAGAAATCTCGGCTGTGGATAAAGATGAAGCTTCGCAGACTTGGGCGCGGGGCGCCCTGGCTGCTGAGGGTGCCCTGGCTGCTGAGGGCGCCCTGCCTGCTGAGGGCGCCCTGCCCAGTAAGCAGCCGAAGCCCTTTTTGCTTCACTTGGTTCTGGTTCACCTTGGGGGCACCCTGGACACTCAGGGCGCCCTGCTCAGCTGCTGCCTCACTCCTTTGAGGCTCTCTGAGTTGCAGACACACGTTCCTTCGGTCCTGCATCCAGGGTTAGTCCAAAACACAATAAATTATTAGTCTATATAGTCTTAGCTATCTTGGTTCTGACTTTGGTCTCCAAAATGGAGCCCTAGGTCGAACCGACGCCTACTGTTCCCTCGACGGGGAACGCGTCCTCACCTACTCCTCTCGGGAGAATGTACCTGATGCCAACCGTTCCTTTGGTTGGACTTTTGCCTGGCGGTCCTTTGCCAGGTCTTGGATGCCGAGCTGTCCTTCGCCTGGTGCCTAGCATTCCTTCGCTAGGGCTTTGTTTCTTGGCAGCCCTTCACCAGTGCCTAGCAGTCCTTCGCTAGGGCTTTGTTTCCTGGCAGCCCTTCGCCAGGTGCCTAGCAGCCCTTCGCTAGGACTTTGTTTCCTGGCAGCCCTTCGCCAGTGCCTAGCAGCCCTTCGCTAGGACTTTGTTTCCTGGCTGTCCTTCGCCTGGTGCCTAGCATTCCTTCTCTAGGGCTTTGTTTCTTGGCAGCCCTTCGCCAGTGCCTAGCAGTCCTTCGCTAGGGATTTGTTTCCTGGCAGCCCTTCGCCAGGTACCTAGCAGCCCTTCGCCAGGACTTTGTTTCCTGGCAACCCTTCGCCAGTGCCTAGCAACCCTTCGCTAGGACTTTGTTTCCTGGCTATCCTTCGCCAGGTGCCTGCAGCCCTTCGCTAGAACTTTTTCTGCACACTCAATGAACAACGTTAGATCACAAATGATACTTAACTTTGAATCCTTTGCCAATATCCAAACAAGGTTCAATATGGTGCTTCATGCACCAACAGATGGCACTCCAGAAATATTCATAGGATTTAGTAAATGAGTTGAAAATGAGAAACATATTTAAATCAACCGAATTAGAAGTGATCATGGTGGAGAGTTTGAAAATTCAAACTTCTCACATTTTTGTCTAGAAAATGGGTACAAACATGAATTTTCATGTCCAAGAACCCCACAACAAAATGGTGTGGTAGAAAGAAGGAATAGGGCTTTATAAGAAGAGGCTAGGACTATGCTTAATGTCTATTCCTTACCTAGCTATTTTTAGGCGGAAGCGGTAAATACCGCTTGTTACATCCAAAACTAAGTCTTAATTCATAGATTTTTAGGAAAAACACCGTTTGAGTTGTGGAATGCGAGGGTTCCACAAATTTACTATTTTAGATTTTTTGGGTGTAAGGTCTATATTTTGAACACTAAGGATGATTTGAGAAAATTTGAGTCTAAGGCGGATGAAGGAATCTTAGTTGGATATTCATCTACTAGTAGAGGGTATAGAGTGTATAACAAGAGGACTAGAGTGATTGAGGAATCATCCAATGTGGATTTTGATGAGTCTACTAGCACTTACCCTAGGAAGTCCTCCATTGACAAGGATATAGAAGAAAATCAAAAGATTACCCAAGAAATTCAAGACTTATATTTAGGGGGTATTGATCAAGGGGGAGGGAGAAGTGCGTTGGAGGATGAAAGATACAATGATAATCATGTAGTAAATGAGCCGCTAACCTCTAGGACTTTAAGACAACATCAAGATCATCCTATTGACCAAATAGTTGGAGATGTTAGCCAAGGAGTAAGGACTAGATCCTACTTTAGAGATCATGCTAGTCAAGTTGCCTTGATTTCATAACTAGAGCCAAAATCAATTGATGAAGCCTTAGGTGATGTGAATTGGATTCTAGCCATGCAAGAAGAGTTGAACCAATTTGAAAGGAGAGAAGTATGGGAGTTAGTTCCTAAACCCAATGATAGTATCATTGTCACAACAAGATGGGTTTTTAGGAACAAATTGGATGATCAAGGGAAAATTACTAGAAACAAGGCTAGGTTAGTGGCAAGGGGTTTTAATCAAGTTGAGAGCCTTGATTATGATGAAACATATGCTCCCGTAGCTAGATTGGAATCCATCCGGATTTTATTAGGATATGTCGCTCACATGGGTTTTAAGCTTCATCAAATGGATGTGAAATCGGCATTTCTTAATGAGGTTATTAAGGAGGAAGTGTATGTAGAGCAACCACCCGGGTTTGAAAATACAAACTACCCTAATCATGTCTATAAACTAAGAAAGGTCTTATATGGATTAAAACAAGCACCCTGGGCTTAGTATAAAAGGCTCTCATCTTTCTGAGTATCCAAGGGTTTTAGAAGGGGAACAATTGATCCAACTTTATTTCTTAAATCTAAGGATAAAGACATTTTTGTGGCCCAAGTTTATGTTGATGACATCATTTTTGGGTCAACCAATAGTGAGTTCCTTCATGAGTTTATCAAGTATATGGAGAATGAGTTTGAAATGAGTCTTGTTGGAGAATTGACCTTTTTCTTAGGTTTACAAGTCAAACAAATAAATGAAGGGACTTATGTTTATCAAACAAAATATGCTAAAGAAATTATAAAGAAATTTGGGTTAGAAAATACTAAGGTAGCATCCACTCCCATCGGTACAAATGTCAAGATGGATAGTGATCTTGAAGGGAAGATAGTGGATCCAAAGCAATATAGGAGCATGATTAGTAACTTGTTGTATCTAACCGCTAGTAGACCGGATATATTATTTGCGGTAGGTATGTGTGCAAGGTATCAATCTTGTGCCAAAGAGTCTCACCTAGTGGTAGTAAAAAGAATCTTAAGGTATATTAAGGGTACTCTTAATGTCAGTTTTTGGTATCCTAGAACTCCAAACATTGAACTATTTGGATACACCGACTCCGATTATGCAGGTTCCAAATTAGATAGAATGAGTACTAGTGGTGGGTGTCAATTTCTTAGTTCATCCTTAGTTAGTTGGAGTAGTAGAAACAATCATGTGTTGCCTTATCAACAATCGAGGTCGAATATGTAGCAATGGGTGGTTGTGTGTCTCAATTACTTTGGATCATGCGTACCTTAGAAGATTATGAGTTTTATTACTCCAAGGTCAAGGTTTTATGTGATAATGTG
Source organism: Boesenbergia rotunda (assembly GCA_024364735.1). Taxonomy (NCBI): domain Eukaryota; kingdom Viridiplantae; phylum Streptophyta; class Magnoliopsida; order Zingiberales; family Zingiberaceae; genus Boesenbergia; species Boesenbergia rotunda. Next base: position 139,300 of record JAGFNQ010004011.1, on the reverse strand, counting down.
AGCACTATTAATTTGACCAAAAATCCGGTGCATCACTCTAAGACAAAACACATTGAAGTGAAGCATCACTTCATTAGGGATCATGTGGCAAGGGGTGACATAAAATTACATTATGTTAAATCAAAGTCTAACCTTGCCAACATATTTACCAAGCTTCTTCCCGAAGCGGAGTTCACATCTCTAAGAAGAGGACTCAGTATGTGTTTAGTAGAAGTGTAGGATTGGCCTTGGAGTAATATAATAGGAAGGTAGTGCATGAACCATTAGGATGATATAAATGATTCACTTATGCTTATGGCATATTGTTGGGTTGTTGGATGTATCACATTATTGAAAATAGACCAACTATGGGGAAAGCAAATGTTTAATTAATGGGCATCTTGCCCAAAGATCATAGTTGGGCATTTTAAACAATTTGAGAACATTTCTTTGTTTTATTTGCTATGCATAAATTTGGAAAACACATGTTTTCAAAACTAGGATAGAACTTTGGTACAAAGTTAGATATTTTCAAAGAATTTAAACTTTGGTCAAAAAGTCAAACATGTTTGGATTTTTCATAAGGCTATATTTTTCTCTGCTAGAGTACATCATATGAAACATATTTGTAAACTTTCATGATTTTTCAAATTTTGTGGAATTTATGGTGTGTTTCTGAATTTCAGCCCAGAATCTACAATTTCAGAACTGAAGCGTATTAGTCGACTGCCCCCTGGGGCAGTCGACTGATCTTTCTGTAAGTTGGCAGTAAGAAGGGACCAGTCGACTGATACCTATCTCAGTCGACTGGTACTTCTTATTACAGAAGTCTGGGATTTTTCAGAAGGTGAGAAGTATCCCTAATTGATGTCATTGGTTATTATTGCTTCAGGCAATCCTTTTGATGGTGTCAAAAGGGGAGAATTGGGTGGTTTAAGTTAGTGTTTGTAACTTAACTTATGATTTATGCAAATTGAAATTGGGTGTAAGGGCATAGGTTAAAGGGGAGGTTGCCTCTTGTTTTTGTTATGTCTATAATTTTCAATTGTTGTTGTTTTACCTAACTTAAACATATTGCCACACATCAAAAAGGGGGAGATTGTTGGGCAATCAGCCCAAGTATGATCGGGAGGATCATGGTTTTGATGTGTGTGTGCCAATATGGTTAAGTTAGGGTGTTATGTTGTTTTGATATGTATGATTGAGTTTTACAGGACTTGGTGAGTCATACATGGAGTACACAACTAAGGGACGAGAGCCGAGGGAAGAGAACTCCAAGGGCAAGCCGGGGGAAGTGGACTTCAAAGGGCATACGTGAACGATGGCATGCAGGCAAGCCGAGGGCTTGTGTGCACATCTGAGGGACGACAGCCGGTGGAAGAGGACTTCAAGGGGCAAGCCAAGGGAGTGGACTTGAAGGCGTACGTGAAGGGTGGTCTTCGGAATGAGGGAGAGTGAAAATGTAAGTTGGGCAGTCGACTGGGGTTGGATCAGTCGACTGTCAGCGGGGAACTCGAACTCACAGAAAGATTAGTCGACTGGTCCAGGACCAGTCAACTGATCCACACAGAAAACTAGCCATTGGCTAGCTGTTGCAGTGGGATCAATCGACTACCCTGGGGACAGTCGACTGGTATCGGGCTGGACAGCTTAAGGAGTTGTCCTCTACTCTATTTAAAGGGAGACTTTTGAGTATGTCAAGGTTGCGGTTCTAGTGTATAGAATTGTGTCCCAAGTCCTCAAAGTCTCCAGCTCTTCCTCTCACTTTCATTTCAACTTTGTAAAGACGAAGAGTGTCACTTGTGAAGGTTTCTCCACCTTGAAGGCGACATTCATAGTGGAGCTCGTGCGTGTGGTGTGGATCCTTGGACTAGTCACCTCTTTGAGGTGGATATCAAGTAAATCAGGGGGTTAGCATTGTTTTTACTATTTTTATTGATTTTGTTTTATGTTGAGCTAACATCGTTGTAGACAAAATCGAAAGAAAGCGATTCACCCCCCCCCCCTTTAGCTTGATGCCTCGATCCTAACAAGACAGACTCAGGGAGGCCCTGGCAGAGCAAGATAGAATGTCTGCCGAGGTGGAACAGTTGAAGCGCGCCAAGGAGGCTGTTGAGGCCGAGCTGTGCGACTTTTGGGCGGCCGATACCTCAAGCAATAGAGAGGCCGAAGCGGACTTCAAGGACAAGTTCCTAGAATCGGATGAATTTGGCACTATCATCGCTAACCAGGTGATGAAGCGCTTAAAGGAAGGCTTCCACGGGGCCATTGACCAGTTGAAGAAGTCTCACTTTTTGCCTCCAGGTGCTGACCTGAGTTTATGAGTGTCAGCTGAGCTTAAGGGGAGCTCCCTCCCGAGGACCAAGAGTTGTGGGGTTATATGTTTACCAGAGGACTGGGCCCCGCTGTATCAATTTTGATTAAGATGATGATGTTTCTTTAACTTACTATCTTGTGCACGCTTTTGGGTCTGGTTCCACGTGTCATTTGTCTTTGCAGCGAGGGCTCAGAGAATAGAAAGATAGGAGTTTTTCGGGGTTGATCCTGGGTACGGATCTCCGAGGATAACTCCGCAAGCCCAAGTGTCATGTCTATATTTATTTCCCTGTTGCGCCTCTGGTAGCCCTTCTTTCTCAGAGACTGGTGTTGGCCTCCGAACCATCATCTCCGCCTCCCAAGAAATCTTTTGAATGGACTCATAAAGAGTTGCGGGTTCCCAGGTGCGGCGGAGGCATATCAATCGATGCGACGCTTCAGGATTAGCATTCGTTGTTGTTCCCGCACCATGCCTGCATTAAATGCACGGAGAGGCAGTAGTCACTATAAATAGGTGGAGAAGGGTGAACCATCCTTCCCCATTTATTCCGCTTTCGTTCCCCTGATAGACTCTTTGTGGCGAGATGTCAGTGTCCTTTCCTCCTCCCCTTTTTACGACGGGAGTTGTCGACACCGCCGAGGAGGGTAGCGGAGACGTAGTAATGTTTCTTGTCGAAGGGCCTAGCAGAGGTGGATCCTCATGTTTGACCCTATTTGTCGGGGAGCATAGAGGAGATGATGCCCGGGATCTCGCTGAAGATCCTGGCAGAGGTGGGGCCCCGGGTTTGGCCGAGGAGTCTAGAAGAGACATCATATGATCCTCCAGGGGGCATGACGGAGATGGCATATCCTGATGGTTGCCTCCCCCTGGGCGGCCCATGGCAGTACATCCCCTGTTTGCCTCAAATGCCATCCTCTTCCGAATCCTCATTTCCCCGAGTTTTAGCCATCGAATGGTGTTTGCCGAGGAAGGTGCAGTACCATCACCAAAAGGGGAGGGGTTGCAGCCACTCCTTCCTCTCCTCTTTCTTTTGCATTTTGCAATTCTTCTTTGTGTCTTGGTGCAGTACCATCATCCGGAGAGAAATCACAGTTGCTGCTCCCCCTCCTCTTCCTTTTTAATGTTATGGTCATCCTTGGGCGTATCTTTGCCGGAAGAGGTAGTCGGGGTCTTCAGACGGGATTGTGACACCCATGTGTTACCTCAAGCGTCCTCTTCTGTCACTGGTTACGTGGACGAAGGACCGAGGGGTCTCCACTATGGTCGAGGATTCAAGGATTTCGACCATAACGCGCGTGGATCCCCGCTCACCGACTACTAGAAGACGGTTTTAAGTCAAGCGACTCTGCGAGAATGTTGCAGTGGTGAAGAAAAGCCCGAGTAGAGGAGTGATTCCCCTTACTAGATCTTCTGATTGTATCTTTGGTACTTCTCTGAGATGTTGGCATCAATGTATTTCCCATATAAATTAAAGAAAATATTTGTTACCTTTGGTGTGCCCATGCTTATATGGTATTAATATTTTGATGTCTCACCTGTTTTTCCTTTTGTCAGGTAGACCGTGTTATTTTTACTTCCACGACGCATATGTATCCTGGGCACTTGAAATATCGTGCGGCATCAAGGTCTTGTCTACTCGATCCGGCGTTTATAGCGTCCTGGCCGAGCCTAAGTACCCCGGGCATCTACAGCACTATGAGGCCTTAGGGTTTTCATTCTTGGTTGGGAGTCCACAGCAACACAGACCAAGCTTAAGTACCTCGGCATCCACAACACCGCGAAGCATTAGGGTTTTTATCCTTGGTTGGGAGTCTGTAGCAACCCAGACCAATCCTAAGTACCTCAGGCATTAGGAGCACCACAACCTCAGGCATCCGCAGCACCGCGAGGTATTAGGGTTTTTACCCTTGGTTGGGAGTCCGTAGCAACCCAGACCAAGCCTAAGGACCTCGGGCATCCGTAGCACTGCGAGGTATTAGGGTTTTTATCCTTGGTTGGGAGTCCGTAGCAACCCAGACCAAGCCTAAATACCTCGGGCACCCGTAACACCACGAGGTATTAGGGTTTTTATCCTTGGTTGGGAGTCCGTAGCAACCCAGACCAAGCCTAAGTACCTTGAGCATCCGCAACAGCGTGAGGTATTAGGGTTTTTATCCTTGGTTGGGAGTCCGTAGCAACCCAGACCAAGCCTAAGTACCTCAGGCATCCACAGCACCGCGAGGTATTAGGATTTTTATCCTTGGTTGGGAGTCCGTAGCAACCCAGACCAAGCCTAAGTACCTCGGGTATCCACATCACCGCGAGGTATTAGAGTTTTTATCCCTGGTTGGGAGTTCATAGAAACCCAGACCAATCCTAAGTATCTCGGGCATCCGTAGCACCGCGAGGTGTTAGGGGTTTTATCCTTGGTTGGGAGTCCGTAGCAACCCAGACCAAGCCTATGTACCTCGGGCATCCGCAACACCGTGAGGTATTAGGGTTTTGATCCTTGGTTGGGAGTCCGTAGCAACCCAAACCAAGCCTAAGTACCTCGGGCATCCACAGCACCACGAGGTATTAGGGTTTTCATCCTTGGTTGGGAGTCCGGAGCAACCCAGACCAAGCCTAAGTACCTTGGGCATCCACAGCACCGTGAGGTATTAGTGTTTTTATCCCTGGTTGGGAGTCCATAGCAACCCAGACCAAGCCTAAGCATCCACAGCACCGCGAGGTATTAGGGTTTTTATCCTTGGTTGGGAGTCCGTAGCAACCCAGACCAAGCCTAAGTACCTCAGGCATCCACAGCACCGCGAGGTATTAGGGTTTTTATCCTTGGTTGGGAGTCCATAGCAACCCAGACCAAGCCTAAGTACCTCGAGCATCCACAGCACCATGAGGTATTAGGGTTTTTATCCTTGGTTGGGAGTCCGTAGCAACCCAAACCAATCCTAAGTACCTCGGGCATCCGCAGCACCGCGAGGTATTAGGGTTTTTATGTCCTCGGTAGCACATTGATATTTTGGAGAGTGCACTTCCTTTATTACATGAATTCGCTACAAGGCAGCAAAGATACATAGGTGGGTACATAATATGCAAGGTAAATCTTACCAAGACCGGAAGGGTCAGAGATAGTTGGCCTGCTCCGCCCTCTCGAGCCTTTCATCCCTCTCCCCCTGTGCATGACTGTCTCCTCCAACTAGCCTTCTGAAGCCCTTGGGTTCTTTCGGGACTCTGACCTGACTTCCCCGCTGTAGCATCGCCGTGACACCAGCTGGTCCCCTCTGACTTCAACCACTCGATCGCCTATGGGGAATTTTATCTTCTCGTTGTAGATAGAGACCACCGCTTTGAAGACACTAGTGCGGGCGGCCTAGGATGGCGTTGTAGGAGGAGGGAGCATCCATAATCAAGAAAGGTGTCCTCCTGGTCCTTTCCAACGCGTCGCTACCCAATGAGAGCGATAAGGTGATTTACCCTATTGGTTGTACTCGGTACCCCAGTAAAGCCAAAGAGTGGGGTCGAGACCGAGAGTAGCTCATTCTCGTCGATCTGCATTTGGTCCAGAGCCACCTTGTATAGGATGTTCACGCAACTTCCTGTGTCCACGAAGATGCGCTTAACCTCATAGTTGGCGATGCGGACTATGACTACTATGACATCATCATGGGGAGCTTCCACCTCTTCCAGGTCTGTTGGACTGAAAGAAATCATAGGGTCGTGCTCCTGGCTCTGGCTCGGGCTCGTCCCAATAGAGTAGTTTTCTAGCCACCGAGCATGAGACTTCCTTGCCCGGTGCGAATCTCCTCCGGTGGGTCCTCCGAAGATTACTCCAACGTGTCTAGAGGGTGGGCCACGCATAGGGGCCTTGCCCTTCTGGGGATCCCTTTCTAATAAGAGAGATCTTCGGGGTGCAGGCTCCCGACTCCTTCCTCGCGACAATGACCGAGACTGATGATGGGTCTCGTTTTCCCCAGCCTGCTGCCACCGGGGAGAAAGGCTTCGCCGTGGAGACCTTCGACGATACCCCGTTTTATTCCACTTTCTCCTTAGTTTGGTGTCTGCCTCCTCACTGAATCTCTTCTTCAAGGCGTGACACTCCTCGGTGGAGTGTGTTGTGCTTCCATGAAAACCACAGTACTTCGACACTGGCTCCGACTGCTCGGTATCTACCGTCTCAACCAACCTTCGCCTACCCGCCCACTGGTCCTTCCCGAGGTGAAGGTCTTTTCCTTGAGTTGGAGCTAGGGGCTCCCTCCTTTCAGACCGGGAAACAGCTAGAGGGAGGACTCCAGCTGGTTCCTTACGACGGGCATATTGTACCTCCTCCACGTTAACGTGCTTGACAGAATGCCCCAGTGTTGAGGCAATCTGTGGTCCGGAGTGACCAAGTGTTTTGATGTTTGGGCAAAGGGTTTAAGTTAGGTTTACCCTTGTGTTCTTATATGTGTATGTTGAGTGTGTAGATTGTACAGGTTACACATATGAACTTGACTGGACGGTCTCGGTGCGGTGAAGGGTGGCATGGAGGCTTGTGTGCACCCAAGGGACCTTGGAGAGCAGGGACGAGAGCTGAGGGGCACGGACTTCGAGGCATACGTGAAGGATGGCATGGAGGCAAGCTGGAGGCTTGCGTGCATCCGAGGGACGGGAGCCGAAGATGAAGAGGGCGCGAAGGCAATAGTTGAGGCTGTTGTGGAGGAGTCAGTCGAGTCGTGAGGGTACGAGTGCTGTGTGATTGTACTCGGGAAATCCTAGGGTTCGAATGCGGAGTGGAATGTACTCGGGAAGGGTAACCTTAGGTATGTGAGTAGACCAGTCAACTGCCCTAAGGGCAGTCGGCTGATGAAACTCACAGAAGGGTCTCAGCCTTGGACCAGTCGACTGCCCTGGGGGCAGTCGACTGGTAGGTGGCTGGTGAGTTGGCTAAGAATTCGAACGTTGGGGTGCAACGGTCGAATTTCAGTGGCACCAGTCGACTGCCCTGGGGGCAGTCGACTAGTACTGAGGGTTTCAGCCTGAGTCCTATTTAAAGAGGACTTCGTGGTGGCTGAAATTCTTGACGAATCTTGTCTTGGTTAATGGCAAGATAGTAGTCTTTGTGCTCAGGTCGTGTCAAGGTGTTGTGGCAAGGTTTCTCCACCCACAAGGAGCTACAGAGTTAGCCAGAGGTTATCCGGGGAGTGATCCACCGACGGATTCATGGATTAGTCACCTGTCTGGGGTGGATACCAAAGACATCAACGAAAAAATTGCTATTTACCCCCCCTCTAGCAAACACAATCGATCTATCACTTGGTATCAGAGCGAGGGCCGCTCTTGATCGGACAACCGCCGAGGGAGCACACACCAGAGGAAACGAATCCTGGAAGACAAATTTGGAGATGATATCTACACTCCACCGCCCTACGACCATGAGGATTTCGCATTTTGGAGGGCAAGGATAGAGTCATGGTTCGGAATGGAGAGGGACCTTCGAATCGCACTTGAAGAGTCATATGAGATTCCAAAGGATAAGCACGGGAAGAGGCTTAGGCCTAGATATTGGAGTCAAGAACAACAAGATCAAGCAAAAGCAAACGAGAAGGTAATTAGTATTTTGGTAAATATTTTGCCTAATAACATTTTGAGTTGTGTAGGTGAATATAGAGATGCACATGAATTATGGAATAAAGTTAAAGAATATCATGAAAATCCTACACAAATTCAAGAGCCCAAAGAAATCAATCCATTGATTCAAGAAGTGGAAGAAGAGAGTGAGATATTTTCGACATCCGAAGAAGAAAAAGAAGGAGAAGTATCAACATCATCAAGTGGAGTGGAAGAAGAAAGTGAGAGGTCATCCACCTCATCTAGAGAAGAGGAGGAGGTCACCACCTCAAGGATTGAGGGGAGGAGAGACCCTCATCTACACAAGAACAAGAGGAAGCATCTTCTTCATCCAAGGTTGAAGAGCAAGTCAACCTAGCCTCAACTTCCACCAAAGTCAAATCAAAAGAACATATCACATGCTTTGGTTGCCAAGAAAAGGGGCACTACAAGGATAAGTTCCCTCTAGGTAAGAAAAAGGAGGTACTCTCTAAACCCGGGTCCATTCGATTTAAGTCTAACATGAATTGTAGGAATGGAGAAGCCCAAGAGAGGAAGATGAAGATTAGATGCTTCACATGAGGAGAATTGGGGCACTACCACACCAAGTGCCCAAAGAAAAGTGAAATCAAGAAAATGGAGCATCTAAGAAGATGGGAGAAGGAGGAAAGAAGGAAGAGAAGAAGTTCACAACAAGGAGGGACTACAAGGGTAAGGGAGGTACTTCCTAACCCTAGGTTAAAAAGTAATTCAATTTCAAGTTCCTCCTTGCATATTAAAAATCATGTTAATTATTCATCCATGCATGCTAGGATTAATGAAAATTGTCTACTTGTGCATAATTTTGATTTTAAATATAATAATAGGAATAGGAGTAACAAGGTAGATCAACACCCTAAGAAAAGCATGTATCATGGTAAATCTAGGACCTTTATACCTAAGGATCAAGACACTAATCCCAAGAAGGGAAGGAATGTGCCTAGAAAGGATGGTAGGTCTAGGAATGTTCAAAGTGGACCTATGGACTTTAAGGTTAAAGGTCTAGAAAGGGAAAATCAAGACTTGAGGGCAAGACTTGATAAATTAGAGAAAACCCTAGAGAGATTCACGGTTGAATCTAAGGGTTTGGATATGGTGTTGAGTGGCCTAAACCGCACCAATGATAGATCGGGTCTAGGATACCAATCTAAGGTCTCCCATGCCAAGGGAAAGAGATATGCTAGGATAGCATATGATTATGGCAAGAAGGGGGGGTCCAAAATGGCAAGGGAATATCATTTAAAGGGAAAAAGAAGGACTTAACCAAAGACGAGGTGTCTAAGGTTAAGAGTGTCAAGTTTGTAGACCAAGAGTCACCGGTGGAACACCGATGTGGCCTAGTGATGGTTGAGTCATCTAGGGAGGTGGCTAGGGCTAAGAGCTCAAGGGGGAGCTCTAGGAGCCTTTGGGATATATGGTGAATGGATCTTTGGAGGGTTCCTCCTAGAGGTCTAGATGGACCATGGAGTGTGCCAAAGGAATTAGAGACGGACTTGAGTCTCAATTCTTGGGTTTTGGCACGGTGTTTTTGAGTTTCATGCATGGAAATATGACATTAGGGCCATATTGCATGAAAATTGGTTTTTGGTGTGTAATTGTCATGTAAATCAATACTAGGGATGCATTGTGGGTTGGCATGGGCAAAGACATCAAGAGAAAATCAAAATTAGGACTTTAGGGCAAGGTTTGATTGAAGTTTTTAGCTAGTTTTGGATTTTGTGTCAAACTTGGGAATGGTGATAGATACATTTTGCAATGTATTTTTCCCAAGTAGGTATGGGTACCACAAATGTTTCCACAAAATTTGGAATTTTTGGAGATTTGTGGAATTTCTGGCACATTTCTGAATTTCGTCAGAAAGGCTGAAATTCTGATTTTCAGAGTATCAATCGACTGCCTTGGGGGCAGTCGACTGGTCAGCATTGATTTTTGTATCAGCAGCTGGGTATGTGTCCAAATGATGCAAAACAAGTGTATGGGGGGCTAGTACACATTGTTTATGGTTATTGGGGATTAAAAGAACTAATAATTGGGATATTGTTGGGTTCTTTTTTATGTTAGGCAAAGGGGGAGAAGTGTTGGGTTTAAGTTGGGAAACCAAACACTCATTTGCTAGAAACCCTAGGTTTAGGGGGAACTAAGATTAAGGGGGAGCATGGTTGCTCCATTCTTGGCGTAAGGGGAACCTTGGAGAGGTTCTTAAAAAGCCTTTGTAAGTCCAATGTAGGGAGAGCTTGGGAGAAGCTTTAGAAAGCCCGGTTTTGGTGAAAAAACCTAACTTGGAGGGTTAGGTGTTGAAAAGTCCTAACTTGGAGAGTTAGGTGTGGGGAGCCTTGGGATAGGTTTTAAAAAGCCCATTTTGAAAAAGTCCTAACTTGGAGAGTTAGGTGTGGGATGCCTATGGATAGGATCCATTTTTGCATTGCACATGCATTATTTTACTATCTTCCTTCCCTAACTTAAATGTATTGTCAAACATCAAAAAGGAGAGATTGTTGAGGCAATCTGTGGTCCGGAGTGACCAAGTGTTTTGATGTTTGGGCAAAGGGTTTAAGTTAGGTTTACCCTTGTGTTCTTATATGTGTATGTTGAGTGTGCAGGTTGTACAGGTTATACATATGGACTTGACTGGACGGTCTCGGTGCGGTGAAGGGTGGCATGGAGACAAGCTGGAGGCTTGTGTGCACCCGAGGGACCTTGGAGAGCAAGGACGAGAGCTGAGGGGTGCAGACTTCGAGGCATGCATGAAAGATGGCATGGAGGCAAGCTGGAGGCTTGCGTGCATCCGAGGGACGGGAGCCGAAGATGAAGAGGGTGCGAAGGCAACAGTTGAGGCTACTGCGGAGGAGTCAGTTGAGTTGTGAGGGTACGAGTGCTGTGTGATTGTACTCGGGAAATCCTAGGGTTCGAATGCGGAGTGGAATGTACTCGGGAAGGGTAACTATAGGTATGTGAGTAGACCAGTCGACTGGGTCAGTCAACTGATGAAACTCACAGAAGGGTCTCAGCTGGGACTAGTCGACTACCCTGGGGGCAGACGACTGGTAGGTGGCTGGTGAGTTGGCTAAGAATTCGAACGTTGGGGTGCAACGGTCGAATTTCAGTGGCACCGGTCGACTGCCTTGGGGGCAATCGACTGGTAGCGAGGTTTTCAGCCTGAGTCCCATTTAAATAGGACTTCATGGTGGCTGAGATTCTTGACGAATCTTGTCTTGATTAATGGCAAGATAGTAGTCTTTGTGCTCAGGTCATGTCAAGGTGTTGTGGCAAGGTTTCTCCACCCACAAGGAGCGACAGAGTTAGCCGGAGGTTATCCGGGGAGTGATCTACCGACGGATTCTTGGATTAGTCACCCGTCCGGGGTGGATACCAAAGACATCAACGAAAAAATTGCTATTCACCCCCCCTTTCTAACAAACACAATTGATCTATCACCTAGTAGGTCATCGAAACTGACGGGGGGCTTCTTCACCAGGGATCGGAAGAAATCCCCTTCTGCGAGCCCTTGAGTGCAGGCACTGATAAGGATTTCTGACGTTACACTGGGCACGTCTTGCGCCACCCTATTGAACCGCTGGATGTACTCCTTAAACGGCTCCTTCGGCTTCTACTTGAGGGCGAACAGGTTGAGCGTCGTCTTCTGATAGCGACAGTTACTAGCGAAGTGGTGGAGGAAGGCAGTTCTAAACTCCGCAAGGAGTTGATAGAACCTTGTGGCAGCCTCTGGAACCACCGTTGAGCTGCTCCAGACAAGGTGTTTAGGAACACCCGACACTTGACACCATCAGTATACTGGTGCAGGAGTGTCGTTCTCAAACTTGCAGACGTGATCTTCCGAGTCCGTCTTCCCATCATAATTGGCGATCCTAGGCCCACGGAACTGCTTCGGCATGGGATCTTCCACAATCTCCGATGAGAAAGGAGTAGAGGGAACCTTATGGGAGGCCTTAGGCTCCTCCCTTTTCCCTTGTCCTTCTTCGTGCCTCTGCATGCTGGAGGCTACCGAGTGGACCTTCTCGAGATCTCCGGGAGAGTCTTTTCGCAGACCTGGGGTTGTTCCGTCCCGTCGTCCCACTGGTGTGACGGATCTCCGCGAGTGTAAGATGGAGACTCTAGGAATCTCCTCCCGCGCAGAAGCTTCTTGCTGCGAGGCGACTTGTTCGACTTGGTGCTGCTCAAGCATTTCTTTGATAGCGTTGGTGTTAGGATGTATACTAAAAGACTTGTCTTTTTCTATGAACATCTACATTTTGAAAGAGGATTACAACAACACAGTTGCATGTTTATATTAGTATATGCATAACCGTCTGATACTCTGCATTGTATATAACATGGTGTGTGGTGACACACAGAAGATCATGTTATCAGTCCCTTACATAGATAAGTAGAGCCTCACAACCGAGATGGAGTTGGACAAACCATCGGGATGGTTGTAGTGTAATTAGGTGTGGTGTATCTTAACCATAGAATTACACTAGTGTGCTTTGTGTGCATTGAGCAGGACCAAAATAGAGGTGATCCAATTTATACTGACTTTATAATTGGATCGGACCTCGATTTATTATGGAGTACAATCTCTAAATCCCGAGATAATAATGGCACGTGTACTTAGTATTTTATTTCTTTGATTTACAAATGGGCGAGATTTATTCTGTTAAATCAATAGGCCCAGTAAGTTAGGAAATAATATTATGTACATGGTGTGCCATTGATTATTGACGGAATCTATGTCCTGGTGAGTCGAGATGATGATGCCCCCTTGATGAGCTCATAAGGTTCATCATGTTAAACCCTACAAGTGGATTTAATCCAACATGATGATAAGGATGAGTGGTACTAGTCAAGGAGTTAGAGGTTGATTAATTAAAATTGTCAGTAATTTAAATTAATCGACGAGCATTCGATATCTTAAACATGGGGGAGATGGATGTACTCATAATAAGTGGAGCCCATATGAAAATATGGGGGTTGGTGAGGAAGTTCAATGGAGATCCTTTAGTGGAATGGATCTTCATTAATGGATCGGATTTGGATCCATTAGCGGGCCAAGACCCAACTCCTCCTCATGGTCCCTATCATAGCCCTATATATATCCCATGGAATCATGAAACCAAGGATAATCCAATTATTCATCCACCCTAAGCCTCTTCCCTTTCTCTCTCTCTCCCTTCTCTCTCCTAGGTCACGACGGCAAAGGAGAAGGGCTTCACCTTCTTCCCTTTTTCTTCTCCTTTCCTCAACCTCACGGTGGGTAGCCACTACTAGACAAAGGGGGACTTTTCTTGTCCCTTTTGTGGTGTGCGGCGAGGGAGGGAAGAGAGTCGGCGGCCGGCGCAAGGAGAGGAGGCGGCGGGTGCTTGGAGTGCTCGGCCGGGTGCTAGGGAGAGGAGAGGAAGAGAGGTCTTCCTTGTGTGCTTTGTGTCGTGTGATAGGAAGATGTAGAAGAGGTCGGAGAGGGTGGTGGTGAAGGAGAAGAGCTTTCCTCTTCATCTCCTTCATCTTCTTCTTCTTGGTGAGGCAGGTGGTGAACCTAATGCTAGGGTTTTGATCGACGCATGGAGAAGCGGTTAATTAGAGGCCCTTGGTGATTCCGATTCTTGGTAGAGCGTCGCCTACACGACGTCCGAAAAGGGAGGGTCATACGGTAGAATACCGTAAGGTAAAGAGAGGTATATTTCTCTCTTGGCTCCTTCTTTATTTCTATCATTTATGTGAAGCATTAATTGATTATCATGTTTAATTAATTGTTTAATTAATGATTGATAATTAATTATTGGACCCTGAAAATAAATACAAAAATTTGCGATCCGCTCGTTGTCTTTTCCGCGGTCAATCGGTTAGGCGAGTTACAAGGCTCGATCTTTGAAATTGGCTAAGTTGTAACTCGAATCGATTGATACGATGACGAGACAGTCGTTTGGGTGATAGATCTCCATTCGGATTAATTTTTTAATCCGTGGACATGGAGAGGTCTCTCAAGGACGACCAGGTATTCGCTTAGGAAACCCACCAAGCCATACCAGCAACCAACAATTGGTATCAGAGTCGAGGTTTCTGGTTTTGTGTGTTTAGGATTCGGTTAATTTTTGCACAGTGTCACATATTTTATTTTTGCCGGATAATATGTGGATATGCGTAGGCTAACTCTTTGTTGTAGACACTAGATTCCAACTTAGCATGGCTTAAATAATGGTTGTATGTGATTGATTGTGCATTATTGTAATTAATTGAATCCTCGGGGTTGACGAGGCTAGATAAGTATTTAATTTTTGTAATTAAATACAGCACATGTTTAGCCGAGCTTTTATATACTTTCGATCTAGATTATATGTACACTTCTTCATGGAGTATAGGATCAATGGATGTAAATAAGTAGCTAGTCATCTTGGCTCGGAGATCCCTTCAATGGTGGCTTGCGCATGGTGTAGGGAGGAGTGGACAAGGTGACGACACGACTGGAGGTGCATTGGAGACCAAGACCATGATAATTGGAAAAATCTAGGACTTTTCTTATTTGTTGCTTTGGTTATGTGCTTGTTGTGTGTGTGCATGAAAATTCCTCATAATAAATAACTAAGTGGGAGAGGGACCCTAAGGGTCCCGTGGCCTCCATTACAATCTGAAAGTGATGCGAACAAGTCTGCGCGTCAGCTCTGAGTGTCTTCCTCCCAATCGGATGGGCTTGCTCTGCGGATCACTAGGTCGGACATGATTATAGAAAATTGTTAAGGAGCATGTGCTTTTCCCTATCGGACGACATATAATCTGAGGTAATTTTCTTAGTATCGTGTAATGGTAAACACTTAGATGCAAATAATAGTATCCTCTCCATCGAAGTCACTGCTATTATTTTGTAAGGACGAAGTGAACCAACTATTAATTTTATTTGTCAAAAAGTTAGGTTGACAAGATAATAAAATTAATGGGTAAAACCTCTTCTTACGAATGTAGAAATTCGTATACATCCACACCATCGTGGCATACGAATTTCTCGGTGTTTTGAGGTGTTGGTTGATTTCGAAATTTATTGTTTGAGGAATCAATTTATTTTCAAAATCTAAAGTTGTGATTGTTGTGATTCTCAGGTAGTTTCAAAATTGCCTTTAACCCACTAACAACCATACTTAAGGAGAATAAACTTACTGACCCCAATTACATAGACTGGAAAAGAAACCTGGGCATTGTCCTTACTGTTGAAGAGTACAAATATTTACTCTTTGAAAAGTGTCCTGAAAAACCTGGCGAGAATTCTGGTGAAGAGCAGAGGGAGCGTTATAAGAAGTGGGTCAAGGTAGATGAGATGGCGCGGTGCTACATTTTGGCATTTATGTCAAATATATTGCAACATCAGCATCAAGTCATGCCCACTGCTTATGATATGATGTTGAACCTCAAGGAGCTCTTCGGGCACTAGAATCGGGTCGCTAGGCAGGTTGCGATGAAGAACTTAATAACGACCACTATGGTCGAAGGGACACCCGTAAGGGATCATGTCCTTAAGATAATGGCCCACCTCAATGAGATTGAGGTCCTTGGAGCGGAGATCGTCGGGGAAACCCAGGTCAATATCATACTCCAGTCTCTACCTAGGAGTTTTGAGCAGTTCTGGCTCAACTACAATATGAGCAAACGTACATATACGTTGGGGGAACTGCTGGCAGAACTCCAGGCGGCAGAGGGGCTTTTTCGTCAGACTTCTCAGGCCTTGGTTACTCAGAGGGTTTCTACTTCTGTGCCATAACACAGGAAGAAGAAGAAACAAGGTGGGTCCAAGAAGACAGCAAGATCGCAGGGACCTCAGACTAGCGTGAAGAAGCCGAGAGGCAAGTGCTTCACGTGCAAGCAAACTGGACATTGGAAGGCGAACTATCCCCGTTGTCAAGACAATGGTATTTCTTCTTGTTTAGTCATTGAAACATGTTTAGCGGTACCGGTACCTAGTGCATAGATACAGGAGCCACTGATCATGTCTGCAACTCTCTGCAGGGGTCCCAGGAAACCCGACGGCTAGCTGATGGGGAAATCATCGTCTACATGGGCAATGATACAGAGGTGGCGACTGTTGCAGTGGGAGACATTTATTTATCGTTTGATAGGAATAAAGTTTTGGTTTTGAGAAATTGTTTATATGTACCCTCTTTTAGAAAGAACTTGGTTTCGGTTTCTAGATTAATAAAGGATGGATATTATATTGCTTTTAATAACAAAGTTGTTATAAAGAGAAATAGAGAGATTATATGTTCGAGTACTATGATTGGCAATTTGTATACTCTAGAACCAAAAGCTCCCACGATGCAAATAGAGGTCAATAACTCATCATCTAACCAAAATAAGAGAAAAGAACCTTCTAAAATGAACCAGACATATCTTTGACATCTTAGGCTTGGACATATTAACCTTAGTAGGATTTAGAGGTTGATAGCCAATGGACCAATGGGTTCATTGGTGGTGGAAGACTTCCCAACCTGTGAATCTTGCTTGGAAGGTAAGATGACCAAGAGACCTTTCAAGGCCAACGGGTATAGAGCCAAAGATGTGTTAGAACTGGTTCATTCTTATTTATATGGTCCTATGTCCATCTAGGCTAGAGGTGATTTTGAATACTTCATCACTTTTATAGATGATTATTCAAGGTATGGGTATATTTACCTAATGTGTCACAAGTCTGAATGCTTTGATAAGTTCAAAGAATTCAAGGCTGATGTGGAGAAACATCGAGGTAAAAGTATCAAGACACTACGATTAAATTGTGGTGGTGAGTACCTCTTGGGAGAGTTTAGGACTTAATTATTAGAGGCTGGGATTCAATCCCAGTTGCCTGCACCCGGTACGCCCCAACAGAACGGTGTGGCAGAAAGAACGAATAAGACTCTTATGGAGATGGTTAGGTCAATGATGAGCTATTCTGAGTTACCAGATTCGTTCTGGAGATATGCTCTAGAAACGACAGCGTACATACTGAACTTGGTACCATCTAAGTCAGTCCCTTCTACTCTTACAAAACTGTGGACTGAGCGAAAGCCTAGTTTAGAACATGTTCGAATTTGGGGTAGTCTAGCACATGTGCTGAAGGGAGATACTGATAAGTTGGAATCTTGTACAGAAATGCGTCTGTTCGTAGGCTATCCTAGAGGAATGAAAGATGGTCTATTCTATAGTCTTAAGAATCAGAAGGTAATCATCAGCATGAATGTCAGATTCTTAGAAGAAGACTATGTGATGAACCACAAGCCCAGGAGTAGACTTGTGCTTGAAGAATTAAGAGGGGACATTCTGACCTTAGTACCAACTGTACAAGAGGATACACCACAAGTCACTGCACCACATGTCACAGAAGATACACAGGTGATACCTCGTCGTTGTGGGAGGGGTTGTTAGACAACCTGAAAGATTTATGTTTTGGGAGAGTCTTCGGACTTGGTCCCTGGTGAAGATGAACTGGATCCCTAGACCTATGACAAGGCCCTCCAAGATAAAGATGCAGATTCTTGGCAAAGGGCAATGAATTCCGAGATAGAATCTATGGATTCTAATTATGTCTGGGAGCTAGTAGAACCACCCAATGGTGTAAAAGTCATTAGATGTAAGTGGATCTACAAGAGAAAGAGAGGATCAGACGGAAAGGTTGAGACCTTCAAAGATAGGCTTGTTGCGAAAGGGTATACTCAGAAAGAGGGTATCGATTATGAGGAAACCTTTTCGCCAATAGTCATGCTTAAGTCTATCCGGATTCTCTTATCTATTGCCACTCATATGGACTATGAGGTATAGCAGATGGACGTCAAGACAGCTTTCCTTAACGGAAGTCTTGAGGAGACCATCTACATGAAGCAACCAGAGGGATTCATTGCGAAGGGCAAAGAGCATCTAGTGTGCAAGCTTAATCGATCCATTTATGGATTAAAGCAAGCTTCAAGATCTTGGAACATCCGCTTTGATGAGGTAATCTAGTCATATAAATTTATTCAAAGTTTGGATGAATCATGTGTATATAAGAGATATAACGGAAACGTAGTGGTGTTTCTTGTACTTTACGTAGATGACATTTTGCTCGTTGGCAACAATGTCAAAGTGTTGTCAGACGTAAGAGTATGGTTGTCCAATCAGTTCAATATAAAAGACTTGGGAGAAGTGGGACACATCCTTGGGATCCAGGTCATAAGGGATCGTCAGAAAAGTGTTAGGATGTATACTAAAAGCCTTGCCTTTTGGTTAGGATACATCTACATTTTAAAGAGAATCAGAAAATCACACAGTGCATGTTTATATTAGTATGTGCACTAAACGTCTAATGCTTGGCATTGTAGATAACATGGTGTGTGGTGTCGCACAGAAGATCATGTTATTAGGTTCCTTACCGAAGCATAAGAAAGAGGCTCACAACCGAGATGGAGTTGGACAAACCATCGGGATGGTTGTAGTGTAATTAGATGTGGTTTATCATAACCATAGGATTATACTAGTGTACATTGTGTACATTGAGTAGAACCAAAAGAGAGGTCATCCAAATTTTGTACTGACTTAGTAAATTAGGTTAGACCTCGGATAATATTATAGAGTACGATCTCTTAATCCCGAAATAATGACGGGCATATATTATTAATTATTATATCTTTGATTTACCAATGGGCAAGATCTATTCTGTTAGATCGATAGGCCCGGTAAGTTGGGAGATAATATTAATAATATGATGTGCCATTGATTATTGACGGAATCCATGTCCTGGTGAGTCAGGATGATGATGCCCCCTTGGTGAGATCAAAAAAATGGTCATGTCAAATCTTGCAAGTGGACTATGGTCTGGCATGATGAAAAGGTTGAGTGGTACTAATCAAGGATCAAGAAGATAATTAATTTAATTATCAATAAATTAAATTAATTATCGGGCATACAATATCTTAAACACGGGGAGATGGATGACTCGTAATATGTGGAGCTCATATGAAAATATGGGGGTTGGTGAGGAAGTACAATGGGATCCTTTAGTAGAATGGATCACCATTAATGGATCGGGTTTGGATCCATTAGCGGGCCAAGAACCAACTCCTCCTCATGGTCCCTATCTTAGCCCAATAAATACCCCATAGGAGTCATGATATAAGGCCGGTTATTTAAGGAATTAATCTATGATTAATTGAAGGAATAATCTTTGGTTATTTAAGGAATTAATCTATGATTAATTGAAGGAATAATCTCCGGTTATTTAAGGAATTAATCTCTGATTAATTGAGGGAATAATCTCTGATTATTTAAGGAATTAATCTCTAATTAATTGAAGGAATAATCCTGATTATTTAAGAAATTAATCTCTGATTAATTGAGGGAATAATCTTTGATTATTTAAGGAATTAATCTTTGATTAATTGAGGGAATAATCTTTGATTATTTAAGGAATTAATCTTTGATTAATTAAAAGAATTAGTCTCTAATTAATTGGAATGTTTTCCAATTAATCCCCTATAAATATAACCCCTACCTCTCTCTCAAAAGATATCTCTCTCTCTCTCTCTCTCGCCCCTAACCTAAGGCACCGGTGGCCAAATAGAAGAAGAGGGATTCCACCTCTTCTTCGTGCCTCTTCTTTTCTTCCTAAAGGTCGTGGTTGATCACAGAGCAAGGGAGAAATTGGCTTCAACCCTTGGTGACACGCGGCA
Organism: Boesenbergia rotunda; assembly: GCA_024364735.1. Classification (NCBI taxonomy): domain Eukaryota; kingdom Viridiplantae; phylum Streptophyta; class Magnoliopsida; order Zingiberales; family Zingiberaceae; genus Boesenbergia; species Boesenbergia rotunda. Next base: position 119,746 of record JAGFNQ010004011.1, on the reverse strand, counting down.
AGGAAGAGAGGAAAGGAACTCGGCGGCGTAAGGTTGAAGGGTTGCCGGCGGTGAGGAAGAAGAGAAGCCTCTCTTCCCTTCTTCTTCCAATCTCTTCATCCGGATTCTCTGCTGCGGACGTACACAGGATAAGGAGAGGTTCTCTTCTCCTTCGTGACGTGTGGGAGTAGAGAAGGAGGGAGGGTGGTGCACCGGGGAGGGTGTCTTCTCCCTTGGGTGTTTGTTGCCGGAAAAGGGAGAAGCCGGGAGACTCCATCTTCCTCGCTGGTCCATGGCCGCGAGATAGGAAGTGGATAGAGAAGTTGGCGTGGGCTGTGGTGAAGGAGAGGAACTCATCCTCTTGGCTTCATCACCTCCTCCTTGAAGGGTCGCCGGCGGCAAGCCAAACCCTAGCTCTAGGGTTTGGAGTTTGACGCAAAGCAAGGAGGAAGAGGAAGGACTAATTCAAGGGCCTTGGTGACTCTGCGACTTGGAAGATCATCGCCCACACGACGTCTAAGAGGGGATGGACATAAGGTAGAAGACTGTGAGGTAAACGGCGAGGTATAACTCTCCCGAGCTCCAATTTTGTTTTGCTATGTTTTATTTGTGCCTTGTTGCTTTGTCTCGTCATTTCATGTATGTTAGTTTATTATTTTGATTTGGAATCATAGATAATAATTAATTAACTGGACCCCGAAGATAAACACAAAAATCGGCGATCCAAATCGTCATCTTTTCCGCGGTTAATTAATCCGAAAAGTTACAAAGCCTTAACCTCAGTTTCGGCTAAGTTGTAACCGGGATTAATTAACACGACGACGAGTCGGTCGTTAGAGGGATGGGTCTCTATTCGGATTAAATTTTAATCCGTAGACATAGAGAGGTCTCTCAGATATGACCACGTGGTTGTCTTGGAAACCGCCAAGCCATACCAACAAAAAGGATATTGTGTTTATCCCAAGCTTCATACATAGACACTGTCCTGGCTCGTTTTAGCATAGAAAAATCCAAGAAAGGTTTTCTACCTTTCAGTCATAGAGTTCCTCTATCTAAAGAGATGTGTCCGAAAACATTAAAGGATATAGAGGAGATGAAGGCAGTTTCTTATGCATCGACAGTAGGAAGCCTCATGTATGTTATGTTATGTACGAGACCATATATCTGCTTTGCCGTGGGCATGATTAGCAGATATCAGAGTAACCCTGGATAGGGACTTTGGACTGCAGTAAAGCATATATGAAGTACCTGAGACGAACTAGGGACTATATGCTGGTTTACCAAGCAGACCAATTAATCCTTGTAGGTTATACGGATTCAGATTTCCAATCGGACAAGGACAAAAGTAAGTCTACCTCAGGGTTTGTGTTTACTTTAGGAGGTGGAGTCATAGTATGGAGGAGTATCAAGCAGAAATGCGTGGCGGACTCCACTATGAAAGCTAAGTATGTGGCAGCCTCAGAGGTAGCCAAGGAAGTTGTATGGCTCAGGAACTTCATGATGGACTTGAATGTGATTCCTGGTTTGCATAGATTTATCACAATCTATAGTGATAATAGTGGTGCAGTTGCAAACTCAAAGGAATCACGAGCCCATAAGGCAAGTAAACACATAGAGCGCAAGTACCACCTGATACGAGAAATCGTAAAGCGAAGAGAAGTAGCTGTCGTCAAGATTGCATCGGAGGACAATGATGGTGGTCCACAACGAGTGTCATGATGAGCCTCAAATTTGAATTTATAAATTGAAAACCCTTAGCTCACAAAACTAAGTGTAGTATAGGGCCCTCAAGTCATATTTTTCCAAGGACTAGTTAAGAATGCATAACTCAAGCTAGATTTTGTCGTTTCTGTTTTGGGTTTTCATGTGAAATGGGTTTTGTTTTGCGATAATGAATGAAATTACAGTAGAAACAAAATAAACTCGGCTAATTTAAAAACTAACTAGAAAATTACAGAAACTACACTTATCCTATTTGAAAAACTAAGCAATTAAATTTGAAGCTATGAGATTGAAATTCAGGAACTAAAATTGAATGAAGGAAAGCTTAAGATATGTAGCTAAACTGTAGGAATGTGAAAACTAGAACAAAACTTACTAAAGAAACAGTGCTGAAATGTAAATTGGAACAAAACAGGATTAAAACGCAAATGGGGTTGATACTTCTTCCTGATCGGTCAACAGACCGATCAGATACTAACCTGATTGGTCAAACAGACCGATCAGATACTGATGAAAACTGATACACACTGAAACAGCTAAGGAAATAAGAATTTAGAAATGAAATTTATAGAAAATTGACATCAGATCCATCCCTTTAATCCAAGATCCTTCTTGTCGTCACACAAGAACCAGCTAAAAACCCTCTAGCTTGACAAATCAGTAGAGAATTGACTTCCGTGAGCAGTTTAGCTTCAGCTTGGTGTTCTGGCTGAATTCTCCTTCAAATCTCTTCCTCCTTGATAAGTTGGATTGCGAATTCGGCTCACAGGCCCTCAGAAGCTCTCGAAGAACCCCTCCAATTGCTCCGACAGCTCCAATTGATGAAGATCGGCGAACAAACAGGAATCGATTAGAAGAAGCAGAGCCCTCGGCAAAACCCTCACTTGATGCCCTTTCAACGACGAGATTGGTAGCAAACTTCACCGAAAATCTTCCTCTATGATTCGAGAACTTGAAATGAGCTTGGATCTGATGTGGCCGCGTGAATCAGAGAAGAAAATGCTAAGAATCACCAAGAACAGATGAAGAACACACGACGCCGAGCTCTGTTGAGGAGTTTCTGATTAAATTAACTCCAATTCAAATTGAACGGCTGTGATCATCCTCGCTTCACCCAACGGTCAGATCATCTCGGATTGAGACCAAACTTTCCAGATCTATATCAGTGGTCAGGATCTTCTTCTCCTTAGCTTGGATCGATCAGATCTGCAACGGATGGCTCGGATTGCCCTTCCTTTTGAATGGATGGCTTAGACTCCTCTCGAGCTTGATCTGATGGCTAGATGACTTCTGATTTGGACTAAAACTTCAGATCTTGATCTATGGTCTTGATTTACTCTACCTTGAGCTCGGATTGATCAGAAGATGATAGATGTCTCATATCTTCCCATGTCTTGATTGGACGACCCACATTTCTCCATCTTGATCCTCTTGATCTGAATCCAAGTCTGAACTCAAATTCGATCCAATCTGATCTAGGTCCATGATCATTCGAAGCCTTCAAAATTATATTCAAATTTTAATGCCAAAACATTTCAAATATAAAAAGATTTGCATCCAAAACTAAAATAGCAAAAACTCATGGAACCTAGTGTAAATGCAAGATTATGCATGTAAAAAGGGATCAAAACATGGATTTGAGAGCCTAAATTGATTAACAAAATGGTAATTATCAGACAACCTGGCGGATCCTTTCACTAAGGCCCTTCCGGCGAGAGCTTTTGATCGGCATGTGGAGGATATGGGAGTCAGATGTATGGCACTGAGAGGACAGTAGAGTCTTTAAGTATAAGTGGGAGATTGTTAGGATGTATACTAAAAGACTTATCTTTTTCTATGATCATCTACATTTTGAAAGAGAATCACAACAACATAGTTACATGTTTATATTAGTATATACACAACCGTCTGATACTTTACATTGTATATAACATGGTGTGTGGTGACTTACAGAAGATCATGTTATCAGCCCCCTGTATAGTATAAGTAGAGGCTCACAACCGAGATGGAGTTGGACAAACCATCGGGATGGTTGTAGTGTAATTAGATATAGTTTATCTTAACCATAGAATTACACTAATGTGCTTTGTGTGCATTGAGTAGGACCAAATAGAGGTGATCCAATTTGTACTGACGTTATAATTGGATCGGACCTCGGTTTATTATGGAGTACAATCTCTAAATCTCGAGATAATAATGACACGTGTACTTAGTATTTTATTTCTTTGATTTACCAATGGGCGAGATTCATTCTGTTAAATCAATAGCCCCGGTAAGTTAGGAAATAATATTATATACATGGTGTGTCGTTGATTATTGACGGAATCTATGTCCTGGTGAGTCGGGATGATGATATCCCTTGATGAGCTCATAAGGTTCAACATGTTAACCCTACAAGTGGATTTGATCCAACATGATGATAAGGATGAGTGGTACTAGTCAAGGAGTTAGAGGATGATTAATTAAAATTGTCAGTAATTTAAATTAATCGACGGGTATTCTGTTGGTGCAGAAAGCACCCAAGTCAAATCTGTGTTTTGATAATGGCAAAAGGGTTCAAAAGTTAAGGTATAATGTTTATCTAACATGTTACTCAAGTGTGAGCCTAGCGAAGGACTGCTAGGCACCAGGCGAAGGACAGCTTGGTACTGAAGACCTGGCGAAGGACTGCTAGGCATCGAGCGAAGGACAGCTTGGTATCCGAGACCTGGCGAAGGACCGCTAGGCAAAAGTCCAACCGGAGGAGTCGGTTGGCATCAGGTACATTCTCCCGAGAGGAGTAGGTGAGGACGCGTTCCCCGTCGAGGGAACAGTAGGCGTCGGTTCGACCTAGGGCTCCATTTTGGAGGCCCAAAGTCAGAACCAAGACAGCTAAGGCTGTATAAAATTAATATATTATTGCTCTGTGTTGTTTTGGACTAACCCTGGATGCAGGACCGAAGGAACGAGTGTCTGCAGCTCAGAGAGCCTCAAAGGAGTGAGGCAGCAGCTGACCAGGGCGCCCGGAGTGTCCCGGGCGCCCCCAAGGTGAACACAAAACAGATGGAGCAAGTGATCGCTTCAACAACTTACTGGGCGGGGCGCCCCCCATGCTCCCGGGCGCCCCCAGTGTCCCGGGCGCCCCCAGCGTCCCAGGCGCCCCTAGCTCAAGCTAACGAAGCAAACCAGCGAGAAGCCAACAAGATAAGAGCCTGACCCGGTCAACCCGGGCGCCCCCAGCATCCCGGGCGCTGATGCCCTCAGAATAGGTGTCACAAAATATGGGTCTCAAATTTTAGATATGTGTAAGCTGGAAACCCTTTTTGCAATCAAAGAATGAAAACGTAGTAAAGGGGCCACAGGTCGTATTTTTCCTAGGGCTAGTTGTTGTTGTGTGATTCGAGCTTGTATTTATATGTCATTGATATTTTTGGATTTCAATAAAATCTGGGTTTGGTTTCAATTAGAAATGAAATCGCAATATAAAGAAAGAAGAAAATGAACTAGGCAAGTTTAAGCTAGGAAATGTCAACTAATGGCTCAAACAATGATAAACTTGATCAACCAAAACACTTAATCGAATTTTGAAACCAATTCTGCCAGCAAATGCAAAAGGATTCTATAAATCATGTCGAACTTCAAGATCTACCACTCAAAGCCGAAACATACAACTTGATATCAAATGCAGCCATGGAATAGCTTGGCATGCAAAGGAAACAACTTATGTGCAAATCTGAACTACAATTCAGAAATGATCCAAGTTCGAATGCAACTGATTTCAATCACAGCAATTCACTAAAAGGTAGGTTAAATCTTGATACAAAGCAGTCCTGAACTTATCTTGATACTTCCTGCAGAAAATTTCAGCAACTTGGCACGCAAAGGAAACTGAATTTGCTGAAATTTTTACTAGATTGCAGCACAATAAGCTGATGTAAAAGAAATGAAATTGGAGCGAACAAATCAAAAGAAGAATTTAGCAACAAATGATTCGGAACAATTGAAAGTGAAACAGGAATTCAGAGCCAAAACTGATGTGCAGAAATATTTGATGCAGAAGTGAAAACTGAAAACTTCATACATTGAATGTAGAACTTCAATAACTGATTAAATGCAGAAGCTAACGAATGCAAGTTGAATTCGAGCATAAAGTACACTACAAGGTATGTTAACTTGGACTCAAATCAGTGCTGAGACTGACTTGATACTCTTGCAGAAATGTAGCTAACAAGACATCGCAGCAATAAAAATGCAACCATCGACTTGCAGAAATACATTCAGACTTTCAAAAACTGAACGCAGGGATGCAGCAACAATTTAATTGCAAGGCTGAATGAGTAAGCTGAGTTCGATTGCACTACAAATTGAGAATTGTAGAAAATTAACTGAATTTGCAGAAATAGTGATACGCAATCTGAAAATGATACACAACAAGCTAAACAAAAATTGCAGAATTGAAACTAATGCAAAACAACTAAACTAATTTCGATTTGTCACTAAAGTTTATCTCCTACTTCAGGAATTGAAACTAGGCGTGAACTGATATAGAAGTAAACTGAAAACCCCAGAAACTAGAGTGAAATTACAGAAATGGAGGCTGATACTCAAGAACAGGGAAATGATACGCAAGAATTAAATTGCAGGGAAACTAACATTAAGTGAGCAGTTAACTAAACAAGCTATCGAGCTACTTAACTTGAAGAATCGAACCTAATTATGGCAGAAACAAATCAGAAACGAAACACTACAGCAGTTGATACAGAAATTCAGAAATGAAATGACAGAAATCGAAATTACAACAATTTAACAGAAATTAACTAAAGAAACTATCATCAACCCCTTCTCTTAGCTCAAGAACTCCTTGTTCGTCACGCAAGGGTGAGCCTCGAACCCCTAAGCTCAACAAACCGATGGGAAAACTGAATCTGCGAATCAAACCAAATCAGCTCTGCTCAAATCTCAAAACCCCTTCGATCTCCTCAATCTAGCTTTGTCCAATTGTTCTGATGGCTTGGGAATGATCCGAGCTTACCCGAGAACCCCTCCAGATAGCTCAGATTGATTAAGGATGGAACAAAACCAGATTCAAGGCAATCAATGGCAGAGTTGATGAGACCTCAATCAGCTCTGTTCTTGTGCAATTTAGGGCTGGAAACTTCACGGCAACAGTTTCCCAAAGATCTGGAACTTGCTCTATGATCGGAATTGATGGGTCACGCCTTCAGATTGAAGAAACTAGCTGAAGAAAAACTAAGAACTGAAGAAGAAAACGTTGCGGCGAGGAAGACGCGACGAGGAGGAAGTGTGGAAAATTTTTGATTAAATACTTAAAAATGGACGGCCCAGATTGATTTGAGAAAATCCAACGGCTGATCTTCATCTGATCTGACCCAAACTTTCATGATGTTGATCAAGGGTCAGGATCTGCCTCGTGGTAGCTCGGATCCTCCAGATTTACAACGGATGGCCCAGATCAACCTAATCTTTGAATGGACAGTCTAGAACCCTCCGAGCTTGATCCAACGGTTGAACGATCTCTGATTGGAATGAAACCTTCAGATCGTGATCAGAGTGCTTGATTAACCCTGACCCTAGCTTGGATTGCCTCAGATGGTGCCAGATAGCTCAAATCTAGCCGCTTTTGAATCGGACGACCCAGATTAATCCGAAGCTTGATAACTCGATCCGGGTCCACTTCTAACTCAAGTTTGACCCAGTATGCCCTAGGTCCACGATCCTTTCATGCCTACAAAAATAGATCAAAAATTTAGTGGCCAAATAATCCAAATATGTAAAGATTTGCAATTAAGTCCAAAATAAAGATAAGTCTTAGAACCTAGAGTAAATTCACAATTAAGCAAGTAAAATATGCGTCAAACTTGGATTTTAGCAACTAAAATAATCAACAAAATGGTACTTATCAACTCCCCCACACTTAATCTTGAGCGTCTCGCGAAACTACTAAGTATGTACCCCCTAGATTTTCTTAAGCATAATTAGAAGTAAATGAAAAGAATTACCTAAAGTTGTCAATTCTTAAAAATCTAAGCACTATGGATTAGTATCTCATCCTTAAATCAACAACTTAGCCTTTCCATCCATCATGATTCATTGAGATGAATTTAACTCACTAGCCTTTCAAGGGAAATTTTTGGTGGCTCTCTTCTTGAGTTCTAAGTTGATGATGGAAGTAGAGCTCACTCAAACACACATGCTTCTTGCACTACCATAGGCTTGCTTATTATCTACTCTCCACCATTATTCATGATTAGGATCAACATCTACAAAAACAAATGAAAGACATAGAAAATGGTAAGGAGTAGAGTAAAAGCCAAGAAAATAGAAAAATTGATGAAGTGGGAGACTTGAATGCTCAAGAATGTTTCCAATGTGCTTTGCCCTCTTTGCAGTCCTCTAGTGAGATCAAAAATGTGGTGGAGTAAAACTTGGATAATACTTTTCATTTGGGTGATGAAAACTCCATTTGTTCGAATGTGCCAATTTGTGCTATTGCGTGCCAACCTTGCTTCCTTCCCTCTTTTCTCATATTTTTCTCTTCTTTCTCTCTAGTAAGGTCAGAATGAATTGGAGCAAGGCTTAAATCCGGATGAGAAAAACTTCACTTGTTTTCATGGTACCAACATTACTTTCTTGTGCCATCTTGTTTCTCTTTTTTTTTTTCTCTCAAGCTGTTTCTCTACTTTTTTTTCTTTTTCTCTTGGTCAATTGCTGAATTCCTTTCGTGGTCTTCATCTGCTCAGTTGGAGACTTGCTGACCAGGAACTAGCTCCAATCCACACTGTCGTGACCTTCTTGATACACAACCCTTCAAGTTGGCGCACCTTCCACTTACATTTTTCCTTTTTCTGTTTCAAGTTCAGTTCCACGCAAGTACCTCAGTTCTTGCAATTCTCTGATTTCTCAAAGTAAATACATCATATAGTGGTGGAGAATTTAAATTGTTCCTCTCGAAAATTCTGATCAGCACATTGAATTTCAGCCACTTCCTTCACTGCATTTCGAAAATGCCTTCACTGCATTTCAATCACTGCCTTCACTGCACATTGATCAGCACATTTCTTTCATTTCCTTTCCTTTCACTACATTCATGTGCTTCATTCCTTGATTCACAGCCTTGAAAAATCAAATTCAGCCCCAAGTTGACAAAACTATTTTTGAAAACAAAATTTCTAGCTGTATTTTCTTCACTGATTTTCTCAATCTTGCTGCCTTCTAGATTTAGAACTTTGCAGCTTACTCCCTTTTCAGTTTGCATCATTTCAGAAGCTCAAAGTCGAAGTATTCTCAACTGTAATTCATCCTTCCAGCAGTGTGTTCGGATTTTTTTTTCTTGACCAGCTCAGAATTTCTGCTTTAGTTTCAAATTTTCCAGCTTGTGTTCAGCTTCTGCTCAGCTTCCATTCAAACTTCTCATCCTTCAATTCAAATTCCAGCACTCGGCAGCAAACCTTGCACTAGTTTCAGTTCAGAACAGTTCAGCTTGCCAACCCAATTCCTAATCCAAGATGGCTTAACAAAAAAAAATTTCCTTTTCTTCCCTTTTTGCACCAATTTCTGCCTTGCGTGCCAATTGAATCCTTGGTACAGAATTTTTCTACCTTCTTCAGCCGAATTCCTTGGCATAAACAGCTGCAATTTCAGCTCTATCTGAGTATTCAGCCGATGGAAAATCTGTCAGCCGAAACATGCTCCATAGCCTTTTCTTTTCTTTTTGGCACTGATTTTTTTTTCTTCAAATGGTGCACATTTTTTTCTTCTTTGCTTGCCACTTAAATCTTCAAAGTATGATAGGGAATCTAGATCTCCAATTGCTTCCATCTCTCTTGCTCATTCTGGACATTAACTCACTCAAACTCATTCTTGGCACATGTAATTGCAAAAAAAAAAAATTCTTGAAATGTCTCTTTGATACCAAATCTTTCCAAAACACTAGTCACTCCCCCACGCTTAAATCTTTGTCCGTCTTGGGCAAAGTAACATTAAGAAGCATTCTAAACAAACAAGTCCATAGAAAAAGTGAGATTAGGTAGGGAAAATGAGAATATGAAATGATACAAGGGAAATTTACGAAAATTGATATGAGATGAGAAGCAAAATGATTTATCTCTATAAATGTCATCCAATCATCGAAATATGGTTTTGAAAGAACCTAAGCAAGTTCTAGAGTACAATAACATATGTGTATCACAAATATAAGGCTAAGTCTCACTAGGCAAAAATAATTCATCTCAAGTCCTCAATTAAGAATCTAAAGCCAAGTAGTACTCAAGCATCCAAGAATTCATCCATTAGCTCAAACCCTAAGTTTTGACAACCAAATTTAATTTATTTTCAAAAAAACTCTAAAATGCTATGGAGATAACCTAGAGGGATACATTTATTCCTAGTCATGCAAGAAAAAGTGACCAAAAGAAATAACATGGTATTTACAATGTCTATTTATTCATTCTACTCTACTCACGCATTTATTAGCAAGAACTCATTTTAAAAGTGAAAAAATACAATAAAGGAAAAGGCAAGAAAGAGAAAACTCCCTTTTATCTCTGGCGGTCGGAGTCTGTCAAGAAATAGCCTCTATCGTGGTAGTGGAGGAGTGTGAGTGGCTGAGAGAATTAGGACTCCCCCACACTTGAACTTTACAGAAATATGCTCCGGTGGCCGAAGGCGATTTAGGTTGAAGATCCATTGAAGGAATGGAGTGCTATGAATTAAAGTAAGATCGTCTCCTCCCTCTTGATGCCTTTTGAAAGTTCTTCCAGGAGGTTGGAGTCTGTTCAGATGGAGCACCCACTCCATAAGTCTTTTGGACCCTGCAAAATCATGTAATACCTCTCTCAAGCGTGCAGGGTAAGAAAGAAATAAAATAATATCAGTCTCTGCATGAAATGTATCCAAAACTGCATCATATCCAATGAAATCAATTCTTGGTACCTCAATGAATTTTTTACAATTATTTTCTACAAGAAATGCATCCAGAAACTCATCACAAATAATGAAATCAATTTTTGGCACTTCAATAGAAATTTCACAATTATTTTCTACCAAGGATGTATCAAGCAATGTATTACAACCAATGAAATCAATTTTCGGTTCCTCAATAAGTGTTTCACAATCAAATTCAGCATACGATATATCATGAGATTCATCACAACCAACAACATCAATTCTAGGCACTTCTACAAATTTATCACACTCAGCATTTACATCTGATGTATCACAACATGCTTCATATTCAGCAAATTCAACATTAGGTACCTCTAGGGATTTTTCACAATCAAATTCTACAAGAGATGCATCCCTAAGTATATCACAAACAATAAAATCAGTTTGAGGTACCTCAATAAATTTTTCCAAAGAAATAGGAAGAAGACTTACCGGATCATGCTGAAAAATACCTGGAGGTTCAACAAGAGTAGATGTATCCGTGTTCTCCTCCTGATCATGTTCAAGCTCCACTTCAGGTTTAGGGTCTGGTGAACACTCAACTAAAGCAGGTGATCCTTGGGTTCTTGCTTCCACCATGCAAGTCCCTACACTTTCTGGCTTGTCCTCTGAATCTTCTAATGTATCCATCACTGTTGGTGGTCCTTGGGGCTTAGTGCAATCCCCTACACCTGTAGAATCATCTCCCATGCATGTTTCCTCAGTAATATCTGCAACAACCATGTTAGAAAAATTAGGACCATCAATGACACTATCATCACAAAATAAAAGATGAGAAGTGTCCTGTAAAGTTTCGGAATCGAATTCAAAACTATCACAAGCTCTGCTATCAATCTCCTCCAATGCCTCTAAATCAGTAGGAATGGGTGATTCTTGGGGCTCAGTGCAATCCCCTACACTCTCAATCCTATCCTCTGAATTTTCTGATGTATCAATCAATGTAGGTGGTTCCTGGGGCTCTGTGCAATCCCCTACACCTATAGATAGATTCCTTTGACTCTCAATTTATCCAATGCTTCTTCCAAGGTTTTGAAGCCTTTGTTGTAAACTTTGCTGTTGTAAAATTTGATTGTGTTGATGTTGTAAAAGTTGTTGAAGCATCTCCAGCATTTTTTGTTGTTGAGCCTCATTCTCATTAGGATTCTCAAAGCCTCCTTGATTCGTGTGGAACTCCTGTTGGTCTTGAAATGTAGCATAAGGCTGCTGAAGACCATGAGTAGGCTCTGCATTCTGAAATTGGAGCTGTTAGGGCTGATCTAATGGTTGAATGGGCTGATTAAACTGCTGAAAATTAGGCTGGAATGATGGTTGAATTTGCTGAGAATTGTAGCCCTGGAAATCCTGAATCTGAGGTTGAAATTGTGGCGAAAACTGAAATTGAGTGGGCTGGAAATTTTGGTTTTGAAATTGAAAATTTTGATCGTATGGCTGTGAATGTTGAAGAGATTGTTGACAATTCTGTATGGGTTGAAATTCTTGCTGCCATGGCTGAGGTTGAGGCTGAAATTGATTATTTCCCTGCTGAAAATTTAAATAAGGCTGCTGGAAATCTTGGTTAAGATGCTGAAATCCTTGGTTTGGTTGAACTTGATGGAAGGGTGGTTGCTGAAAATTAAGATTATCTTGACACCCTTGCTGAATTCCTTGAAAAGGTGATTGATCTTGTTGATAAGGTGGCTGAAATTGGGGCTGGAATTGCTGAATTGGTTGCTGAAAAACTGAAAATTGTGGCTGCCCATTCTGAATTTGTTGGAAATTTGGTTGATTTGGCTGAAAATTTTGGAAAGGCTGAAATGGTTGGGACTGAAAATTCTGGTTTTGAAACTGAAAATTTGGATCGTATGGCTGTGAATGTTGAAGAGGTTATTGAAAATTCTGTATGGGTTGAAATTCTTGCTGCCATGGCTGACAATTAGGATGAAAAAACTGATTTGCTTGCTGGAAATTCGAATAGGGCTGCTGAAATTGTTGATTTGGTGGCTGATTGAAAGGTTGGTTCTGCTAAAACTGTGGACACGGCTGCTGGTAAGTAGATGAGAACATTTTTAACTGGCAGTCCTATCACAAAGTAAACAAGAAAAATGCCAGCAACCGTATACAAAAGATAAAGCAGAAGAAAATAGAATTAAATGATATGCCCATAAGCACACAAGCAAAAATCAAACAAATCAACTAGTTGCTTCCCCGGCAACTGCGCCAAAAATTTTGATGCCCTCAGAATAGGTGTCACGAAATGTGGGTCTCAAAATTTAGATATGTGTAAGCTGGAAACCCTTTTTGCAATCAAAGAATGAAAACGTAGTAAAGGGGCCACAGGTCGTATTTTTCCTAGGGCTAGTTGATGTTGTGTGATTCGAGCTTGTATTTATATGTCACTGATATTTTTGGGTTTCAATAAAATCTGGGTTTGGTTTCAATTAGAAATGAAATCGCAATATAAAGAAAGAAGAAAATGAACTAGGCAAGTTTAAGCTAGGAAATGTCAACTAATGGCTCAAACAATGATAAACTTGATCAACCAAAACACTTAATCGAATTTTGAAACCAATTCTGCCAGCAAATGCAAAAGGATTCTACAAATCATGTTGAACTTCAAGATCTACCACTCAAAGCCGAAACATCCAACTTGATATCAAATGCAGCCATGGAATAGCTTGGCACGCAAAGGAAACAACTTATGTGCAAATCTGAACTACAATTCAGAAATGATCCAAGTTCGAATGCAACTGATTTCAATCACAGCAATTCACTAAAAGGTAGGTTAAATCTTGATACAAAGCAGTCCTGAACTTATCTTGATACTTCCTGCAGAAAATTTCAGCAACTTGGCACGCAAAGGAAACTGAATTTGCTGAAATTTTTACTAGACTGCAGCACTATAAGCTGATGTAAAACAAATGAAATTGGAGCGAACAAATCAAATGAAGAATTTAGCAACAAATGATTCGGAACAATTGAAAGTGAAACAGGAATTCGGAACCAAAACTGATGTGCAGAAATCTTTGATGCGGAAGTGAAAACTGAAAACTTCATACATTGAATGCAGAACTTCAATAACTGATTGAATGCAGAAGCTAACGAATGCAAGCTGAATTCGAGCACAAAGTACACTACAAGGTATGTTAACTTGGACTAAAATCAGTGCTGAGACTGACCTGATACTCTTGCAGAAATGCAGCTAACAAGACATCGCAGCAATAAAACTGCAACCATCGACTTGCAGAAATACATTCAGACTTTCAAAAACTGAACGCAGGGATGCAGCAACAATTTAATTGCAAGGCTGAATGAGTAAGCTGAGTTCGATTGCACTACAAATTGAGAATTGCAGAAAATTAACTGAATTTGCAGAAATAGTGATACGCAATCTGAAAATGATACACAACAAGCTAAACAAAAATTGCAGAATTGAAACTAATGCAAAACAACTAAACTTATTACGATTTCTCACTAAAGTTTATCTCCTACTTAAGGAATTGAAACTAGGCGTGAACTGATATAGAAGTAAACTGAAAACCCCAGAAACTAGAGTGAAATTACAGAAATGGAGGCTGATACTCAAGAACAGGGAAATGATACGCAAGAATTAAATTGCAGGGAAACTAACATTAAGTGAGAGTTAACTAAACAAGCTATCGAGCTACTTAACTTGAAGAATCGAACCTAATTATGGCAGAAACAAATCAGAAACGAAACACTACAGCAGTTGATACAGAAATTCAGAAATGAAATGGCAGAAATCGAAATTACAGCAATTTAACAGAAATTAACTAAAGAAACTATCATCAACCCCTTCTCTTAGCTCAAGAACTCCTTGTTAGTCACGCAAGGGTGAGCCTCGAACCCCTAAGCTCAACAAACCGATGGGAAAACTGAATCTGCGAATCAAACCAACTCAGCTCTGCTCAAATCTGAAAACCCCTTCGATCTCCTCAATCTAGCTTTGTCCAATTGTTCTGATGGCTTGGGAATGATCCGAGCTTACCCGAGAACCCCTCTAGATAGCTCAGATTGATTAAGGATGGAACAAAACCAGATTCAAGGCAATCAATGGCAGAGTTGATGAGACCTCAATCAGCTCTGTTCTTGTGCAATTTAGGGCTGGAAACTTCACGGCAACAGTTTCCCAAAGATCTGGAACTTGCTCTAAGATCGGAATTGATGGGTCACGCCTTCAGATTGAAGAAACTAGCTGAAGAAAAACTAAGAACTGAAGAAGAAAACGTTGCGGCGAGGAAGACGCGACGAGGAGGAAGTGTGGAAAATTTTTGATTAAATACTTAAAAATGGACGGCCCAGATTGATTTGAGAAAATCCAACGGCTGATCTTCATCTGATCTGACCCAAACTTTCATGATGTTGATCAAGGGTCAGGATCTGCCTCGTGGTAGCTCGGATCCTCCAGATTTGCAACGGATGGCCCAGATCAACCTAATCTTTGAATGGACAGTCTAGAACCCTCCGAGCTTGATCCAACGGTTGAACGATCTCTGATTGGGATGAAACCTTCAGATCGTGATCCGAGTGCTTGATTAACCCTGACCCTAGCTCGGATTGCCTCAGATGGTGCCAGATGGCTCAGATCTAGCCGCTTTTGAATCGGACGGCCCAGATTAATCCGAAGCTTGATAACTCGATCCGGGTCTACTTCCGACTCAAGTTTGACCCAGTATGCCCTAGGTCCATGATCCTTTCATGCCTACAAAAATAGATCAAAAATTTAGTGGCCAAATAATCCAAATATATAAAGATTTGCAATTAAGTCCAAAATAAAGATAAGTCCTAGAACCTAGGGTAAATTCACAATTAAGCAAGTAAAATATGGGTCAAACTTGGATTTTAGCAACTAAAATAATCAACAAAATGGTACTTATCAACTCCCCCACACTTAATCTTGAGCGTCTCGCGAAACTATTAAGTATGTACCCCCTAGATTTTCTTAAGCATAATTAGAAGCAAATGAAAAGAATTACCTAAGGTTGTCAATTCTTAAAAATCTAAGCTCTATGGATTAGTATCTCGTCCTTAAATCAACAACTTAGCCTTTCCATCCATCATGATTCATTGAGATGAATTTAACTCACTAGCCTTTCAAGGGAAATTTTTGGTGGCTCTCTTCTTGAGTTCTAAGTTGATGATGGAAGCGGAGCTCACTCAAACACACATGCTTCTTGCACTACCATAGGCTTGCTTATTATCTACTCTCCACCATTATTCATGATTAGGATCAACATCTACAAAAACAAATGAAAGACATAGAAAATGGTAAGGAGTAGAGTAAAAGCCAAGAAAATAGAAAAATTGATGAAGTGGGAGACTTGAATGCTCAAGAATGTTTCCAATGTGCTTTGCCCTCTTTGCAGTCCTCTAGTGAGATCAAAAATGTGGTGGAGTAAAACTTGGATAATGCTTTTCATTTGGGTGAAGAAAACTCCATTTGTTCGAATATGCCAATTTATGCTATTGCGTGCCAACCTTGCTTCCTTCCCTCTTTTCTCATATTTTTCTCTTCTTTCTCTCTAGTAAGGTCAGAATGAATTGGAGCAAGGCTTAAATCTGGATGAGAAAAACTTCACTTGTTTTCATGGTACCAACATTACATTCTTGTGTCATCTTGTTTCTCTTTATTTTTCTCTCAAGCTGTTTCTCTACTTTTTTTCTTTTTCTCTTGGTCAATTGCTGAATTCATTTCCTGTTCTTCATCTGCTCAGTTGGAGACTTGCTGACCAGGAACTAGCTCCAATCCACAATGCCGTGACCTTCTTGATACACAACCCTTCAAGTTGGCACACCTTCCACTTACATTTTTCCTTTTTCTGTTTCAAGTTCAGTTCCACGCAAGTACCTTAGTTCTTGCAATTCTCTGATTTCTCAAAGTAAATACATCATATAGTGGTGGAGAATTTAAATTGTTCCTCTCGAAAATTCTGATCAGCACATTGAATTTCAGCCACTTCCTTCACTGCATTTCGAAAATGCCTTCACTGCCTTCACTGCACATTGATCAGCACATTTCTTTCATTTCCTTTCCTTTCACTACATTCAGGTGCTTCATCCTTGATTCACAGCCTTGAAAAATCAAATTCAGCCCCAAGTTGACAAAACTATTTTTGAAAAAAAAAATTCTAACTGTATTTTCTTCACTGATTTTCTCAATCTTGCTGCCTTCCATAGTCCTTCAATAGATTTAGAACTTTGCAGCATACTCCCTTTTCAGTTTGCATCATTTCAGAAGCTCAAAGTCGAAGTATTCTCAACTGCAATTCATCCTTCCAGCAGTGTGTTCGGATTTTTTTTTTCTTGACCAGCTCAGAATTTCTGCTTTAGTTTCAAATTTTCCAGCTTGTGTTCAGCTTCTGCTCAGCTTCCATTCAAACTTCTCATCCTTCAATTCAAATTCTAGCACTCGGCAGCAAACCTTGCACTAGTTTCAGTTCAGAACAGTTCAGCTTGCCAACCCAATTCCTAATCCAAGATGGCTTAACAAAAAAAAAATTTCCTTTTCTTCCCTTTTTGCACCAATTTCTGCCTTGCGTGCCAATTGAATCCATGGTACAGAATTTTTCTGCCTTCTTCAGCCGAATTCCTTGGCATAAACAGCTGCAATTTTAGCTCTATCTGAGTATTCAGCCGATGAGAAAATCTGTCAGCCGAAACATGCTCCATAGCCTTTTCTTTTCTTTTTGCACTGATTTTTTTTTCTTCAAATGGTGCAAATTTTTTTCTTCTTTGCTTGCCACTTAAATCTTCAAAGTATGATAGGGAATCTAGATCTCCAATTGCTTCCATCTCTCTTGCTCATTCTGGACATCAACTCACTCAAACTCATTCTTGGCACATGTAATTGCAAAAAAAAAAAATTCTTGAAATGCCTCTTTGATACCAAATCTTTCCAAAACACTAGTCACTCCCCCACACTTAAATCTTTGTCCGTCTCGGGCAAAGTAACATTAAGAAGCATTCTAAACAAACAAGTCCATAGAAAAAGTGAGATTAGGTAGGGAAAATGAGAATATGAAATGATACAAGGGAAATTTACGAAAATTGATATGAGATGAGAAGCAAAATGATTTATCTCTATAAATGTGATCCAATCATCGAAATATGGTTTTGAAAGAACCTAAGCAAGTTCTAGAGTACAATAACATATGTGTATCACAAATATAAGGCTAAGTCTCACTAGGTAAAAATAATTCATCTCAAGTCCTCAATTAAGAATCTAAAGCCAAGTAGTACTCAAGCATCCAAGAATTCATCCATTAGCTCAAACCCTAAGTTTTGACAACCAAATTTAATTTATTTTCAAAAAACTCTAAAATGCTATGGAGATAACCTAGAGGGATACATTTATTCCTAGTCATGCAAGAAAAAGTGACCAAAAGAAATAACATGGTATTTACAATGTCTATTTATTCATTCTACTCTACTCACGCATTTATTAGCAAGAACTCATTTTAAAAGTGAAAAAATGCAATAAAGGAAAAGGCAAGAAAGAGAAAACTCCCTTTTATCTCTGGCGGTCGGAGTCTGTCAAGAAATAGCCTCCATCGTGGTAGTGGAGGAGTGTGAGTGGCTGAGAGAATTAGGACTCCCCCACACTTGAACTTTACAGAAATATGCTCCGGTGGCCGAAGGCGATTTAGGTTCAAGATCCATTGAAGGAATGGAGTGCTATGAATTAAAGTAAGATCGTCTCCTCCCTCTTGATGCCTTTTGAAAGTTCTTCCAGGAGGTTGGAGTCTGTTCAGATGGAGCACCCACTCCATAAGTCTTCTGGACCCTGCAAAATCATGTAATACCTCTCTCAAGCGTGCAGGGTAAGAAAGAAATGAAATAATATCAGTCTCTGCATGAAATGTATCCAAAACTGCATCATATCCAATGAAATCAATTCTTGGTACCTCAATGAATTTTTTACAATTATTTTCTACAAAAATGCATCCAGAAACTCATCACAAATAATGAAATCAATTTTTGGCACTTCAATAGAAATTTCACAATTATTTTCTACCAAGGATGTATCAAGCAATGTATTACAACCAATGAAATCAATTTTCGATTCCTCAATAAGTGTTTCACAATCAAATTCAGCATACGATATATCATGAGATTCATCACAACCAACAACATCAATTCTAGGCACTTCAACAAATTTATCACACTCAGCATTTACATCTGATGTATCACAACATGCTTCATATTCAGCAAATTCAACATTAGGTACCTCTAGGGATTTTTCACAATCAAATTCTACAAGAGATGCATCCCTAAGTATATCACAAACAATAAAATCAGTTTGAGGTACCTCAATAAATTTTTCCAAAGAAATAGGAAGAAGACTTACCGGATCATGCTGAAAAATACCTGGAGGTTCAACAAGAGTAGATGTATCCGTGTTCTCCTTCTGATCATGTTCAAGATCCACTTCAGGTTTAGGTTCTGGTGAACACTCAACTAAAGCAGGTGATCCTTGGGTTCTTGCTTCCACCATGCAAGTCCCTACACTTTCTGGTTTGTCCTCTGAATCTTCTAATGTATCCATCACTGTTGGTGGTCCCTGGGGCTTAGTGCAATCCCCTACACCTGTAGAATCATCTCCCATGCATGTTTCCTCAGTAATATCTGCAACAACCATGTTAGAAAAATTAGGACCATCAATGACACTATCATCACAAAATAAAAGATGAGAAGGGTCCTGTAAAGTTTCGGGATCGAATTCAAAACTATCACAAGCTTTGCTATCAATCTCCTCCAATGCCACTAAATCAGTAGGAATGGGTGATTCTTGGGGCTCAGTGCAATCCCCTACACTCTCAATCCTATCCTCTGAATTTTCTGATGTATCAATCAATGTAGGTGGTTCCTGGGGCTCTGTGCAATCCCCTACACCTATAGATAGATTCCTTTGACTCTCAATTTGTCCAATGCTTCTTCCGAGGTTTTGAAGCCTTTGTTGTAAACTTTGTTGTTGTAAAATTTGATTGTGTTGATGTTGTAAAAGTTCTTGAAGCATCTCCAGCATTTTTTGTTGTTGAGCCTCATTCTCATTAGGATTCTCAAAGCCTCCTTGATTCGTGTGGAACTCCTGTTGGTCTTGAAATGTAGCATAAGGCTGCTGAAGACCATGAGTAGGCTCTGCATTCTGAAATTGGAGCTGATGGGGCTGATCGAATGGTTGAATGGGCTGATTGAACTGCTGAAAATTAGGCTGGAATGATGGTTGAATTTGCTAAGAATTGTAGCCCTGGAAATCCTGAATCTGAGGTTGAAATTGTGGCGAAAACTGAAATTGAGTGGGCTGGAAATTTTGGTTTTGAAATTGAAAATTTTGATCGTATGGCTGTGAATGTTGAAGAGATTGTTGACAATTCTGTATGGGTTGAAATTCTTGCTGCCATGGCTGAGGTTGAGGCTGAAATTGATTATTTCCCTGCTGAAAATTTAAATAAGGCTGCTGGAAATCTTGGTTAAGATGCTGAAATCCTTGGTTTGGTTGAACTTGATGGAAGGGTGGTTGCTGAAAATTAAGATTATCTTGACACCCTTGCTGAATTCCTTGAAAAGGTGATTGATCTTGTTGATAAGGTGGCTGAAATTGGGGCTGGAATTGCTGAATTGGTTGCTCAAAAACTAAAAATTGTGGCTGCTCATTCTGAATTTGTTGGAAATTTGGTTGATTTGGCTGAAAATTTTGGAAAGGCTGAAATGGTTGGGACTGAAAATTCTGGTTTTGAAACTGAAAATTTGGATCGTATGGCTGTGAATGTTGAAGAGGTTGTTGAAAATTCTGTATGGGTTGAAATTCTTGCTGCCATGGCTGACAATTAGGCTGAAAAAACTGATTTGCTTGCTGGAAATTCGAATAGGGCTGCTGAAATTGTTGATTTGGTGGCTGATTGAAAGGTTGGTTCTGCTAAAATTGTGGACACGGCTGCTGGTAAGTAGATGAGAACATTTTTAACTGGCAGTCCTGTCACAAAGCAAACAAGAAAAATGGTAGCAACCGTATACAAAAGATAAAGCACAAGAAAATAGAATTAAATGTTATGCCCATAAGCACACAAGCAAAAATCAAACAAATCAACTAGTTGCTTCCCCGGCAACTGCGCCAAAAATTTTGATGCCCTCAGAATAGGTGTCACGAAATGTGGGTCTCAAAATTTAGATATGTGTAAGCTGGAAACCCTTTTTGCAATCAAAGAATGAAAACATAGTAAAGGGGCCACAGGTCGTATTTTTCCTAGGGCTAGTTGATGTTGTGTGATTCGAGCTTGTATTTATGTGTCGTTGATATTTTTGGGTTTCAAATAAAATCTGGGTTTGGTTTCAATTAGAAATGAAATCGCAATATAAAGAAAGAAGAAAATAAACTAGGCATGTTTAAGCTAGGAAATGTCAACTAATGGCTCAAACAATGATAAACTTGATCAACCAAAACGCTTAATCGAATTTTGAAACCAATTCTGCCAGCAAATGCAAAAGGATTCTACAAATCATGTTGAACTTCAAGATCTACCACTCAAAGCCGAAACATCCAACTTGATATCAAATGCAGCCATGGAATAGCTTGGCACGCAAAGGAAACAACTTATGTGCAAATCCGAACTACAATTCAGAAATGATCCAAGTTCGAATGCAACTGATTTCAATCACAGCAATTCACTAAAAGGTAGGTTAAATCTTGATACAAAGCAGTCCTGAACTTATCTTGATACTTCCTGCAGAAAATTTCAGCAACTTGGCATGCAAAGGAAACTGAATTTGCTGAAATTTTTACTAGACTGCAGCACTATAAGCTGATGTAAAACAAATGAAATTGGAGCGAACAAATCAAATGAAGAATTTAGCAACAAATGATTTGGAACAATTGAAAGTGAAACAGGAATTCGGAGGCAAAACTGATGTGCAGAAATATTTGATGCAGAAGTGAAAACTGAAAACTTCATACATTGAATGCAGAACTTCAATAACTGATTAAATGCAGAACTAATGAATGCAAGCTGACTTCGAGCACAAAGTACACTACAAGGTATGTTAACTTGGACTCAAATCAGTGCTGAGACTGACTTGATACTCTTGCAGAAATGCAGCTAACAAGACATCGCAGCAATAAAACTGGAACCATCGACTTGCAGAAATACATTCAGACTTTCAAAAACTGAACGCAGCGATGCAGCAACAATTTAATTGCAAGGCTGAATGAGTAAGCTGAGTTCGATTGCACTACAAATTGAGAATTGCAGAAAATTAACTGAATTTGCAGAAATTGTGATACGCAATCTGAAAATGATACACAACAAGCTAAACAAAAATTGCAGAATTGAAACTAATGCAAAACAACTAAACTAATTTCGATTTCTCACTAAAGTTTATCTCCTACTTCAGGAATTGAAACTAGGCGTGAACTGATATAGAAGTAAACTGAAAACCCCAGAAACTAGAGTGAAATTACAGAAATGGAGGCTGATACTCAAGAACAGGGAAATGAAACGCAAGAATTAAATTGCAGGGAAACTAACATTAAGTGAGCAGTTAACTAAACAAGCTATCGAGCTACTTAACTTGAAGAATCGAACCTAATTATGGCAGAAACAAATCAGAAACGAAACACTACAGCAGTTGATATAGAAATTCAGAAATGAAATGCCAGAAATCGAAATTACAGCAATTTAACAGAAATT
Organism: Boesenbergia rotunda; assembly: GCA_024364735.1. Lineage (NCBI taxonomy): Eukaryota > Viridiplantae > Streptophyta > Magnoliopsida > Zingiberales > Zingiberaceae > Boesenbergia > Boesenbergia rotunda. The sequence continues at coordinate 97,421 of JAGFNQ010004011.1, read as the reverse complement.
AACTAAAGAAACTATCATCAACCCCTTCTCTTAGCTCAAGAACTCCTTGTTCGTCACGCAAGGGTGAGCCTCGAACCCCTAAGCTCAACAAACCAATGGGAAAACTGAATCTGCGAATCAAACCAACTCAGCTCTGCTCAAATCTCAAAACCCCTTCGATCTTCTCAATCTAGCTTTGTCCAATTGTTCTGATGGCTTGGGAATGATTCGAGCTTACCCGAGAACCCCTCCAGATAGCTCAGATTGATTAAGGATGGAACAAAACCAGATTCAAGGCAAACAATGGCAGAGTTGATGAGACCTCAATCAGCTCTGTTCTTGGGCAATTTAGGGCTGGAAACTTCACGGCAACAGTTTCCCAAAGATCTGAAACTTGCTCTAAGATCGGAATTGATGGGTCACACCTTCAGATTGAAGAAACTAGCTGAAGAAAAACTAAGAACTGAAGAAGAAAACGTTGTGGCGAGGAAGACGCGACGAGGAGGAAGTGTGGAAAATTTTTGATTAAATACTTAACAATGGACGGCCCAGATTGATTTGAGAAAATCCAACGGCTGATCTTCATCTGATCTGACCCAAACTTTCATGATGTTGATCAAGGGTCAGGATCTGCCTCGTGGTAGCTCGGATCCTCCAGATTTGCAACGGATGGCCTAGATCAACCTAATCTTTGAATGCACAGTCTAGAACCCTCCGAGCTTGATCCAACGGTTGAACGATCTCTGATTGGGATGAAACCTTCAGATCGTTATCCGAGTGCTTGATTAACCCTGACCCTAGCTTGGATTGCCTCAGATGGTCCCAGATGGCTCAGATCTAGCCGCTTTGGAATCGGACGGCCCAGATTAATCCGAAGCTTGATAACTCGATCCGGGTCCACTTCCGACTCATGTTTGACCCAGTATGCCCTAGGTCCACGATCCTTTCATGCCTACAAAAATAGATCAAAAATTTAGTGGCCAAATAATCCAAATATGTAAAGATTTGCAATTAAATCCAAAATAAAGATAAGTCCTAGAACTTAGGGTAAATTCACAATTAAGCAAGTAAAATATGGGTCAAACTTGGATTTTAGCAACTAAAATAATCAACAAAATGGTACTTATCAGGCGCCCCAGTCAAGATCTGATCCCGAGTTTGAAGGGATCAGAGCTGACCGAGAAGAACTCGGATCAACTGACACGTGGGGGGGAGCCCCCGACTTTCCGGGCGCCCCCAGGGGCTATAAATTGGCCCTCGACCCCAAGGCTTCGGACAACAATTCTTCCAACGCTCCTACGCTCTTCTGCTCCTGCGCTCTGCTCCGGAAACCTCCCAACTCAAGATACAAGCGCCGACGACGTCCCTCCGCTCCGAAAATTCCATCTACACCGGACGTTGGTAACGAAGAGCTGTTTTTAAGTTAACTATACTACTTTTGTAATATCTCTCTGTAATCTGTTTTGCGCACATATAGAATTGTCCATAGTAAATGGTCAACGACCATGGGCCTTGGAGTAGGAGCCGACCGCGACTCCGAACCAAGTAAAATACTTGGTGTTTACGTGTGTTTGATTTAAATTTTCGCTGTGTAATTGCTCTAACTTTAATCCGAACGTTTTATGATATTCACCCCCCCTCTATCGTTTCTCTCGATCCAACAAGTGGTATCAGAGCGGGGAAGCTCAAATTTGGTGCAACCACCAGTTTGAGAATTTTTCAAATTTTTACGAAATCTTTTTAATTTTTTTTTAAATTTTCATCGTTAATCGAGGTTGGTGCAACACCCCCCTCGATAAGTATTTTTTTCTCCCGCACTACTAATCCAAGACCAAGTCTTGGGATATTTTTTTTCTTTTTACTCTTTGTTTCAGTTAAATGGCCATGTAAGAAGGATTCAGCACAACCAGACCTCCACTTTTCAGTGGGGAAGACTTTTCCTACTGGAAAAGTCGAATGGAGGTCCACCTGAAAACTCAGGTGGACATGTGGATAATCATCCAGTCCGGACTAGAGATTCCGAAAAATGCTGAAGGAGTACCTCAAACCTACACAGAGTGGGACACCGCTCTGAAACAGAAAATTGAAGCTGATGCAAAGGTGACCCAGACCCTCCAATGCGGCTTAACAAAAGAGGAGCTGAACCGGGTGGGTCCTTTCAACAGTGCCAAGGAGCTGTGGGGGAAACTGATCGAGCTGCACGAAGGAACATCAGACACTCGGATCAGCAAGAGGGATCTCCTCCTGAACAAGCTGTATACGATCAAAATGACCGACAACGAAACAGCAGCTCAGCTTCATGCCCGAATTCAAGAATTGATGAACGGACTACACACCATCGGTCACAAGGTAGAAAACCGTGACCTAATAAGGTACGCTTTAAATGCTTTCCCTAGAAACACCCTGTGGGCATCTATGGTAGATGCATACAAGGTTTCAAGGGACCTTTCAAAAATTAAATTAGATGAATTGTTCTCTGAATTAGAATTATATGAGTAGACTAACTGCACCCTGGCCGAGAAAGGCATTGCCTTTATTGCAGGTAAACCCGAAAAGAAATCCAAGAAGAAACCTCAACCAACACCTGAGTCTGAATCAGACTCAGACTCCGAAGACGAAGGAGATCGACCAAAGCTGGTCCGATTGGCCCAGAACTACTACAAGGAATTGAAGAACCAAACCAACAGAAGGAAAGCCAGCAGAAGAAAGGATGAACCAGCAGAACCTTCAAATGAAAAGAACAAACCCAACGTGACCTACTACGAATGCAAGAAGAAGGGTCACTACAAGACGGAGTGTCCGAACCTAAAGGAGACCAAGAAGAATAGAAGGAAAAAGGCACTTCAAGCAACGTGGGGCGAGTCCTCCTCCGAAGAAGAAGAAGAGGTCCCACAGTCGAACCTGCTCGCACTAACCGCCTCAGAAGAAGTCGAGACCGAGTCAGAATCAGAACAGAACGACAGCAGACTGACATTCTTAGAAGACGGTGAAATCAAGGTAAGTGGTTTTACTAGAAGTCAGTTAAATGAGTTAATTTCTTATCTTTCTCGAGATTTGGCGAAAGCTAAACTCCAAGTCGAATCCCTCCGACAGGAAGTAAAACTCCTGAAAGAGGGAGCTGACTCTAGACCCTTAACTGAGAAGGTTCAAGAAGGAACCTCTACTCAAGTTGAAAAACTTGAGAAAGAGAACTCATCCTTGAAAACTCAGGTTAAGGACCTTAGATCAGCTTTAGAATGATTCACTTCTGGTTCCAAGGGTCTTGATATGATTCTTGGAAAACAGAAATCGGTTCTAAATCGATCCGGACTAGGCTACAGAACCAAATCTAGACAAAGATCCTACTTTGCTGTACTGAATCAGTCCAGAAATAAAGTTCAGGCATGGGTACCTAAACTGTACCTGAACAAAACTGGATCAAATCAGTATTGGATCCCCAAGGACAAGATTCACATCTTGCCGAACCATTATCGTGGCTTTAGTCTAGGGGGAGCCAAATTGAAAACAATATTTATTATTAGATAAAATTCAATTCTTGCTTGAAATTTGCATGATTGATTATTTACTTAATTTTTGCAATTTACCATGTTTAGACTTAGGAATGGTTAGTTTAAGGACAGAACCAACTTAACTGAATTTTGAACAACATAGTATTGGGTGGCGGTGAGATGATAGTACGTTAGGGAAACCAATTCTAATAAGGTTAAGTATACTCTACTTGGTCTCTTTAGACTGGTGAAACTAGCCGAAGCTACCGATCCAAAACCCAAACTAGTTAGACCAGAATTTTTCAAAGATTAATTTTGAAAATGAAATTTCATTAAAAGGCTTTGTCAAGGAAAGAGTTGATGATCCAATAAGGCTACGGCCAAAGAAGGCCTAGTGCCTCGCCAAGACCTGGAAGCCAATTTTTGAAATTCAAATTCAAATTATTCTTTGTCAAATTCAAATCTAACATAAATTTTCAGTTAGTTGTAGATTTAAACATTCTTTTCAAAATAAATTCAATTGTTTTCAAAATTAATTTAAGTTTTTCAAAATAAATCATAATTTTCCAAAATAACTTTACTTATCAAAACCTGTCTCACAAAACCTGTAAGACTAACGTGATTGAAAACCCTAGATTTGGGTGAGACAGACTAGGCAGTGAAAATCAATTTAAGCTATTCCTGACTCTAATTGGATCCAAATCAACAAAATTCTTTATGTGTAGGAACATAAAGATTTAGACCAATGGATACTGGATAGCGGTTGCTCCAGACACATGACTGGAGATAAATTGAAATTCACCAAACTCAAGTTCAAGAACCTAGGCTCAGTGGCATTTGGCAACAATGCTACACTAAAGGTAATTGGGTCAGGTAATATTGAACTTAAGTCTGACTTTATTATTAAGAAAGTTCTTTTGGTTGAAAACTTCAATTTTAACTTGCTTAGCATAAGTCAGTTGTGTGATTCTGGTTATATAGTTACCTTCAACAATTCTAACTGCCTGATTAGAAACGTACAAGACTCAGAAATCATGCTTAAGGGCACTAGGAAAAATAATGTTTACACTATAAACCTTCCCCTAGTACCTAAATGCATGTTAACTCAGTTAGAACAATCAAATCTCTGGCATAGGAGACTAGGTCACACTAACCTAAGAATTATTTCAAAAATCACCCAACTTGGCCTAATTAAAGGTATTCCCAAAATTAAAAACCATGAAAACTTAATATGTGAATCATGCAATCAAGGTAAACAAACCAGATCTAATCACAAACTAATTCAATCTGATCTAACTCAAACCACACTTGAGCTCCTGCACCTTGACCTATTTGATTCACATTGAGCCAAGTCACTAAGCGGAAACCGGTACTGCTTAGTAATAGTTGATGATTACTTAAGGTTTACCTGGGTCAGGTTTCTAAAAACCAAAGATGAAACCCTAAACCTTTTTAATGAATTCTGTAAGTTAAATGAAAATCAAAACGATACTAAAATCAAAAGACTTAGGAGTGACCACGGGGGAGAATTTGAAAATCAACGGTTCGAGGAATTCTGTAAGGTAAATGGATACATACATGAATTTTCGTGTCCTAGAACCCCACAACAGAATGGGATAGTCGAAAGAAAAAATAGAACTCTACAGGAAGTCGCTAGGGCTATGCTCAATGAATTTAACTTAGCCAACCAATATTGGGCAGAAGCAATTAGTACGGCTTGCTACATCCAAAATAGGGTCCTGATTAACAAGCGACACAACAAAACACCCTATGAACTATATTACCATAGACTTCCAAATCTACACTACCTAAGGGTCTTTGGATGCAAAGTCCATATCCTAAACACCAAAGACTACTTAGGAAAATTCCAGTCTAAGTCAACCCCAGGCATCTTCCTAGGATATTCGACAACAAGTAGAGCCTATAGGGTTTACAACAACCAAACCAAGAAAATCGAAGAAACAACTAATCTAATATTTGATGAAGAAATTAACTCAAATCCAAATCTAGCTTCATCAAACACTGATCAAGAAGATAATCAACAAGTTGGTGAGTCCTTAATTGAACCCATAAACGAACTAACTATTGAACCAACTAGTGAGTCAAATGAACCAATTATTGAACCAATAATTGAACCAACTCAAAGAGTGGAATTAAATAGTGAACCAAACTGACCAGCCGGACCTGAGGCTGAACCAAGTTCTAGAAAAACCAAGAAACCCAGACTCAGTCACCCAACCGATAAAATTGTGGGTGATCCAACCCTAGGAGTCGGGACTAGATCTTCCTATAGAAACCTTAGTCAAATAGCAATGATTTCAAAAATAGAACCTAAGACTATAGATGAAGCCCTACCTGATCCTGACTGGATCATAGCTATGCAAGAAGAATTAGCCCAATTTGAGAGGAACCAAGTCTGGGAACTAGTACCTAAACCTGAAGGTAAATCCATCATTGACACTAAGTGGGTCTTTAGGAATAAGCTAAATTATCAAGGAGAAATAGTCAGAAACAAAGCCCGCTTAGTAGCAAAGGGGTTCAGCCAAGTAGAAGGGTTAGATTACGACAAAACATATGCCCCAGTAGCTAGACTTGAGTCCATTAGGATGTTATTAGCCTTTGCATCCCATAAAGGATTTAAGCTATACCAAATGGATGTAAAGTCAGCCTTTCTAAATGGATTCATTAAAGAAAAGTTTATGTAGGACAACCCCCTGGGTTTGAGGACCTAGAAAGACCTGACCATGTTTACAAACTTACTAAAGCACTATATGGATTAAAACAAGCACCTAGGGCCTGGTATGAACGCTTATCAACTTACTTAATTTCTAAAGAATTTAAACAAGGACAAATTGACTCAACCTTATTTATTAAAACCCTAGGAAAAGATATATTTATTGCCCAAATCTACGTAGATGACATAATCTTTGGATCCACCAACTCAAACTTTCTAAAAGAATTTGTTAAAATAATGGAAAATGAATTTGAAATGAGCTTAGTTGGTGAGCTTAACTTTTTCCTAGGCTTACAAATTAAACAAACTAGGGATGGAAACTATGTCCATCAATCCAAATACGCTAAGGAGCTAATAAAGAAATTTAAAATGGATAACTCTAAAAGCATAAGTACCCCCATGGCCACCAATATAAAAATAGATAGTGACCCTGATGGTAAACCAGTAGACCTTAAACTCTATAGAAGTATGATAGATAGTCTACTGTACCTTACAGCCAGCAGATCTAATATTCTTTTTGCTGTAGGGATGTGTGCTAGATACCAAACCTGTGCTAAGGAAACGCACTTAGCAGCCCTAAAAAGAATACTAAGATATGTAAAGGGCACCCTAAATGTAGGGATTTGGTATCCTAGAACCTCAACCTTTGATTTGTCAGGATACTCGGATTCTGACTATGCTGGTTGCAAATTAGATAGAAAGAGCACAAGTGGAAGCTGCCAACTGTTAGGACAGAGTCTAGTAAGTTGGTGCAGCAGAAAACAATACTGTGTAGCTCTATCCACAACAGAAGCTGAATATGTTGCCTTAGGAGAATGTGTAGCACAACTTTTATGGATGATGCACACTCTTAAGGACTTCCAGCTCAGCTACACCCAAACTCAAGTTTTCATTGACAATATAAGCTTAATTAATCTAACTAAGAACCCAATCCAACATTCCAGAACTAAACACATAGAAGTTAAACATCACTTTGTAAGAGACCTGATAAGTACCATTTTATTGATTATTTGAGTTGCTAAAATCCATGTTTGACCTATGTTTTTATTGCTTAATTGGGAAATTGCCCTAGGTTTTAGAACTTACTCTTATTTTGGACTTAATTACAAATTTGCATAAAATTGGATTATTTGGCCACTAAATTCTTGATCTATTTTTGTAGGCATGAAAGGTTCATGGATCTAGGGCATATTGGGTCGAACTTGAGTCGAAATTGACCCGAATCGAGTTATCAAGATTATGATTAAATCTGGGCCATCCGATTCAAAAGCGGCTAGATCTGAGCCATCCGAGACCATCTGAAGCAATCCAAGCTAGGGTTAGGGTTGATCAAGCACACTGATCAAGATCTGAAGGTTTCATCCCAATCAGAGCTCAATCAACCATTGGATCAAGCTCGGAGGGCTCTAGATCGTCCATTCAAAGATTAAGATGATCTGGACTATCCGTTGCACATCTGGAGGATCCGAGCTACCACAAGGTAGATCCTGACCCCTGATCAACATCCTCAAAGTTTGGCTCAAATCAGAGCAAGATCAGCCATTGGATTTCATCCGATCAATCTGGACCATCCACTGATATGTATTTAATCAGAAACACGCCCCAGTCTTCCTCGTCGCGTCTCCACCGTTTCTTCGTCTTCTTCGTTTGTTCATCGAGTTCTTCAATAGTTCTTCATCCAAGGGGCGCGACCCCTCAAATCCTTCATTAGAACAAGTGTTAGGTCAGTGGGGAGAGCTCGCTGAGAAGTTTCCAGCTTGAATTTTGCCCAAAGACAGAGTTTTGTGAGGTTTCAGTAGCTCTGTCACTTGAGTTCGTCAATCTCGGTTGTGTACCATTTCATTTCATCCTAGCTCTCTGGAGGGGTTCCCTGGAAGGCTCGGAGCATTCCCAATTCATCGGCGCAATCCACCACAGCGAGGTGAAGAATTCGATGGCTGTTTTCAGCTTGAGCAGAGTTTGAATGGATTTGAATCGCAAGGGTTGTTTTCCACTGATTTGTTGAGCTTGTGGGTTCGAGGCTCACCCTTGCGTGACGAACAAGGAGCATTTGAGCTAAGGGAGGATTGAGGAGTAGATTCTTTGTTGAATTTTCATGTTTTTAGCTGTAATTTCATTTCTGAATGTTGTCTCGTTTCTGAATTGTCTGTTTTAGCTTCTGTAGTTTTCTTTTCTGGTTTTATTCTGCTTAATTAGTGGTTCGAATTTGTTCTTTCATTAGTTAGCTAGTTTGTTTAGTTAATACTCCACTTAATTTCAGTTGCTTTGCAATTTTAAGCTTGTGTATCATTTGTTTAGCAGTGTATCAACTCTTTTCAGCAATTTCGCTTAGTTTCTAAACTCTTAGTTATTTTGGTTTTCAGTTTAGGTCTAGTTTAGTTCTTGAGATTAAGACAAAATCCAGGGAGTTAATACATTTCCAAGCTTGCGTGTAGTTAAGTTTCTTCTCAGCAGTTGGTTTGTAGCAATTCAATTTCAGCTTGCAATTACTGTCATTTCTGCATGTTCAGTTTATCGATTCTGAATTTTGGTTAAGTGGATATCAGTCCTTCCTAATCCTCAATGAACATTGGTTTTGCTACTTGATTTAGCTACTTTGTGATATATGAATTCAGTTGATTTATGAAATATTGCACTGCATCCCTACAGCCAAACTTCTGCAATTCATTTCAGCTCTTGGCACAAAAGTAGCAATTTTGGCACAAATGTTTTCCCCTGCGTATCAAGTCCATGCCTGCAATTCAGATCATTTTCTGCTCTTCTCAGTTGTAGTGCCCAAGTTTGTATCAGTAAAGTTTCGGAAATGGAATTCCATTGCAATAGAAATCAGTGTTGTTTGATCTTGCATCCAAATAGAGTCTAACTGCCTCTGTTTATTTCTGAATATTACACCATGTGAATTTCTGTGCACTTCATTCATTTTTGATTTCTAAAGTTTTTCATCCATCCTTGCATTAGGTTTGTTCCTGAATTGATCAGGCCATTTTTTGTACAACAATTTCAGCTTTCAAAAAGTAGTGACTCCACATTCAACACTTGTGATTGGTGGTATCGATTTATTGTGTATCAAGTTGAAATTCTGAATGCTATGTCAAGTTCAGTTTATGCATGGATTTGTATCAAGTGGAGTGCAATTTATAGTGTATTCTTGAGCTCGAAATCAGTATCTTTTACAGTTATATCATTTCTGAACTGTAAATCTACTTTTCAGCAGTGTTAAGCTTGCATCTTTGCTCTTGGTGTCAAGTGAAGTTTTGCACTGATTTAGTACCAATTAGTTTATGGATTGTTTTGCATTTAAGTTGATTTTAAGTGGTAATTGCTGAAGATAATTTCTACCAAAATTTGGTTTGATTTCATATATGATTCGTTTTCCAAATTAGGCTAAGTGCATTTAAGCTCCCATTTGTTTGAGTTCATTGGTGGAAAGACTTGAGTTAAGTTCCATAGCTAAGTTTCTTTCCATTTTATCTGCTATTTCATTTCTGATTCCAACCAAACCCAAATCAGATTTATTTGAAACCCAAATTCATAAACGACACATAAACACGAGCTCGAATCACACAACATCAATTAGTCCCGAGGAAAAATACGACCTGTGGCCTCTTTACTACGTTTTCATATTTTGATTGCAAAAAGGGTTTCCAGCACATTTATAAATTCTAAATTTGAGACCCACATTCGTGACATATCATTTGGGTCCATCAAATTTTTGGCGCCGTTGCCGGGGAAGCAACTAGTTGATTTGTTTGATTTTTGCTTGTGTGCTTTTGGGCATATCATTTGATTCTATTTTATTTTGCTTTATCTTTTGTATACGGTTGCTGCCATTTTTCTTGTTTGTTTTGTGACAGGACTGCCAGTTCAAAATGTTCTCATCTACTTACCAGCAGCCGTGTCCACAATTTCAGCAAAACCAACCTTTTAATCAGCAACCAAATCAGTTTTTTCAGCCACAATGTCAACAATTTCAGCAAGAATTTCAGCCAAGTCAGAATTTTCAGATTGGGCAGCCACAATTCCAGAATTTTCAGCCCAACTTTCAGCAATTTCAGCCCAACTTTCAGCCACCTTATCAACAAGATCAATCATTTTTTGAAGGAATTCAGCAAGGGTGTTTAAATAATCAGAATTTTCAGCAACCACCCTTCATTCAAGTTCAACCAAACCCAAATTTTCAGCATCTTAACCAAGATTTCCAGCAGCCTTTTGTAAGTTTTCAGCAGGGAAATAACCAATTTCAGCCTCAACCTCAGCCATGGCAGCAACAATTTCAACCTATACAGAATTTTCAACAACCTCTTCAATATTCACAGCCATACGATCCAAATTTTCAGCCTTGCAACCAAAATTTTCAGCCCACTCAATTTGAGTTTTCACCACCACAATTTCAACCTCAGATCCAAGATTTCCAAGGCTACAATTTTCAGCCATCTCCACCAAGTGGTGAAACAACTTTTCAGCAGTTTAATCAGCCTATTCAACCATTTTATCAACCCCCACAGTCTCAATTTCAACAAATGTTTCAACAAGAGCTTCAAAATCTCGAAAGGCAAATGGAACAAGTGGCTAGTGATTTGAATCAGATAAAAGCTCAAAGATCAGAACAGTTATATTCTCAAGATACTCTTAATTCTGAGAGCCCCGGAGTTGGTTTTATATCAGTTCAAGGTGACCCTAGTGCATGGCCAAGTCCTTCTTCAAGTGATCTTAGAATTTTAGAAGAAGAAGAAGAAGAAATCATTAAAATCAGGGCACCTACAGCATGCATTCCTCCGGAGATTCCTACTCAAAATCCATTTCCAAATTTTTCAGCTCAAGAAGAAGATTCTGAAGCTCCACAGGACCATTCTCATCTTTTATTTGGTGATTATAGTATTATTGATGGTCCTAATTTTTCTAATATTGTTGTTGCAGATATTGCAGAAGAAGAATGCATGGGAGATGATATTCCAGGAGTAGGGGATTGCACTACGCCCCAGGGACCACCACAAGATTCAGAGAATGAACCAGAAAGTGTAGGGACTTGCATGGTGGAAGCAAGCACCCAAGGATCACCTGCTTTAGTTGATTGTCCACCAGAGCTTGAGGCTGATGAGGAGCATGTACTTGACCAGGAGGAGGTCATGGATACATCTACTCTTGTAGAACCTCCAGGTATTCTCCAGCACGCTCAGGTAAGTATTTCTACTCTTTGTTCAGAAAAATACAGCGAGGTACCTAGTGCTGATTTTATTGGTTATGATGAATTTATTGATATACCTTGTATAGAAATTGTTTGTGCAAATCCAATAGAGGTACCAAAAATTGATTCCCTTGGTTGTAATGCATTACTTGATACATTTTTTGTAGATATGGATTGCGAAATAATTTTAGAGGCACCTATAATTAATGTTGTTTGTTATGATGAATTACTTGATACATCTTGTTGGTGCCCCGGTTAGTTTTGATGTGATCCATCAAGTTAGTTGGGTCCTGTTGGTTTACTGATCCCTCTGCTAAGTGTGCAGGAGCTTAGATACGGAGGAAGTCGAGCGTAAGACATGGCGGACGAGAAGGATTGCACGGGAAAGCAAGCCGACGGGCTCAGTGCAATCCGAGGGACGCGGAAGCTGCGGAAGAGTACACCGGTGGAGCGAGAAGGACGTGCGCGGTGTTCGAGGGACGAGAAGCCGGGAGGAAGGATGCTTGAGGGGCGAAAGGCCAGAGTCGGGTTCGGGTGAACCTAACTCCGGTTGGCCGGAAATCACCCAATCGACGGTTTGACGAAAAGTCAACTAAGTTGACTTTTATCAAGTCAGCATTTGACTTGCTATTAAAATAATAAAGTTTTAATTATATTAAAACTTTATTTAAGTTTCATTTAATTAAAATTGGTTAATTAAAGCTTCTTTTAATTTAACGTGGATGCACAGGGCTATCCTCTTTCTTTTTTAAGTAAATTTTCATTTAATTAAAATTGGTTAATTAAAGCTTCTTTTAATTTAACGTGGATGCACAGGGCTATCCTCTTTCGGCAACACAATCGGTCAAAGGCTATCTCTCGGTCAAAGGCTATCACAAAAAGTTTCGGCAACAGCAATTAAATCGGCAACAGCTTTACGTGGATGCACAAGCTGATCACTTCAGCTTCTTACATGAAGCTCGGTCAAAGGAGCCGTTGAGAAGACCATTTGAGTCGTTGAAGACCATTTCAAAAGAGTCGATCAAGTTATCTCTTTTAATTAAAGTTTAAATGTTGATTGAGATAATCTTAGATCTATGATCAAGATAAAACTCAATCTTGTATCAACGGTCAAGATCATATCACTCAACCTATAAATAGGCTTAGAGATTCAGAGTCAATTAATTCAATTCTTTCAGTAATTTCTTTAAGTCTAAGTGTGCTTCAGTTGTAAGGCTTCTCCGCCACAAGGAGATTTTCTGATTGAGCGTTAACCGTCTTGGAAGCAACGACCAAGTTGCAACCAAGTTTTTCTTAAAGACGAGTGCCCTCTTGTTTTATTTCTTAACCGTCTATTCACCCCCCTCTAGCCGGACCAACCCAATCCTACACATCTTTTGTGGATATGAATTGTGAAAAATTTTTAGAAGTACCTGAATTTGATGTTATTTATTTTTATGAATCTCTTGCTATATCTTATGCTGAGGTTGAATGTGAAAAACTTATGGAGATATCTGAGAGTGATTTCATTGGCTGTGACCCATTGCTTGATACATTCTTGATGGAAAATAATTGTGATATTTCTATTAAAGTGCCAAAAATTGATTTCTTTATTTGTGATGAGTTCCTGGGTGCAAATTTTGTAGAAAATAATTGTGAAAAATTTATTGAGGTACCAGAATTTGATTTTATTGGATATGATGCAGTCTTGGATACAATTCATGCAGAGACTGATATTATTTTATTTCCTTTGTACCCTGCACGCTTGAGAGAGGTATTACATTATTTTACAGGGTCCAGAAGACTTCAGGAGTGGGTGCTCGAACTGAACAGACTTCAACCTCCTGGAAGGACTTCTGAAAGGCATCAAGAAGGAGGAGAAGATCTTACTTTAATCCATAGCCCTCCATTCCTTCAATGGCTATTATACCTGAATCACCTTCAGCCACCGGAGCATATTTCTGTAAAGTTCAAGTGTGGGGGAGTCCTAATTCCCTCAGCCACCCAGATTCCTCCACTACCACGATGGAGGCTACTGCTTGATAGACTCCGTCCACCAGAAATAAAGGGGAGATTTTTCTTTCTTATATTTTCTTTTATTGCATTTTTCATTTTTATGCCTTCTAGAATTTTCCTTTAAATTGAGTCCTTGCTAATAAATGCATGAGTAGAGTAGAATGCATAGGAGTCATTGTAAATACCTTGTTATTTCTTTTGTCACTTTTTCTTGCATAACTAGGAATAAATGTATCCCTCTAGGTTATCTCCATAGCATTTTAGAGTCTTTTGAAAATAAATTAAATTTGGTTGTTAAAACTTAGGGTTCGAACTCATGGATGAAATCTTGGATGCTTGAGTACTACTTTGCTTTAAATTCTTAATTGAGGACTTGAGATGGATTATTTTTGCCTAGTGAGAATTAGCCTTATATTTATGATACACATATGTTATTGTACTCTAGAACTTGCTTAGGTTCTTTCAAAATCATATTTCAATGATTGGATCACATCTATAGAGACTAATCCATTTGTTTCCCTTTCCACATCAATTTTTAGCACTAATCATGTTATTCTATTTTTCTTTACTTATCTCCTACTCTTACCCTTACTTTTCTATGGACTTGTTGTTTGAGATGTTTCTTAATGCTACTTTGCCCGAGACGGACAAAGATTAAAGTGTGGGGGAGTGACTAGTGTGTTGGAAAGATTTGGTATCAAAGAGGCAATTCATGTCGGAAAAAAAAAATTTCTTCAAATTTCTTGTGCCAAGAATGATGTTTGAGTGACTTTCGTGCCAAAAATGAGCAAGGAGAAATGGTTGAGGATGGAACCAATGGAGGCATCTAGATTCTTGATTATAATTTGAAGATCCAAGCTTACATGGCCAAGCTCAAATTGGTTGATGAAGAAGAAATTGTGTGCCAAGGTCTAAGTGGCACGCAACCATCAAATTGAAGCCAAATTCCGGAAGAAGTCAAGCAATAAATTAAAGATCTAAGTAATGTTGTGCCAAGGTGAAAGGTGAATTCGGCTGAAAGAAACAGAAAAAGAAAAAAAACAAACAAACAACAAATCTGTGTCATTGAAGGAATAAATTCTTTGGATAGCATGCTTTGATCAGAATGCATTGGACTTGCAGCTATTCTTTGTTTAGAAATCAGACACATCTTGCTTAATGTTGAATTGTAGCTGGGCAGATCTGAAATCAAAGAAGAAAAAAAGCTGTGCCAGAGTCAAAAATAGCACACAATGGCTGAAACTAGTGCATTTGTTGCTGCCGAGTGAGAGCTGCTGAATGGTACAAGCCAAATTCGAATGAAGCTGAGAAAAAGCTGTGAAATCTGCAGCTGGAAATTCTGATCGGCAGTGTTGGTAGCTGTTGTTAAATCTGCAAGAATAAAGAAAAATTTTTTGGCTGAATTGCTGATTTAGATTAGAACAGGGAAATGGAAAGAAAATTTTTTTTTTGCAGTGCAGTTGGCATCTGGAACGTCTGGGATCAATGTTCCCACTACTAGCTGATGCTGATTTGCCAATTGAGCTAAACTTCTTGGGAGCAGAATTGAAACTGCTGAATGAAATCAGCAGTGAAGTGCTAAAAGAAAGTTGCAGGGCAGTTACATTCAGAAATAATCTCAAGGGAAGCACTCAAATCTTCTATTACCATTCGATGAGAGTTTTTGTGATGTGTAACTGATGTGGAGAATCAGGGAGTTGCCAGCTCGAAATCAATTAACTGCTGTGGAAACAAAAATGCAGAAATATGAAAAACTCTTTGGAAGTAGCAACTCTTTGGAAACTCAAGGCACTAGAAGGGATTGGAGATGATTCTGAGAGGGAACTGAGCATATCATGACTGAATAAAGAAAGCAATTAGCAGTTAAGATCAAATGTAAAAAAAGAAAAGAGAAAGAAGAAACAGTTCGAAAGAAAAAAAAAAAGAGAACAAAGGAGAAACAAAGTGGCACAAAAAGTGAATTTTGGCACCATGAAATCAAGTGAAGTTTTTCTCATCCAAGTCCAAGCTTTATTCCATTACACTCTGAATTTACTAGAAAGAAAGAAGGAAGAAAAAGAAGAATGAGAAAGAGAAGCAAAAACAAGTTAGCACGCAATAGGCAAAACTTGGCACGTTGAAACCAAGGAAGGGTTTTTTTTCATCCAAATCAAAGGAATTTATTCAAGTTTCACTCCATCACACTTTTGATTTCGCTAGAGGACTATAAAGATGGGGCAAAGCACATTGGAAACATTCTTGAGCACTCAAGTCTTCGACTTTATCCATTTTCCATTTTCTTGGCTTTTACTTCATTTCTTACCATTTCCTATTTCTTTCATTTGTTTTATAGATGTTGGTCCTAATCATGAATAATGGTGGAGAGTAGATAATAAGCAAGCCTATGGTAGTGCAAGAAGCATGTGTGTTTGAGTGAGCTCCACTTTCATCATCAACTTAGAATTTAAGGAGAGAGCCACCAAAATTTTCCCTTGAAAGGCTAGAGAGTTGAATTCATATCAATGACTCATGATGGATGAAAATGCTAAGTTGTTGATTTAAGGACAAGATACTAATCCATAGAGCTTAGATTTATGAGAATTGACAACCTTAGGTAATTTCTTTTCATTTGCTTCTAATTATGCTTAAGAAAATCTAGGGGATGCTTTGTAACACCCAATAATTTTCTGGTATTATTAGGAAGGGATTTTTCGGAATTTTTCTAGCATTTTTTGGAATTAAATTAAAAAGAAAAAAATTAAAGGGTCAGGTGGGGATTGATCTCGTGACCACGCGAGAAGCCAATCCCTAAGCAAGTCCAAGTAACCAGCTGGGCAAGGGTATCAAGCACAGAAAAAGATGAAGCGAAATAATATTATAGTTGATTTAGCCCGTTTCATGAAGAGGTATTTAAACTTCCACTTAAGTTGAGTTAAGACCCCATTAGGGCTTGGAGGAGGTCGCGCGAGCAGGGTGGGAGGCTGCGAAAAACAGGGAAGAAAAGGAGAGTTTTCTCCTCCTTCTTCTTCTTCCTCTTGAAGTAGAAAACCTAGGGCTTCTTCCCTAGGGCCAAGGGTGAAGTTTTCTTGCAAAGGAAGAGGAAAAGAACCCTACGCTAGGAATTTCGAGATACTTAGTGAGTTTTCTTCAAGAAAAGGGTAAGTAAATCACTCACCTGCAATAGGAGTAGCTTCGCATGTAGTTTTCTTGTTGTAGAACCTTGATTTTGTAATCTAAGTGCATGCTTAGAAAATATTGTTTATGGTGTGAATTAAGTTTCTCAAGAATACATGTTTTTAATCATAGAACTTGAATTGGAGTAGATTTTATATGTGTGATCTAAGCATGAAAGGCCAAGTTCTTGAAAAGTCCCAAAGATGAGTTTTGGGTTAAGGGCACGCAAGGTGCTCGATGAAAGTTCCAAGTGAGAAATGTAAAGTTTTGTAGTGCAAAGACTTATGTAAAAAGAAAGATAGCTTGATAAGTATAAACATTATGAATAAGAAAGTATTTTACTTTTGTAAAGTGACATGTACCGGGCAAAAGAGAGGCCCACAGAAAGTTAGAAAGAAGCTCTAATAGGGTGCGGTGGCTAGCTACCCCGAAACCTATTAGGGATGTGTGCATTGGTACACTGATACCAGGTACATTGTCAAGGTCTGAGAAAGTTGATTATTATTTTGAAGTATATGAGTATATGTAAGTGTTTTCAGTTTAAGCATATGTTTTGCTAAGTATGTTAACATTGTTATGTTACAAGCATGTTAAAGAGCAAGTGCAAGGAAGTTAGTGGTTTAAAGTATGGAAATGCATAAGTAGCAAGTTTCAAAAGAAATTATGAGCATGTTAGATTTGCCAATGTTTTAATTCTAGTAAATGTTTTCAAGCATGATTGAGCATGATAAGTATGTGAAAGTTTCCATGTGTAAGTATTTCAAAGTGCATGTGTTTTGAAGTAAGCATTATTTGAAAAGAGCATGTTTATCCCTTATTATTTGGATTTGTGAGTTAGGATTTACTTACTAAGCAATTTGCTTATTAGTTGCATTTTCCTTCTATTGCAGATAAAGGTAAAGAAAAAGCATAAGTTAAGGAGGCGAAGGGACTTGCTTTGATGTTCAGTGGCGGCGGAACCGTGGAAGAGATCGTCGGGTTAAGTCTTGTAGAACATGTGTTTTGGTGTTTTGAATTGGTAGAACGAATGACTTTGTTTAAACCTTGCATAGAGACAAAGTTGGGTACAAACTCTAGTCTAGATTTCACATATTTTGATAGCTTATTTACTTCTGCAAAGATCCTAATTGCAAGTTTATGAGTTTGTTTTGGGTTGCTAAAATGTTTATAAAACTAGTATAGAGTATAGAAATGGAGTTATGTCTTTGTATGTCTTAAAAGTATATGAATTGTGGAGCTTTGGAAATGATTTTCAGGTCTGTAAATGTAGGTTTCAGGCGTGTCAGTCGACCCGTTCAGAACCAGTCGACTGCCCTATCGAACAGAAAGATTCTGTTCGATGCACCAGTTGACTGCCAAGAGGCCAGTCGACTGGTGCCGGGCACAGAAAGTTTCTGTGGCTAACACCAGTCGACTGGCTATATAGCAGTCGACTGGTAACATTAAAAAGAAAGTGTTGTAGGGCAGATGGTTAGTGCTTCTCTTTTACAACTAAGAGGTCTAGGGGTCAAATCCTTGCAAAGTAAATAAAATGAAAGTTTTTTTTTAAAAGAAAAAAAATTCAGAGCAAGTTAAGGGAAGTCAAGTAGTTGTAACCCAAGCTAAGGATAAGGTTAAGTTAAGGTAAGTAAAAGTGACGTCCGCTTTAGTGGTAGAGAAGTGGGGTCGTCACAGAGTGGTATCAGAGCAAAAGGTTCCACCCCTCCGCCACACTGACATCAAGCATCAATCCTGCCGCCTGCCAAGTAAGAAGTTCATATGTTGTAGTTTTGTATGCTTTTCATTATTGACTGCTAGTATCAGTAAGTGCATAATGATAAGGAAGTAAGTTAGTATTATTATATGCTAATATGTGCATGGAGATAATGAAATAAGTTAGTAAGAGATAATGAGCTTTTATTTTTTTTACACTATAGAGTAAGAGAATGGCAAGAGGACGTCCCAGAATTGTCCGAAATGAGGAGCAAGCTCCTAGAGGGCAAGAGGCAACATAGTCTCTTTATGATATAGAGTAAGAGAAAGTCAAGAGGACGTCCTAGAAAGGCCCAAAATGAGGAGCGATCTCCTAAAGGGCAAGAGGCAACAAAGTCAGTACCTCCACCAAATCTTTTAGAGGTGGTGGCTCGGTTACAAGGGTAAGTAGTAGAATAGCAGCAAGTTATTGCCACCATGATGACTAACCAGTAGGCCGCTCCTATTACCCCGTTGGTGGCGAATGTAGTAGTACCAGTTGTGACCAAAGACCCATCGGTTACTTTTGTAATCCCGGCAAGGGGGGTAAGGCAAGAAGCGTACCTCATCTAGTGGTAGAAACTGAAGCCAGAGAACTTCTCAGGCACAAGTGAACCATGGGATTCTCAAGCATGGTTCAAAACGTTGGAAAGCAAAGTAGAGCAACTGGACTGACCTGAGGTTGAGAAGATAAAGTGTGCCTCCTTCTGCCTTATGGGAGATGCTAGAATATAGTGGGAGAGAGTCAAGGCCAAGAGAAATGTCAGCCAGATGACATGGGCCGACTTCGAGATCGAGCTCTTTGAAGAATATATTCATATGTGAGTAACCAACAAGCGTTATGATGAATTCACGGAGTTCAGACCTGGAGAACTATTCGTAGATGAAGCAGTGAGGAAGTTCAACCGACTAGTTTATCTGTGCCTAGAGCTAGTTGGCATTGAAAGAGAAAGAGTCAGGCTAATGATCAAGATGTTAAGGACTGAGATAGCTTTAAAGGTGGCCAGCGGTGTTAGTAGGCCGCAGACCTCAGAAGGACTGATAACAATATAAAGGCCACTAGAAATGTTAAACGATGAAGTTCTTAATGACCTTACCTTTGAGAGAGGTCATGGCATCTACTCAGTGGCTAAGAGTTGTATTAATTCGGATTTCCAACCGAGAACTCTATAGTGATTTAGTAGTCCTTGAGATGAAGGATTACGATATCATTTTAGGGATGGACTTCTTGAGCAAGTACAATGCTTCTATAGACTGCCGCAAGAGAAAAGTTAAGTTCACACCAGAAGCAGAACCTCCATTCGAGTTTATTGGAGACCCAAAGAGAAAGACAAAAAGGTTCTTATCTACCTTACAAGCTCAGAGAATGTTAGAGAAAGGGTGTTCTGGTTTTCTAGCTCATATAGTAGATGCAAGTCAAAGAGAAGGATTAAAGAAAGAGGAAGTGAGGGTAGTCTGTGACTATCCTAAGGTGTTTCCTGAAGAGTTATCAGGACTCCCTCCCAATCGGGAAATTGAGTTTGAAATTGAGTTGGCCCCTGGAACCAACCCAATTTCGAAAGCACCTTATCGCATGGCGCCAGCAGAACTGAAAGAATTGCAAGAACAATTGCAAGAGCTGCTTGACAAGGGTTTCATCCGCCCTAGTCATTCACCTTGGGGAGCTCCTGTGTTGTTCGTTAAGAAGAAAGATGGATCTATACGAATGTGCATAGATTATCGAGCTTTGAATAAGGTAACCATCAAGAACATATATCCTTTGCCAAGGATAGATGATTTATTTGATCAACTGAAGGGAGCCACAGTGTTCTCCAAGATAGATCTACGATCAGGTTACCATCAGCTCAGAGTGAAGGAGAGTGATGTGCCAAGGACTGCTTTCAGTACAAGATATGGGCACTATGAGTTTGTGGTCATGCCCTTTGGAGTGACAAACACCCCTGCAACGTTTATGGATCTAATGAATAGAGTGTTCAAGGATTTTCTGGACAAGTTCGTCATTGTCTTTATTGATGATATCCTAGTGTATTCAAAGACTCAGGAAGAACATGTCGAACACCTGAAGATGGTATTGCAAACCTTACATCAGAAAGAGTTGTACGCCAAATTCTCAAAGTGTGAGTTTTGGCTTGATCAGGTGGCCTTCCTAGGCCACATCATTTCCAAGGAAGGTATTATGGTAGACCCAGCCAAGATTGAAGCAGTTAGTAACTGGAGTCGACCAAAGAATGCCAGTGAGATCAGAAGTTTTCTGGGTTTGGCAGGGTACTACAGAAGGTTTGTAGAGGACTTTTCAAAGATAGCCTCTCCACTTACAGCCCTTACCAGAAAGAATAAGAGGTATGAGTGACTGAGGACTGTGAGCAGAGCTTCCTTGAGTTGAAGAAGAGACTGACCAGCGCTCCTATCCTTACAGTACCTGAAGGTGATAAGAGCTTTGATATATACAGTGATGCATCAAAGCTAGGACTTGGAGCAGTCCTGATGCAAGAAGGCAAAGTCATAGCTTATGCTTCTAGGCAACTCAAGGACTATGAAAAGAATTACCCCACTCATGATCTGGAGTTGGCAGCTGTAGTCTTTGCTCTAAAGATATGGAGGCATTACTTGTATGGAGTGCAGTGTAAGATTTATACAGATCACCAGAGTCTGAAATATTTCTTCACTCAGAAAGACCTCAATATGAGACAGCGAAGGTGGCTCGAGTTAGTGAAGGACTATGACTGTGAGATTCTTTACCACCCTGGTAAGGCAAATAGTAGCAGATGCACTGAGTAGAAAGACTTGTGCCACTTTGATGTCCTTATCATCATTGGCACCACCATTACAGAAGGAGATAGTAGATTATGGAGTGGAGATTATTGATGGGCAGCTAGCTCTATTGACACTAGAGTCAACTTTGCTTGAAGAAATACAGAAAGAGCAAGTTGAGGATTCTGATATCCAAAGGATCAAGCAAGAGATGCAAGAAGGAGAGAGTAAAGAGTTTAGAGTATCTGACAGTGGGATACTCTACTATGGTGACCGTTTATGTGTCCCCAATCATGAAGAGCTGAGAAAGAAGATTCTTGAAGAAGCCCATGGAACTCCCTACTCAATGCATCCTGGTTCCACTAAGATGTACCAGGATTTGAAAAGAAGATTTTGGTGGTCAGGGATGAAGAGAGACATAGCTAAGTATGTCAGCACCTGCCTGACATGTCAGAGAGTTAAAGCAGAACACCAGAGACCAGGAGGTGTCCTACAGCCCATTCAGATTCCAGAGTGGAAATGGGAAGACATAGCCATGGATTTCATAGTTGGTCTACCAAAGACAACTAATGGCTATGACGCTATTTGGGTGATAGTAGACAGATTGACCAAGTCTGCCCACTTCTTGGCAATCAAAGTATCTTATTCATTGAAAA
>JAGFNQ010004011.1:43806-75661 GCA_024364735.1 Boesenbergia rotunda | reverse complement strand
TCTGAAGGTAGCTCCAGCTCGTATGCCACCTTACCAACCCTTTTCAGAATCAAGTACGACCCCACATAACGCGGACTTAGCTTTCCTTTCTTCCCAAATCTTGTCACCCCCTTCATAGGAGCCAACATTAAACTCCAGGGGTCTACGCCGGACATCGGCATAACCCTTCTAGACCTCTACCTTCTCACTCTATATCTATTTCCAACCAAGTGACTTACATACACTAACTACTTTTATCTATCAGATCTCACCTTATCAAATCTAATCCACCAGACACTCTAACTCAACCTAAAAGTCAACATCTCTACTTCTGCAAATTCCATCCATGCTAACAATACTTTTACTGCACAATGCTTCCTATTTATTTATCACATCATTCCTTTCCACTCAGATTTTTTTCATCAAGCAGTCAAAATTTAACAATTCAATAACCTTTTCTCATTTACCAGTCATGTTTTCTCCACTCTAATCACAAAAATCACATTCTTATGATCTCCGTATCTTACCTCTCTGTAACCTTACTTTTAAGCAACGAGTATCTAATATATTCCTTACCGAATTCCATAAAGCTAATATTATTCTTTACAAAACTCTATCCCATTATTTACTTCCTAGCAAGAATTCATAAAATATTCCTATATCAATCTTTTCAAAATCTATACTTTATTAGATCGTTTCACCTAGTAAGTTTGCTTGACCTAAAGTTCTTACTCTCTCTCTCTCTTTCCTACATCCAGAATATTACCCTATTGCATCATATCCGTTTGTAGGTCAGGCAAGCGCTGACATGCTACGCCACATCTCTCTTCATACCGGACCACCAGAATTTCTCCTTCAGGTCTTGATACATTTTGGTGGAATCCCGGATGCATCGAATAAGGGTTAATTCTTTAACTCAAGGAACTCATAATATTACCAACCTGACATACATGATTAGGTGTATTTTATTCCCGGCTATTCAATTACTTATATCCTTGATGATATAAGTGGCATACATGCTAGTCATAATTGAGCTAGTGTCATTAATAGCCCTATGATGTAATTATATGCATATATCATAATTATATACGTATTATAATTATGGGTAAACCTAATAATAGTATGGTTCCGAAATATTAGTTCACAACATGAGCTATGAATTATATTAGTTAATGGTTATTATATGATAAGTGAGATCATATTTATTATATTACCATACAATACCTTAAGGTAATTATATATAACGTAATAGTGAAGCATACGTTGATAATACTAATATTTATAATTAGTATGCAAATATAGTGGACACATGATCTATAGTAAGTGTTAATATAATTAGGACACTACCCTATGCGTATCATTTTAGGTTATACCGTATGTCTTATACCATTAATTATATTAGTGTTAGTATACTGGAACTAATACTATACGCTAACATAGGTAAGAGTGTTATAATCTTATGTATGTAGGCTATCCTATAATTCCCCACATGAGACTATGTTATAGGTTATGCCTAATATCATAAATTATAATTACTTATCATATGAATTATAGGTATAATACCTATAATTGCTTATGGAATAATATGTATAGGTGAATTATGACAACACTTATATGATAAGGAATTATTATAATTATATTTATAATAATCTTATATTAGTACACTCTCTCATATTATTATCATTTACTTTATATAATATAATATAATTATATTATTTGATTGGTAACTCATATAATGTACAGGTTATATAACATTATGTTAATACTAGGTTCACCTTAATCACTAACATTATGATGGTGCTCAATTAATACCATATTTATGAATATAAGATTGAGTCACACCTATGACTAATTGTATTATGACTAACACAGACCTAATGTATAGGGCAGAATACTTATACATGATTGTCTTATGATGTGACCTAAGATAGGTTATAATATAAGGTATATTGAACATCAGGTCGGTCGATGAAGTAGTCTCATTAATTCTGTTACTCTGTCTTCTAACCGTGCTTTTCTTCATAAAGGACAAGTAAGACTAATATAAGTTAGTGTTACTCCTACCCTTTATTCCTACCCACATATTAAATTCTAATATTTAATTCCTAACAGAAAATAAAGTATCATTCATCGTTACATATCGTAACGTACTTTTCATCATAAGCGTCATTCATACTTGCATATTCTAGCACCATAAAACATTCTAAAAGTGCTTACTACTATAAGATATGTAAAGAGGTACTTACTTGGAAGCGGCAGGAAGAGGACTTGATGTGTGTGTACTGAGATGGTTACTGCTCTGATACCAACCTGTAACGCCCGCTTTTTTTTTTCTTCATAAGCGGCGTTACGTTAACATGCTTAGGGCATGTAGACATCATAAGGCAGCGGAATAACTTTAACTTATACATGCCCTATTGCCATTCTTAACTTAATGACGTGGGAACCCTAGCATATTAACTTTGAACTTAAGCATCATATCATGTCATTCATAACATCATATCATAAGGTTCCAGAAGTCATTATTCAAACATATAAGTAACTGAGGTGAAGTTCTAGCATAAACAGTAAACATATAGTTTCCTGGGCCAAGTCACTACTACACACATGCGTTCTTGCCCTCCTGCTGCTTCCATCATTGTCCCCTTGAATGATCTGCGGTATAAGGAAATAAGACTATAAGCACACCGGCTTAGTAAGACTCTTTCCTACTCACAAAAACCATTCATCATTCGTCATCTCATAATGAGCACATGAAACATTAACATACTTGGTGCTCTCTTTAGAACATAACATCTTACACCACTTATCATATACATAGCATGGCATGAACATAAACATAGTAAACATTCTAAGCATGGCATAATACATAGCATAATCATAAACATAGTGAACATTCTAAGCATGGCATAATATATAGCATAATCATAAACATAGTGAACATTCTAAGCATGACATAATTCATAGCATAATCATAAACATATTGAACATTCTAAGCATGGCATAATTCATAGCATAATACCTATCATATCATTTGAACATCTTCTTAACATACTCATGGCATAGTTCATTCATTCTCATGCATACTTCTTAACATGAAACATAAGCATAAAATCTTATCACATAGCATAATGCATAACATGAATGGATGCATGAGTGGAATGCATATACATAAGGATGCTTAACTTTTAAAAACATACTTTTAAATGCTTAAACATAATCATCATAACATCATTTGGGGTCCCCGGCTTGTACCACATACATACATCATAGCGCGCATCCCTAGCAAGTCCGAGGTCGCGAGCCCCGACCTACTAGGGTAAGGACAGCATAGTCAGTAGTCCCCGAACCGAGGCGTTCTTAAGGTGCCCATCCCTGTTGCACAACTCCGATAGTGCCAGAACCGTGGACAGCTTCGGTAGTCCAACACCGGGGCGTTCTTAAGGTGCCCATCCCTTGGACCCATACTTCGGTCCGGTACAAGCCCATACATAAAGTAAAATACTTTTCATGTTTCATCATTCATAAGACATTCATAGCATCTTTAACATAACATAACTTGTTACGGCTCGGCCCGTCTACCGGCCCATTTACCGGTCCTCACGACCGTCGTACTGTCGACCATCGACCGTGCCGTGTAGCATATTTATGCCTTAAAGATATAAGCATCATCTTTCATTCATAACATGGCATGTATCTTCTTTCATAAAACATGGCATGCATCATCATTCATAAAACATGGCATGCATCATCATCCATAAAACATGGCATGCATCATCATTCGTAAACACATGGCATACATCATTCTTATCATGAACATAAACATAACATACTTATCATGACATCATTCTTATCATGAACATAAATATAACATACTTATCATGGCATTATTCGTATCATAAACATAAACATAACATACTTATCATGGCATCATTCTTATCATGACCATAAACATAACATACTTATCATGGCATCATTCTTATCATGAACATAAACATATCATACTCATCATGGCATCACATAAAACATATACTTGGAGTTAAAGGCTCAACCCTAACCTTTGGGTCCTTGAGGTTGGCCCAAACATATAGGGCCTCTAGGGTATCCCAAAAATTCCCAAAAATTATTCTTAATCTCTAAACATCATCATGGAACATTAAATTACATTATAAAGATTTTTGACATAATTATAGGCCTTTAAATCATGGTGGCCAAAACCCTCAAGCTTAGGGTTCTTGGCTTTGTTTCTTTCATGTTGGCCGAAACCCTAGGGTGTCCTAGGGTACTCCAAAATTTCCCAAAAATCATATTTAACCTCTAAACATTATAAGGGAACATTAAATAACATTATCAAGATTTTTGGCATAATTATAGACCTTTAAATCATGATGGCAGAAACCCTCAAACTTAGGGTTCTTAGTTTTGTTTCTTTCATGTTGGCCGAAACCCTAGGGTGTCCTAGGGTACTCCAAAAATTCCCAAAAATCATGCTTAACCTCAAAACATCATAAGGGAACATTAAACAACATTATCATGATTTTTGGCACAAATATAGACCTTTAAATCATGGTGGCCGAAACCCTTAACCTTAAGGTTCTTGGTTTTTTCTTCCTTTCAACATCAAATCCAAAAACTAACCAATATATCATGCTAAAAATCATGGAAATCATAAGGAACTATTATACCATAGGTGAGGGAGTCTTACCTTGGGTTTCTTGATTTTTAGACCTTAGATGGGAAGAAGAAGGAAGACTTGTTGTCTCTTGATCACCCCTAGCCTTGGAACCTTAGGAAACCTTTAGATCTTGGTGGTAGGACCTTCTTGTGGAGTTTTCCCAAGGGAAAATCTCCCTTGTAGATTTCGGCTAGGATGAGGGAAGGAGGAGTTTCGAAAATGCAAGTAATGGGAAGAAGAGGTAACTCCCAAAACCCCCCTTTTATAGCCCATTAAGGAGGTAAATGAAGAGTCTCTCCATGACCCTTCATCTTCTTCTATGCTTTAACCAATATCCACTTCATTCCCTCATAACATTACCTTGCTAGGTGAGTTGGTTAGTGCATACATGGTTGTACAAGAGGTCCAAGGTTCAATCCTTGGTCCATGCACCTCATTTTTATTTTATTTTTCTTTTTATTTCCCTAAAATTCTGAAAATCCTTTAAAAATTCCCCCATAATTATGTTAATATTTCTTATTAAAATCCCTTTATATTTATACTAATTTTCACCTAAAATCCACCAAAAATTATGGTACTAGAAAGCCCATATAAGGCCCATTAGTGCCCTTTTTCCCAATTTAAATGAGAAAACATGGATTTTCTAGGCCAAGGTTCGCCTTAATATTTCTAGGTTCCTCAGAAAATTATCTAAGCATGCTTAATATTTTAAGTAAATATTAAGAGAATTTTTCGGGTCGTTACAGATGTTGTGCTGCTGTTTCACCATTGTGCATCTTGATGGTGTAGAGCCTGTTGAGTAACAGATCTCTTTTACTGATCCGCGTATCTGACGTACCTTCATGCAGTTCGATTAATTTATTCCGTAGCTCCTTCGAGTTGCTGAAGGGTCCGATGCGGTTCAGCTCTTCCTTGGTTAAGCTACATTGCAATATTTGTGTGGCCTTTGCGTTTGCCTTGATTTTCTTCATGAGTGGTCCGTCCCACTCTGTGTAGCCTTGCACCTCGCCTTGTGCATTCTTGGAAATCTCCAGTCCGGAATGGATGATTATCCACATGTCCACCTTGTTGGGTTTTATGCCCTTGGATGGTGTGCATGGAATCTATCCGTTGTCGTGTCCCCAGATTAAAATTTCATTAATTGAAATTAATCCGGACATATACGACTTCCAAGCGATCGTTTCGTTGTTGTGCTAATGACTTGAGCGATCGCTTGAACAAACTTGTTGTTCAAGCAATTCGATTCTTCTAGTCAGTTAGCCGCGGAAAAGACAACGATGTAAGATCGCCGGTTTTTGTGTTTTACAATCGGGGTCCAAGTTAATTAATGAATAATTAACAACGAGGAAAGATAAAGAACAAGAATGAATAAGATAAATTCATACCTCTTGATCTTCTATTGTATGACCTCCCACTTCTTCGACGTCGTGTGGGCGACGATCTCCCAAGAATTGAAGCCTCCTAGACAGCACTCTCTTTCTCTCTTGCTTGTTCCAATCTATAAAGGAATAAGAAGCTTTCTTCCACTCCTTTGTGACGCCGGCCACCACCTCTTCCACTCCTTCTTGTTGCACAGCCGACCACCACCTCCACGGATGAAGATCCTCACTGGCCACCAAGGAGAATTCTCCTTCCCTTACTAAAGCTGGCCACTAAAGGAAACAAAGGGAGAGGTGTCTCCCTTTGTGCACCGCGCAACCCTAAACGCAAGGGTTTTGCCGCCGGCCAAGAGGGAAGAAGAGAGGAGGGAAAACCAAGAGATTAAACCAAAGAGTTATAAAACCAAAGAAGTTATTAATGTGGGATCGGATAGAATCGATAGAGGGGGGTGAATATCGATCGACAAATTTTCGGAAAACTTAGAGTAATTTGCGTAGCGGAAAAACAAATCAATGCTAACACATTTTTTTTTACTTGGTTCGGAGTCGCAGTCGGCTCCTACTCCAAGGCCCACGGTCCTTGACCGTTTATGATGGGCAATTCTATATTGCGTAAAATTATTACAATTTGAAGTTCGAATATAGAATTAAAATACAACACTTTAATAAAAAGGTTATACTGACGACCAGAGAATATTGAATGTCGGAGCCGCGGGTCGTCGTTGGCGCTTGAGTCTTGAGCACGGAGCATAGCGCTTGAATGAATTCGTAGAAAGAAGTTGTGTCTTAAGCCAAGGGTGTGAACCCCTTTATATACTAGTCGCTGGGGTGCCTGTGTTGAAGGGGGCACCTGACACGTGGTCCATTCTACACGAAACTCAATCCGTAGACTTGGCCAGCGCTTATCCCTTCAACTGGGGAGCCTGAACTGACTGGGGCACCTGTATGAACACAGGCCCCTCATATGTTGTTGTAGAGGCTTGCTTCGATTGTGCTTGGGAACACCCTTGTCTGGGGCGCCTGTATCAACACAGGTGCCTGATCAAACAGGCACCTGACCTCATTCTAGCGCCTGGGAGTAGAAACTTCCATCCCATTGTTCCTGGAACCAAGGTTAGTTCCAAAACACAAATAACATATAAATGATATAAGTTAAGCATAGTTTAATAGCCTGAGCTGTCTTGGTTCTGACTTTGAGCTTCCGAAATCAAACCCTAGGTTGAACTGACGCCTAATGTTCCCTCCTACGGGGAACACATCCTCACTACTCCTCTCAGGAGAGTTTACCTTTTTGCCAACCGGCTCCTCCGGTGGGACTTTTGCCCAATCCCCCGGATCAGGTCTTCGTGCCCAGTCTGCGACCAGGACTTATTGTCTAGCTTCAGTCACCAGGTCTTCGGTGTCCAGTCCACGACCAGGACTTATTGCCCAGCTTCACTCACCAGGTTTTTCATGCCTAGTCCACGACCATGACTTATTGCCCAACCTTATGTCAGGACTTAGGTGTCTAGCCTGCGGCCAAGACTTATTGCCCAATTCTTAGAACCAGGACTTCGTGTCTAGTGTACCTAGGACTTTTCCTGCACACTTGAGTAGCATTGTTAGATCACAATAAAACCTTAACTTCTGAACTCTTTGCCATTATCAAAACACAGGTTTGACTTTGGTGCTTCCGGCACCAACAATCTGCCCCTTTTTGATTTATGGCAACCAAGTTCAAAAAGTTAAGTTTAAGGTATTAAAAGCACATGTCTAACAAGGGAAAAAATTTACTTTTTTATATGCTATTTGCTAAGCTCCCCCTAAAATATAAATTCTCCCCCTAAAGCTTCCAATAATATGTAGTATTTTCACTTAAAAAAAACATTGCAAAAAATTTCGCTTAACCAAATTTTTTGTGCAAACATTTTACTTAAAAAAATTTCATTTAAGACAATTTTTGCACAAAATTCTTACTTAGAAAATTTTCCAGTTAAGCCAATTTTTGCAAATGAAAAAAAATTTCACTTGAAAAAATAATATCTCTTAACAAAATTTTACTTGAAAAAAAAATCACTTAGCCAATTTTCACTTAAAACAATAAACCAAATTTTGCACAACCAATTTTGCACACTTAGAAAAATTTGCTTAGAGAACATTTTGTGCATTTAGAAAAATTTGCTTAAGAACAATTTGTGCAAAAAAAAAATTTACTTAGAAAATGCTTAAGAAATTTTTTTCTTAGAGAATAAATTTTTACTTAGAAAAGTTTACTCAGGAAAATACACTTAGAAATTTTACTTAAAAAATTTTGTGCATAACCAAAATTACATAACAAAAAAATTTTGGAAAATGTTTTTACTTAGAACAAAAATTGTGCACTTGAAAATCTATTTGCTCAAAAAAAAAATTTGTGCACTTAAGAAAAACATTTTTGAAAGAATCAGAGCCTTAAATTTAAATTTAATTTGAAAATTTAATGCACTAAGCTTTAACTTTTTGAGAAAATGAAAATTTGAAAAAAAAAAATTACTCTCTTTTCTTCTCTCTCTCCCCCTTTGCTATATATAAAAAAATGATAGAAACTAATTGCAGATCAGATCATTTTTGAATTAGAGAGAAAAAAATTAAGTATGTATTGAACCAACTCTAGTGAATTCAAGCAATAAAAGGACCAAACCAATTAAACTAGACTTGTTCGAGTCCTGTCTAACCCAATTAGCTACTTACTAACTGTTATATAATAGTAGCTTTCAATAGGGTTAGTCAAGTTAAGTGATCTGATCAAGTTAGATTTGCTAAGCTTGAACACTTAACTTGATTGATGTTCAAGTGTATTTATCGCCCCAATTACTGTAGATGCACTACCTTAAAGCATCTTGAATCAAGGCATAGACCTAAGCATCTCAACCCAGTCTAGGTTATCAATCAAAAGTACCCTAAGGTGCTTGTGAGATGTTGGCTTCTAGATCTATAGGTGCATGCAATTCTAGGGTTATAACCTAGGCTAAGTCCATTTGCGTAAAAACCCTAGTTTTGAAGGGGGTAAGTTTTTGAAAACTCTAAGTCAGAAAATAGTTTCAAATTTCCAAACAAAAGTAAAAGAAATGATTTAACAAAGATTATGAAAATATAAAAGATTTTTGAAAAGATCAATTCTATTCTACTAAGAACAACCCTAACTGCCTTCTTAGTAAGCTAAACTCAGATTCAGGTAAGGGTTTAGTAAAGATGTCAGGTAAATTAGATTTTGAGTCCAATGCATAAGTACAATTTCACCCTTGGCTACATGATCTCTTACAAAATGATGTTTGACTTCAATATGTTTGGTTCAGGAGTGATGAATTGGATTTTTAGTCAGATTTATTGATCTAATATTGTCAATAAATACTTTGGTTTGGGTATAGTCAAGTTGGAAATCCTTAAGAGTGTGCATCATCCATAAAAGTTGTGTTGCACACTCTCCTAGAGCAACATATTCTGCTTCAGTTGTGGATAAAGCTACGCAGTGTTGCTTTCTACTGCACCAGCTGACTAGACTATTTCCTAACAATTGACAACTTTCACTTGTATTCTTTCTATCTAATTTACAACTAGCATAATCAGAGTCAGAGTATCTTGATAATTCAAAAGTGGAAGTCCTGGGATACCAAATACCTACATTTGCGGTACCCTTAATTTACCTTAGAATTCTTTTTAGTGTTGCTAAGTGGGACTCCTTAGCACAGGTTTGGTATCTAGCACACATTCCTACAGAGAACAAAATATCAAGTCTACTAGTAGTTAAGTACAGAAAGCTACCAATTATACTTCGGTATAATTTTAGCTCAACTGGTTTACCCTCAAGGTCATTATCAATTTTGACATTTGTAGTCATAGGAGTACTTAAGCTTTTAGAATTGTCGATTTTAAATTTCTTTATTAGTTCCTTTGCATATTTGGATTGATGAACATAATTACCATCCCTGGTTTGTTTAATTTGTAGACCTAAGTGTTGGTGCAATCTTGTTTAGGTCAAGGTTGACCTAGTTTGACTAAGCTCGGGTGAGCTTAGGTCTGGGGGAGATTGTTGGTGCAATCTTGTTTAGGTCAGGGTTGACCTAGTTTGAGACTAAGCTCGGGTGAGCTTAGGTCTGGTAAGCTTGGAAAGCTTATGGTATGGTCGTATGTTTCGATGTTTGATAATGATGTTTGAGTGGTCATGATGTGTGAGTCAAGTGGGTCAAGGTTGACTGGAGGCTTGACTGGGAAAGACCTAGTGGGACTAGGCACACCTAGTGGGACTAGGTGAAGTCCAGGTAGATCGGGGAGATCGTACGCTGGCATGACAAAAGACCTAGTGGGACTAGGCACACCTAGTGGGACTAGGTGAAGTCCAGCTGGATCGGGGAGATCGCAGGCTGGCAAGGGAAAAGACCTAGTGGGACTAGGCACACCTAGTGGGACTAGGTGAAGTCCAGGTAGATCGGGGAGATCGTACGCTGGCATGACAAAAGACCTAGTGGGACTAGGCACACCTAGTGAGACTAGGTGAAGTCCAGCTGGATCGGGGAGATCGCAGGCTGGCAAGGGAAAAGACCTAGTGGGACTAGGTGAAGTCCAGATGGATCGGGGAGATTGCATGCTGGCAAGGTGGAAGTCTACCGAGAGACTAGATCTAACTCGAGGGTTAGGCGAATCTGGTTGGGAACCATGTCAAGTCCGAGCTGGGAGCTAGGCAGTAGAAATCCAGGTCGGTCAACGGGGTTAATCGATTACCGTTCGAAAACTAGCCGTTGAACGGCTAAATCCTACGTGGTAATCGATTGGGTAATCGATTACAAAACCCTAGGCGTCGGGTATAAGGACTTTCGCGCAGGTTTGAAGCTGTAGTTCTTCTCCTCTTCTTCTCCAACTTCATTGCCATTTCAAGGGAAGCCTTGGAGCTTAGTGCTGTTGCATTTCCAAGGTCCAAGAGGCAATCACAAGCTTGAAGATAGCAAGGAAAGCGAAGTGTGAGCTTATTTGTAAATCTTGTAAGATTTTCTTTGTATTTGCTTTGTTCTTGTTGTATCTTTGTAACAAGCTTGTAAGAGGTTTCTCCACCTCAAGAAGGAGACTTTCATAGTGCATGAGAGTGTGAGGAGAGTGGATCCTTGGATTAGTCACCCGACCGGGGTGGATACCAAGTAAATCCTTGTGTTAGCGATTGCTTGAAGTCTTCCGCCGCAACAAATCATCTACAAGCGAATCGAAGCTAATCACCCACCCTCTAGCTCGCCAATCAGTCCCAACAAGTGGTATCAGAGCGAGGTTGCTCTTCATTGGACTCATCGCCAAGAGGGCAAGAGCTAGAGGAAGAAGAAGAAGTTGGAAGAAACCCTAATTTCAAGAAGTCATCATCAAGGGGTTTCAACTTCAATGATGGAGTTTGGCTATGACACAAGGGCACCTCCACCATTCGACAAAGAAAATTTCAATCTTTGGAAGTCAAAGATTGAGAATTATTTCATGATGGAGATAGAGCAATGGTTTGCTCTAATGGAGGGCTTTGAAGCTCCAACAAGCTCAAAAGGAAAACTCCTCAAGAAAAGCAAATGGAATGAGGAGCAAGTCAAGAGATGCGAGGCCAACTACAAAGTGATCAAGCTATTGGTCAACCTTTTGCCAAGCACCATCTTGGACAAGATTGGAGAATTCGAAGATGCCAAAGAGCTATGGAGCAAATTGGCAAGGCTTCATGAAGACCCCTCCACTATACCAAATCAAGACAAATCCGAAGAGGGAATTTCATCGGAGGAAGAAGATTCGGAAGCTGAGAGATGCTCAACATCCGAAGATGAAGCTCAAGAAGTCTCCACTTCAAGGGTTGAAGAGGAGCAGGATGTGCCATTGGCATCGGATCAAAGAAAAGCATCAACATCATCATCCGAGGTCAATGAGGAGAAAGAAGAAGTCTCCACCTCTAGGATTGAGGGGGAGCAAAGGCCATTCACTCCGGAAAAGGAAGAAGCTTCTACCTACGAATCAAGTGAAGAGTCATGCAACACCCCTACAAGCAAAGGTATAGATATTTCAATTTGCAAAAATAAAAATCATATCATTTGCTTTGAGTGTAGGGAAAGAGGGCACTACAAGAGTAAGTGTCCCAAATTGGTCAAAAAGAAGGTGCAAGTGGCACCTAAGCCCAAGGAGAAGCCAAAGGAGGTCGCTCCCATGGCAAAGAAGGATAAGAAGCACATTGTGTGCTTCTCATGCAAAGAAAAGGGACATTATAGAAATCAATGTCCAAAGGGAAAGAATCCCACCAAGGCTAAAAGGAGGAGCTCAAGTCAAGGGGGAGCCTCCAAGAATAACACTAAGGTACCATTAGGTAATGGTACTTATTTTCATCATGATAATATGCATGCTAGAGATAACTATTATCATTTTAATGCTATTTATCATGAAAATAGGAGGTATAAAAAACCTAAGGAAAACTATAGAGCTTTCCATGCTAGGACTACCACCTCTAAGGATAGGGAACAAATTAGGAATTTCCAAGGTAGACCTACCCAATCCAAGGCTAAGAAAAACAATCACCAAGGCTATATCAGAAAACCAAGCCTTGAGGAGGTATTGATTGAAAATCAAGTTTTGAGGTCAAAACTTGATAAATTAGAAAAATCCCTCAAAAGAATAGAAAATCTATTTAAGGGATCTAAGGATCAAAACCTAGATTTAGGAAATCAAGGACCCTCTAGGAGCAAGAAAGGTTTGGGATACAAACCTAAAACTAAGGATGATGGTCCATCCTATCATAGAGTTCCATATAGATATGGAACTCAATCTAGGTCTAGAAGTCAAGTCAAGGTCGCAAGGGAAGCCATCCCTAGAGTTGACCAAGACAAGACAAAAGTGACTAAGGCTTCCGAAAAGCCTAGAAGAGTCTCAAGGAAGGTATCAAGGGAAGTTATCCCTAGTGAATACCTAGAACACCCAAGGAGCACCAATAGGTTTTGGGTTCCTAAGAGTGTGTTCGCCACACCCTAGATAGGTCTAGGGAGTGTCAACTCTAATTGGAAGGGTAGTTAACCCAACCTTGATGTAGTTGGCACTTTGGGACATTTTCAAGGAATTATTACCCTTGAAAATGAAGGATTCATTTATTTACTCTAGGAGGAGTAAATATGTGCCAAACTATCTTTTTGGAAGATTGAACTTAATAAAAAGTTGGCACAACTAGGTTAGAATCCAAAGATAGGCCAAGTTGGGAGTTTTGGAATTATCTTGGAAATTAGGGCAAGTTAGGATTATCAATGGCTTAGCGATGAGTTATTGATACTTAGATAGGAAATCTAGGTATTTTCTTTTATGCTACTATGTCATGTCTTTGTATGCCCTATCACATGCCATGATATCATATTTCACCATTCATATTTATTATGAAAATATTACATGTCATGTCATACATGCATCATTTAGCTATAATTTCTTTTATCTAATATGATGCATGTCATAGTCATAATCATGCATGTAGTCAATTCTATTGAAATTAAGGACATTGGCATTAATTGACATCCTAGGTGGATGATCAAAGCTTATAATGTCTAGATAGAAATGCATGAACCCTTAGATTAGGGAGAACATGACTTTCACATCTCACCAAGACTATAAGTTGACTTGTGTGTATTTTTGAGACACATTAGAAACAAGTGAGATGTTAGGGTGATGAACAAAACTCAAGGTGTTGATAAAGTGCATCAAATTGAGTTTTAGATTCATCAAAACAAGAATTTAAATGAACTCCAATCATTGGGAAAGCTAATGTACAAGTCATGTGCATTTGGCCCAAGGAACATGATTGGATATTGCTTTTGAAAAACATTTTAAAACTATCTTGGAAAACCTTGGTGAAGACTATCTTTTGATAGCACTCATCATTGATGAAATGGATACAAAACATGAAAAACATTGAAGTATTTCAATGGTTTCCAATTTTATGTCAATCTTTGAAAAAGGAGGTTAGTTTCATAGAAAATTATTTTTCCTTGATAGTATATGGTATAAATAATGTCTACCCAAAATTTTAGAATTTTTCGAATTTTGTAGAATTATTTAGGGGTTTCTGAATTTCGGATCTGAAATTGTTTTCAGATTTCAGAAACTCCCAATCGATCAGGTGATCGATTGGGACCATGACCAATCGATTGGTCAATCGATTGGTTGATGCTTTTACGAGCACAGAAGCTCGGGTAGTCGATCTGGTGATCGATTACAGGTAGCCGTAATCGATCGGCTGATCAATTATGGCAGGCCGTAATCGATTAGTCCCCAACTCCAATCGATTGGTAAGTCTAAAACTGTCTAGTTTCAGTCCGTTAACCCATTTTTGAGTAACCTAACAATCCCTAACCCCTTGAAATACTTTTTTTAAGTATATTTGGGTAAATTTCATTGTGAAATCAAAAGGGGAAATGGTTTGGTGAACATTTAAGGGTTAAGGAGAGATTTTGATTCAAGTTTTGAATCCCAAAATCTCAATAACCTCAAGTTGAGTTCTCCTAATGATTTAGGAACTCAAAAACATTGTTGGTGCAATGATAGAGGTTTAGAGCATGTTTTGAGGGGGAGGTCTTCCTTAACAACATGTGGTTGAATTTTTATTTTCGT
This sequence comes from Boesenbergia rotunda, assembly GCA_024364735.1. Lineage (NCBI taxonomy): Eukaryota > Viridiplantae > Streptophyta > Magnoliopsida > Zingiberales > Zingiberaceae > Boesenbergia > Boesenbergia rotunda. The sequence goes on along the minus strand of JAGFNQ010004011.1, from coordinate 61,018 downwards.
GAATGAAGATTGGGAATCTTCATGAGTGCTCATGGGTGAGCATGGGTTTAAATGAAAGGTATAGACTCTCGGGGAGCGATTTGATGTGTGTCAAAGGGGCAGAAATATGGGAGAGATTGAAAGGCTAATAGGGATTAGTCTTTCTCAAACATATTGTCAAACATCAAAAAGGGGGAGATTGTTGGTGCAATCTTGTTTAGGTCAAGGTTGACCTAGTTTGACTAAGCTCGGGTGAGCTTAGGTCTGGGGGAGATTGTTGGTGCAATCTTGTTTAGGTCAGGGTTGACCTAGTTTGAGACTAAGCTCTGGTGAGCTTAGGTCTGGTAAGCTTGGAAAGCTTATGGTATGGTCGTATGTTTCGATGTTTGATAATGATGTTTGAGTGGTCATGATGTGTGAGTCAAGTGGGTCAAGGTTGACTGGAGGCTTGACTGGGAAAGACCTAGTGGGACTAGGCACACCTAGTGGGACTAGGTGAAGTCCAGGTAGATCGGGGAGATCGTACGCTGGCATGACAAAAGACCTAGTGGGACTAGGCACACCTAGTGGGACTAGGTGAAGTCCAGCTGGATCGGGGAGATCGCAGGCTGGCAAGGGAAAAGACCTAGTGGGACTAGGCACACCTAGTGGGACTAGGTGAAGTCCAGGTAGATCGGGGAGATCGTACGCTGGCATGACAAAAGACCTAGTGGGACTAGGCACACCTAGTGGGACTAGGTGAAGTCCAGCTGGATCGGGGAGATCGCAGGCTGGCAAGGGAAAAGACCTAGTGGGACTAGGTGAAGTCCAGATGGATCGGGGAGATTGCATGCTGGCAAGGTGGAAGTCTACCGAGAGACTAGACCTAACTCGAGGGTTAGGCGAATCTGGTTGGGAACCATGTCAAGTCCGAGCTGGGAGCTAGGCAGTAGAAATCCAGGTCGGTCAACGGGGTTGACTGGATACTTGGTAGGGGATCCTAGACTTGTGGGAGCAAGTTAGGTTGGACTCAATCGATTGGGTAATCGATTGAGTGAATCGATCAGTGGATCGATTAAGGAGGTTTTTGCGAGAGGACAGAGGGTGGCTGAATCGATTGGGTAATCGATTCAGCCTTCCATTAATCGATTGGTCAATCGATTAAGGTGTCTCTTGATCGATTGGGGTAATCGATCACAGAGTTTGCGCGAGAGAACAGAGAAGCTCTGAATCGATTGGGTAATCGATTCAGGGCACGGGTAATCGATTGGCTAATCGATTACCATTCGAAAACTAGCCGTTGAACGGCTAAATCCTACGTGGTAATCGATTGGGTAATCGATTACAAAACCCTAGGCGTCGGGTATAAGGACTTTCGCGCAGGTTTGAAGACTAAGAAAAAGTTGAGCTCACCTACCAAGCTCATTTCAAATTCGCTTTCCATAATTTTGACAAAGTCTTTTACAAAGTTGGAATTTGTAGATCCAAATATTATATCATCAACGTATATTTGTGTAATGAATATATCTTTTTCTAAGGTTTTAACAAATAATGTGGAGTCAATTTGACCTTGGTTAAATTCCTTAGAAATTAAATAGGTTGATAATCTTTCGTACCATGCCCTAGGTGCTTGTTTCAACCCATAAAGAGCTTTGCTAAGTTTGAATACATATTCAGGTTTGTCCAGGTCCTCAAATCCTAGGGGCTGCCCTACATATACTTCTTCTTTTATAAACCCATTAAGAAAGGCAGACTTGACATCCATTTGGTATAGTTTAAACCCTCTATGAGCTGCAAAAGCTAATAACATTCTAATTGATTCAAGTCTGGCTACTGGGGCATAGGTTTCATCATAATCTAACCCTTCGACTTGACTAAACCTTTAGCTACTAAGTGGGCTTTGTTTCTCACAATTTCCCCTTGATTATTTAGTTTGTTTCTAAAAACCCACTTAGTGTCTATAATTGTTTTACCCTCAGGTTTAGGTACTAAGTCCCAGACTTGGCTTCTCTCAAATTGGGCTAGTTCTTCTTGCATTGCTATGATCCAATCTGGGCCAGGAAGGGCTTCTTCTATAGTCTTAGGTTCAATTATTGAAATAAGTGCGATCTGACTATGATTTCTATAAGAAGACCTGGTTCTGACTCCTAAGGTTGGATCACCCATGATTTGGTCAGATGGATGATTAAGTCTAGGTTTCTTTGTTCTTCTAGAACTAGGTTCAGCCTCAGGTCTGGCTGGATGATTTGGTTGAGTGTTTGGTTCAACTACATGGGTAGGTTCAGTTATTGGTTCAGTTGATACCTCAGTAGTTGGTTCAATTGATAGTTCATTTAATGGTTCAATTAATAGTTCATTATCTTCTTGATCAAGATTTGACTTGTTTAGATTTTGATTGTCAGATTTTGGTTCAACTTCTTCGTCAAAGATTAAGTTGGTAGTTTTCTTAATTTTATGTGTTTGTCTGTTGTAAACCCTATAGGCTCTACTAGTTGTTGAATATCCTAAGAATGTCCTTGGGGTTGATTTTGATTGGAACTTACCTAGGTAGTCCTTAGTATTCAATATATGGACTTATCACCCAAAAACCCTTAAATAATGTAAATTAGGTATTCTATGATAATAAAGTTCATAGGGTGTCTTATTATGTCTTCTATTAATTAAGACCCTATTTTGAATGTAACACACTGTATTTACCGCTCCTGCCCAGAATTGATTAGTTAGGTTATATTCGTTGAGCATGGTCCTAGCGGCTTCCAGAAGGGTTCTATTCTTTCTCTTAACTATCCCATTTTGTTGGGGAGTTCTAGGACTTGAAAACTCATGGACATATCCATTAATTTTACATAATTCCTCAGATTTCTGATTTTCAAACTCTCTCCCATGATCACTTCTAAGTCTTTTAATTTTTGTGTCATTTTGATTTTCAATCATTTTGCACAAATTAATAAATGAGTTAAAAGTTTCATCATTAGTCTTTAGAACCTAACCCAGGTAAATCTAGAGTAACCATCGATGATTACTAAGCAGTACCGATTCCCGCTTAGTGACTTGGCTCCATGTGAATCAAATAGGTCAAGATGTAGGAGCTCAAGTGTGGTTTGGGTTAAGTCTGATTAGGTTGGTTTATGAGTTAACTTGGATTATTTGCCTTGTTGATATGAATTACAGATTGTATTGTCAAAATTCTTAATTTTAGGTACACCTTTAATTAATCCAAGTTGAGTTATTTTTGAAATTGGTTTGGTATGAGTGTGGCCTAGTCTCCTATGCCAAAGGTTAGTTTCTTCTAATTGAGTCAGAAAATATTTGGGTACTATGAGTAGATTAATCGTGTAAACGTTGTTTTTCCTACTACCCTTAAGTGTTATCTCTGAGTCTTGTAGATTTCCAATAAGGCTATCAGAGTTGGTGAAGGTAACAACATAACCAGTATCACAGAGTTGGCTAATGCTAAGCAAATTGAATTTGAAATTTTCAACCAATAATACCTTCTTAATGATAAAATCTGAGTTAAGTTCAATGTTACCTGACCCAATTACTTTAAGTGTAGCATTGTTGCCAAATGCTACTGAGCCTAGGTTTTTGAACTTGATTTTGGTGAACTTCAATTTATCCCCAGTCATGTGTCTGGAGCATCCACTATATAACATCCACTGGTCCAAATCTTTATGTTCCTACACATAATGTATGTTTGATTTGGATCCAATTATGTAGACGTAGGGATAGATTAAATTGAATTTCACTACCTAGTCTGTCTCACCCACATCTAATGTTATCAAACATGTTGACCTTATGGGTTTTTGTGAGACAGGTTATCAATATAAAAAAAATGTTTAATTTTTGAAAGACAATTAATTTTGAAAACGTTGTATTAATTTTGAAAAAATTATAGAGTTAAGATTATTAATTTTGAAAAGATGTTGAATCTAGGATTTAATTAAAATTTGTGTTAGATTCAAATTTATCAAATAGTAAATTGAATTTGAGTTTCGATAATTGGCTTCCAGGTCTTGGCAAGGCATAGAGGCCTTCTTTGGTTGTAGCCTTATTGGAGCAACAACCCTTTCCTTGACAAAGCCTTTTACCCGAAAGATCATTTTCAAATTACTTCTTGAAAAATTTTGGTCTAACTAGCTTAGGTTTTGGATCGGTAGCTTCGGCAAGTTCCACCAGACTAAACAGACCAAGTAGGGTACGCCTTACCTTACTTGACCTTATTAGAAAGGCTTCGCTAACGTATTATCATCTCACCTCCACCTAATACTATGTTGTTCAAGTTTTAAGTAAATCTTTTGTCCTTAAACTAACCATCCCTAAATCTAAGCATAATAAGGAGATTGCAAAAATAAACAAGCAACAAGCAAGCAAAAAAAAATCATCTAATTATAAAGATGGTTTTTATATTGGTTCCCCCTGGACTAAAGTCTCGATAAGGGTTCGGCAAGATGTGAATTTTGTCCTTAGGGATCCAATATTGGTTTGGTCCAGCTTGTTTATTCAAACATAGCTTTGGGACCCATGCTTGGACTCGGGTTCTAGGTTAGTTCAATACGGAATAGTAAGACCGTTGTCGCGATTTGGTTTGATAGCCTAGTCCGGATCGATTTAGAACAGACTTCTGTTTTCCAAGAATCATGTCAAGATTCTTGGAACCCGAAGTGAATCGTTCTAAGGCAACTCTGAGTTCCTTGACTTGAGTTTTCAAGAAGGAATTCTCTTCCTCAAGCCTTTGAACTTGAGTTGAGTTTCCTTCTTGAACTAGATTGGTCAAGGAACTCGAGTTGACTTCCTCCTTCAAGAGTTTGACTTCATGTCGGAGGGTTTCAACCCAGATGTTGGCTTTTGCCAATTTTCATGTCAAGTAAGAAATTAAATCATACAGTTTAGATTCTGGATATCCTCTTACCGTGATTTGTCCGTCCTCCGAGATTTAGAGTTTTCTGGTGCTGACATCCTAGTTCGGTTCTCATTCCATTCCGGAGTCGATGTTTTCTGAGGCGATCAAAGCGAGGAGATTCGAGTGTGGAGCTCCTTCTTCTTCTTCAGATGATGACTCGTCCCAGGTGGCTTGAAGAGCCTTCTTCTTCCGAGCCTTCTTGTTCTCCTTTAGGTTGGGGCACTCTGATCAGAAATGTCCCTTCTTGTTACATTCGTAGCAGGTTATGTTACCTTTGGTCTTCTGGCTCGTCGAGGGTTCAGATGGATCTTCCTTCTTCCGGCTTGACTTCTTCTTGTTCGATTGGATTTTGAGCTCCTTGTAGTAGTCGTGAGCTAGCCGATCCAATTTTGGACAATCCCCTTCCTCATCGTTTGATTTCGAGTCTGAGTTGGACTCGGGTACTGGTTGAGGCTTTTTCTTGTGAGTTCTTCCTTGAGTTTTACCTGCAACAAACGCAATACTCTTCTCGACCAATGCAGTATTAGTTTGTTCATGTAATTCTAACTCAGAAAATAATTCATCTAATTTTATTTCAGAAAGATTCATGGAAACCTTGTAGGCATCCACCATAGATGCCCACAGTGTGTTTCTCGGGAATGAATTTAAGGTATACCTTATTAGGTCACAATTTTCGACCTTGTGACCTATAGTGCGCAACCCATTCATCAGCTTTTGGATCCTTGCGTGGAGTTGTGCTGCAATTTCACCGTCATGCATCTTTATCGTGTAAAGTCTGTTGAGTAACAGATCCCTTTTGCTGATCCGCGTATCAGACGTACCTTCGTGTAGCTCAATCAGCTTGTTCTAGAGTTCCTTCGCACTGCTGAAGGGTCTGACATGGTTCAGCTCCTCTTTCGTCAGGCCACATTGTAGTGTTTCTGTAGCTTTAGCGGCGGCCTCGATCTTCTTCTTTAGTGGAGCATCCCACTCACTGTAGTGTTGCACCACGCCTTGTGCATTTTTAGGTATCTCCAGTCCAGACTGGATGATGATCCACATGTCCACCTGAGTTTTTAGGTGGACCTCCATCCTATTTTTCCAATAGGAGAAATCTTCTCCGCTGAAGAGAGGTGGTCTGGCGGTGCTGTATCCCTCTTGCATGGTCATTTAATTAAACTGAAAAAAATTTACAAAAAAAAACTCATCCCAAGACTAAGTCTTGGATTAGTAGTGTGGTAGAAAATAGTAAAGAGAAAAAATCGAGTGGTGTTGCATCAACCTCGATTAACGAGAAAAAATACGAACAAAAAAAATTAAAATTCAAAATATCTGAAAAAATGCTCAACTGGTGGTTGCACCAGATTTGAGCCACCCGCTCTGATACCACTTGTGGGATTAGTTAGAATCGATAGAGGGGGGTGAATATTGATTGACAAATTTTTGGAAAACTTAGAGTAATTTACGCAGCGGAAAAACAAATCAATGCTAACATGTTTGTTTTTACTTGGTTCGGAGTCGCAATCGGCACCTACTCGAAGGCCCACGATCCTTGACCGTTTACGATGGGCAATTCTATATTGTGTAAAATTATTACAATTTGAAGTTGAATATAGAATTAAAATACAATACTTTAATAAAATGGTTATACCGACGACCGGAGAATATTGAATGTCGGAGCCGCGCGTCGTCGTTGGCGTTTGAGTCTTGAGCACGGAGCGTTTGGAGTAGAGCGCTTGAATGAATTCGTTAAAAGAAGTTGGGTCTGAAGCCAAGGGGGGTGAACCCCTTTATATAGTAGTCGCTGGGGCGCCTATGTTGAAGGGGGCGCCTGACACGTGGCACATTCTGTGCGAAACTCAATCCGCAGACTTGGCCAGCGTTTATCCCTTCAACTGGGGCGCCTGAGCTGACTAGGGCGTGTTGGGGCAATCGACCCAAGTATGATCTAGAGGATCATGGGTTTTGATGTGTGTGTCAATATGAGTGAGTTAGGGTTTGATGTTGGACTAATATGTGTATGTGAGTGTGCAGGTTTGCAGGTACACATAGACTTGGTTGGATGTCTTCAGGTGAAGGGTGGCATGGAGCTAAGCTGGAGGCGTGTGTGCGCATCCGAGGGACCATGGGCAGAGACAATGAGCTAAGGGATGCGGACTTCGAGGCATGCGTGAAGGATGGCATAGAGTCAAGCCGAGGGCTTGTGTACGCATCCGAGGGATGAGCGTCGAAGATGAAGAGGGCGTGAAGGCAACATATCAAGACTGCGGATTGAAGAGTCAACCAGGTTGTGAGAGGGTTCAAGTGTAAGTGTTTGTACTCGGGAACTAAGCCGGGAGGGTTTGAGTGCGGAGAGAAATGTACTCAGGAAGGGAACCCTAGGCTTAGAAGGGGACCAGTCGACTGCCCTAGGGGCAGTCGACTAGGATGGCCAGAATTCGAAAGGTCAATGTGTGAGAATTCGAATTCAGGGTAGGCCAGTCGACTGCCCCAGGGGCAGTCGACTGGCCAACGGTTATATTCAGCTCGAGCTCTATTTAAAGGAGCTCGGTTCAAGATGTTTACCTTTTGGCGAAACTTGCTTGGATAGAGTGAGTTAGTAGCCTGTTGTGCTCAGATAGTGTCCAGAGGTTGGGGAGAGGTTTCTCCACCCACAAGGAGCTATGAGATCTAGTCGTAGGTGCTCCGGGGAATCATCCACCCACGAATTAGGGATCGCCTACCTTAAGGGCAGCCGTGGAGTAGAAGCTTTTATCTCCGAACCACGTAAATAGGTGCGTTAGCATTGTTTTCATTTGTTTTTATTAGGTTTCCGTTTGTGCTTGCTAATGTTGTAGGTAGAAATATCGAAAGTTGCTATTCACCCCCCTCTCTAGCAAGACAAACACGATCTAACAAGTGGTATCAGAGCAAAGGTCTGCGCTTGTTGGAATAACCGCCAAAAGGGCACAAGCTAGAGGAAAGAATGATGGAAGACAAGTTGGGGGATGATATCAACACTCCACCCTCCTATGATCATCAAGACTTTGACTATTGGAGGACAAGAATGAAGATTTGGCTTGGAATGAAGTGGGAATGCATTATGGTGCTAGAAGAGCCCTTCGAAATTTCAAAGGATAAGCATCGGAAGAAGCTTCGACCTAGATATTGGACCAAGGAGCAACAAGTCCAATCTAAGGCAAATGAGAAGGTAATTAGTATATTAATTGATATTGTAACGCCCGAAAATTCTCGAAACTAATTTTAGAAATATCTTAGAATTTATTCCGAATTTATGGATATTTTTATAGAATTTTTCCATAAACGAAAATGGCAAAAAGGGATAAAAAAGAAAAAAACGCGTAAGTGGGAATTGATACCTTCACCTACGCTGTGAGAGGAGGAGGGGTGGACCAAGTGGGATAGTTTGCTTTTGTTAAACTAGATTAGCGGAAACAATAGATAAGGTAGAATTAGTTAAATTTTTCCATAAGTATAAAAGGGAAACTTAGGGTTTTTTTTATTCATTCTTTCCCTCACACCCTCTCACCGCCGACTCCCTCTCTCCCTCTCGCGATTTTTTTCTTCCTCTCGCCCTCTCTCTCGCCCAAGACAAAGGAGAAGCCAAGGGAAGGTCTCAAGAGGCCCTATTCTCTACGAGAATTCTCGTAGACGCGAGGAGAACGCCAAGGAGCAAGAAGAACGTCGAAATTCGACGTTCCCTCGGGAATTTCACATTTTATTCGTAAGGAAAACCTAGCGCAAGATGTAAGTATCCCTCACCTGCAGTATAAGTAGTTTCGGATGATTTTCCATATGCTTTATTTCCTTGTATTTATGCTTTACGATTAGAAATCGTAAATTATGAACAAGCACGCACATTAGGTGTTTGTTAAACTGTTCAGTTCAGTTAATGCTATAGAAAGCATTAAAGAATAGAAATTCTTGCTCCAGTTTATGATGGGGACCAAGGTCGAATGGGATGGGCTCCTAGTTGCCCCTAGGTTTAGATAACCTAGTAAAAGCAAGAATCAGAAAAGGAAAGAAAAGTATAAAAGACTATTTTATTTTCAATTGGCATTGTACCGGACTTCGGTCCAGGGATAGGCTCCAAGTTGCCTCTAGGTTTAGATAACCTAGTATGGGATGGGCTCCTAGTTGCCCCTAGGTTTAGATAATCTAGTAGAACCCTAATGGATTCGGGATTTGCTACCTCGAGTTTATTAGGGATGCGCGCACAGTTGGTACATTGCCGGGCCCACAGCAGTTGATTATTACTTTCACCTACTATATGTATTTAGTTTTCAGAAATTCATATTAGCATGTGGTGAATTTAATAATTAGTTTTATGTTAGTTAGTTTCAGTTCCAGTTCAGATATATATGTCATGCTATAGCTTACTTTTCAGTTCTAGTTTAGTATGTGTCATGTCTCAGTTATTTGTCATGACATTTTATGACATGTATTTTAGCATGAGCATAACATGATTGTTTATGAACATGAGCGTGTATTTGCATAGCATGATTTGAAAAGCATAATCCGAGATTTTATAGTTTTGTGAGGCTAGATGGTACTTACTAAGCTTTATGCTTATTAGTTTGCATTTCCTTATACTGCAGATACAGGTAAAGGAACGCACTAGTAGCGGAGGCGGCGGGCTTGATGCAAAGTGTGTGTGGTGGTGGAGTTGGAATAAAAGTCTTCGGAACTTGCAAAGCATAGAAAGTCTTTATTATGCTCCTTTAGTTATTCCGCAATAAATTATGTGAACCATGTATGAATTTAATTAAACTTGTATTCGTGGTGCCTAGTATGCTTCTTTAGTTTTCTTGTTTATGCTTCTTCAGTTATTTCGCGATATATTATGAGAACCATGTATTAACCTGTCTAGACTCGTTATTTGTGGTGTCTAGTATATTAAAGTAGTTTATTCACCTGTGTTAATACTTGATTAGCGAATGTTGAATGATAGGAGTTACTACTTGTAATATGGTAATTTAGATCCATGCTTAAGCTTTAGAGATAAGAACTTGACACTTTTGATTTACATGCTAAATACATAGGATATGCTTGTTTTAAGATATATGCACCATATAGAATGACATGTAGTGACTAAGAATGCCCTTAGATATGAATAATGAATGGTTTCAATAAGAAGTTGATACAAACTTGGCACATTTATATTATGCTTTTACATATCGTTGTTGAAATTCCCAAGTTATTCAGTCAGAAATCAGTTAGATAGGTAGATCCGCCTTAAAGCTTAGTGTACCAGAAGGCGGGTCGTTACAGATATTTTGCCTAAAAATATTTTGAGTGGTGTAGGTAAATATGAAAATGCATACAAGCTATGGAACAAGATGGGAGAATTCCATAAGAACTCTACACAAGCTAAATTAGTGGAAGAGCCAAAGGAAATAACTCAATGGTCCAAGAAGATAAAGAAGAAGAAGAATTGCTCATCCCATCATGTGAATTGGAAGAGGAGAGTGAGAGGTGATAGCCGTTTCAGTAGTGTCACGGTTTCAAATATAATTTAAGTATCGAATTCCTCTAAACTAATGTAGCATAGAGTAACTCGAGTCGTCTCCCAACGAATGTAGTCGGTGCATGATAATTCTCAGAATCGTATGTTATTGCTTTTGGGTTTTGGATATGAAACTGGGTTTTGGATTTGAACGTTAATATTACGAAAAGAAACAGCAAAGCAGGTATGAAATCTAGTTCTAATTAAGGAGAGATAATGCAGGGAAGGAAATCTACTTTACCCTAACTATAGTTGCAGGAAAGAGAAAAGGCAATATGAAAGAAACATTCAAGAAATAGAGCATCAATGAAACCTAGAAATGGAACAAAACCTATAGCATTAAAGAAATCTTGTCTGATCTAACTTAATTGAAATAAAATGAAGACATGAAATTGAAAGCAATGGAAAGAGCAATAGAACAAAAGTTAAACAACTAAGAAACATCACAATTGAAAGTTTTTTCTAAGAAACATTTAATCAAACACAATATAGGCATGAATGAAATTGCTTCAAGAACATTCAAATTGCAATGGGGAAAATTCATCCAATACAAACATTCAACAAATTATCCCAAGCTTTCACCAATTAAGAACAATCACATTCGAAACCAATTGAAACATGTAGTTGACCCAAGAAGTCTGTGCTGTGAAGAGGGAACTTCTATGAAGAAGTTGACACAATCAACAACTAAATCAAGCTGCTGTGAAAGGTGGCTGCCGGATCTAATGAAGAGGAAACTTCGACGGAACTGAATTGCCATGAAGTTCTTCTGGAATTGAATTGATGTGAAGACAGAATTGCTGTAAAGGAGAACTGTGAAAACAAATTGCTGGAAAACCAATTGCTGGAAGAACATTACTGGAAGAAATCTACTGCTCGGCCCTGTGAAGCAGAACCAGGCTTCGAAAAGCAGAAACCGTGAAGAAATTGCTGTAAGGACAGCTATAAAGAAAATTGCTGTGAAGAAAACAAAGCTGCGAAGAAACTAAATTCAAGGAATGAAGCTGCTGGAATTAAAGCATGTGAAGAACTCCTATGACGGGTAAACTGCGGCCGTGGAGTAGGTGAAAGCCTTGATCGAGTCGGGAACCCCTCAAAATCGAGAGAAAGCTGCGGTGGAGTCGACTAGGGTTCGGAACCCCCAGAGCCCTAGCTCGTCCGGCAGGCGGCGATGAAGCGGATGGAATACCGCCGGCGGTGAAGGTAGAGAAGATGGATCGAGACGGGGACCCCTCGTCTGCAACCCTTCTCCCCGATCGCCCTCGCTGTGCGGAGAAGATGATTTCGAGAGGATGCCCAAGCTGTGTGTGTCGAAGCCGAGAAAAACCCCCTTCTGCGATCGCGTGGGTTCAGCCAAATCAACTCAAGTCTTGGGTTCAACCACAGCTCAGCCCAACACTTGGTTCAGTCCAGTTCGAGTTCGGTCCAGCTTGAATTCGGCTCAGAAATTGGTTCAGACCAACCTTGGTTGCAACCCAGTAGCTAGGTTCGGTTAAACAGATCAGGTTTCAGCCCAGTTCTAGTCCAGCAGATTGAGTCCAGTCAACCAAGCCAGAGTTCGCAGCTCAGAAGAGAATTAGCAATGGACGGCTGAGATCGATTTGGCTTCATCCAACGGTTGGATTTCTTCAGATCTGAACCAAACTCCACAGATCCCAATCAATGGTCTTGATCTACTTGTCCCCAGCTCGGATTAACCAGATCAGTGGCGGATGGTCCAGATCATCCTTTTTCTTGAATGGATGGTCTAGAACATCTTGAGCTTGATCCAACGGTCAGATTACTTCTGATTTGGCTGAAATTTTCAGATCTTGATCTATAGTCATGAGTGATTCTATCTTGAACTCGGATTGACCAGAAGTTGACCAATGGCTCAAATCTAGCCGTTCTCTGGAATGGATGACTCCTAATAATCCAATGTTTGATCCCTTTGATCTGGATCCAATGCTAACTCAAGTCTGACCCGATTTGATCTAGGTCCATCATCAATTGAAGCCTACAAAATGATATTCAAATTTAGTGCCAAAAATATCCCAAATATACAAAGATTAGAATTAAAAGCCAAAATGAAGGGAATACATGAAACCTAATACAATTGCAAACTTAAGCATATAAAATGTGGATCAAACATGGATTTTAGAGCCGAAATTAATCAACAAAATGATGATTATCAAACTCCCCCACACTTATTCTTGGGCGTCTCGCACAAGTCAACTGGTAATCCTAGGATGTATCCCCCTAGATTATTCTCAATCATAGTTAGAAGCAATTGAAAGAAAATTACCTAAGGTTATCAATTCTCAAAAATCTAAGCTCAATGGACTAGAGACTTGTCCTTAAATCAACAACTTAGCATACTTCATCCATCATGACTCATTGAGATGAATTTTACAAAATCCTTGCAAGGGAAGTTCTAAAGTGGCTCTCTTCCTAAGTTCTACATTTTTGATGAAAAATGGAGCTCTCGCCAACACAACCATGGTTCTTGCACTACCATAGGCTTGCTTATTATCTACTCTCCACCATTATTCATGAATTGGATCCACACCTACAAAAGCTTATTCAAACAAGTTAAAGAAGATATATGCAATGATAAAGATGAAATAGAAAATTGAGAGACTTAATACTTATGACTCATGATAAAGAAAATAAAGAATATGACATGGCAAAAAGATATGGCAAAGCGAAGAAACTAATATGATAAGGAAACATAGAGAAGAAATATAGTATGATAAGGAAAATATGAAAAAAGTTAGGGAAAGTGGAAAACTTGGACACTCAAAAATGTATCCCAATGCACTTTGCCCATTTCTTTTGAGTTGTCTTGCATGTATCATGGTTGTGGTGGAGTAGGAATTGCAGAACTGCGAAAATTCAGTGTGCCAATTATTTTTTAGCTGTTTTTTTTCCTTCTTTTTTTTAACAGCTCACACTTTTTTTTCACTTGGCACATTTTTGCTTCTAATGATAGTATGCTTGCATCCTCCCCCACACTTAAACTTTTGTCCGTCTCGGGCAAACTAGCATTAAGAAACATTAAGGTATCCAAGTCCATGCAAAATATTATTATGAACATGAAAAACAGGAAAAGGAGATATGTAATAAGAGTGTATCAACAAGGAAATTGCAAAAATGATATGAGGGAAAAAACAAAGTGATTTACCTCTATAAGTGTGGTCCAACATAGAAATATAGCTTTGAAAGAACCTAAGCAAGTTCTAGAGTACAATCACATGTGTGTATCACAAAAATTTGGTCAATTCCTCACTAGGTAAAAAGAATTCATCTCAACTCATCAATTTAGAATCCAATACTAAGAAGTACTCAAGCAACCAAGAATTTTCATCCAATGGCTCAAATCCTAAGTTTTGACAACCAAATTTAATTTGCTTTCAAGAGACTCTAAAATGATATAAGAAAATCTAGATGAATACATTTATTCCTAGTGACGTAAGAAATAAAATGCCAAAAAGACTAACATGAGTATCTACAATGGCTCTTATGCATTCTACTCTATTCTAGCATTTATTACTACTTGAAAACATGAAAATGATATTCACAATGAAATTTGAGGGTAAGAAGAAAATAACTCCCCTTCAAATAGGGTAAAGGGCACGTAGCATCCATCTTGGGAGAATTATCCTCATGTGATCAATCTCGTAGTGGACAGATTTCTCCCTTATTAATTTTGCACAAGCATCTTCCAGTGGTCGGAGACGATTTAGGTTCAGAACACACTTAAGAGGTGAGTGCTACTAGTTGAAATAAGAGCAACTCCTCCCTCTTGATGTTTTTTAGAAGTCCTTCCAGGAGGTTGGAGTCTGTTCAGATGGAGCACCCACTCCAGAAGTCTTTGGACCCTACAAAAAACCATGTAATACCTCTCTCAAGCGTGCAGGGTAAGAAAGAAGTCGTAATATCATCAATCTCTATATAAAAAGAATCGAGGTACACATCACATCCAATGAAATCTAACTTGGGTACCTCTATTAGTTTTTCACCGTCAAAATCTACATAGGATGTGTCAAGTAATTCATCAGTACCAATAAAATCAACACTAGGTACCTCATAAGTTTTTCACACTCAATTCCAGCATAAGATATAGCAAGAGATTCATCACAATAAACAACATCAATTTCAGGCCTTCTAAAATTTTTCACAATCAGTTTCAGCATAATATATATCAAGAAATGTTTCACAGCCAATAAAATCAATCTCGGGTACTTCCATAAGTTTTCACACTCAATTTGAGCATAAGATATAGCAAGAGATTCATCACAATACACAACATCAATTTCAGGCCCTTCTAAAAAATTTTCACAATCCATATCCACAAAAGATGTATCACAACATGCTTCACATTCCACAAATTCAACACTAGGTACCTCTATGAATTTTTCACAATCAAATTCTATAAAAGATGTATCCATAACTGTATCACAAACAATAAAATCAGTTTGAGATACCTCCATTGACTTTTCCAAAAGACATAAGAGGAATACTTACCTGATCGAGCTGAAGAAATACCTGGAGGTTCTACAAGAATAAATGTATCCATAGCTTCCTCCTGGTCAAGTACTGCTTCCATCTCAGGCTCAAGTTCTGGTGGACATTCAACCTGACATAGGTGATTCTTGGGTTCTTTGCTTCCACCATGCAAGTCCCTACACTTTCATTCTGGATCCTCTGACTCTTCTGATATATCAGTCAATGTTAGTGGTCCCTGGGGCTCAGTGCAATCCCCTACACCTAATAGATTTATCTGCAATGCATTCTCTATCAACCATATCTACAACAGCCATATTAGAAAAATTAGGATCATCAACAACTATATCATCATAAAATAAAAAGTATCGGAATGATCCTGTAAAGTTTTAGGAATGAATTCAAAACTATCAACAAGCTCTGCAATCAATCTCCTCCAATGCCTCTAGACCAGTAGGAATGGGTGATCTTGGGGCTCAGTGCAATCCCCTACACTCTCAATCCTATCCTCTAGATCTCCTGATACATCAACCAATGATGGTGGTCCGTGGGGCCTCAGTGCAATCCCTTACACCTGTAGATTCATCTGATTTGTCCTGATCTTTGGGCATTTTATTTAATTCATTTGATCAACCAATTGTTCAAGTTGTCTTCCAATGTTTGAAGCCTTTGTTGCCTTTGTTGTTGAAAACTTTGTTCTTGTTGTATGATTTGTTGAAACATCTCTTCTATCCTTTGTCGTTGAGCCTCATTCTCATGAAGATTCTCAAAGCCCCTTGATTGGTACAGGACTTTCGTTGGTCTTGGAATGTGACATAAGGTTGCTGAAAATCAAGAGTAGGCTATGAATTCTGAAATTGGAGCTGTTGGGGCTGCTCAAATGGTTGAATGGGCTGATTAAATTGCTGAAAATTGGGTTGATAGCAAGGATGATGTTGCTGGAAATTATTGTTCTAAAAATTCTAGTTTTGAAGTAAAAATTGCTGTGGTGAGGATTGAAACTGAGTAAGCTGAAATCCTTGAATTTGTGGCTGAATGCTTTGATTAAAAGGCTGAAATCCTTACTGTGGTTGTTGGAAATCTTAGAAATTTTGCTGAAACTGCTAAAATGGTTGAAAATTTTATTGAAAATTTGGATTGTACCCTTGCTGAAAATTCTGAAATTGTGGTTGGAACTGCTGTGATGGCTGATTGAAAGTTTGGTACTGCTGCAAAATCTGAATAGGGCTGCTGAAATTGTTGACACGGCTGCTGTGAGGAGATGAATAAGCATTTGAAAACATTTTGAATCTGCAGTCTTGTCACAAAACAAGTAAAATAGCAGCAACCGTATACAAAAGATAAAGCAATCAAAAAAAGAATCAAAAGATATAATTATCAAGCACCACTACATTCCCCGGCAACGGCGCCAAACTTGAAAGCTGTTTCAGTCGTGTCACGGTTCAAATACAATTTAAGTATCAAATTCCTCTAAACTAATGTAGCATAGAGTAACTCGAGGTCGTCTCCCAACGAATGTAGTCGGTGCATGATAATTCTCAGAATCGTATGTTATAACTTTGGGTTTTGGATATGAAACTGGGTTTTGGATTTGAACTTAATACTACGAAAAGAAACAGCAAAGCAGGTATGAAATCTAGTTCTAATTAAGAAAGACAATGCAGGGAAGGAAATCTACCTTACCCTAACTATACTTGCAGGAAAGAGAAAAGGCAATATGAAAGAAACATTCAAGAAATAGAGCATCAATGAAACTTAGAAATGGAACAAACCTATAGCATTAAAAAAATCTTGTCTGATCTAACTTAATTGAAATAAAATGAAGACATGAAATTGAAAGCAATGGAAAGAGCAATAGAACAAAAGTTAAACAACTAAGACACATCACAATTGAAAGTTTTTTTCTAAGAAACATTTAATTAAACACAATATAGGCATGAATGAAATTGCTTCAAGAACATTCAAATTGCAATGGGGAAAATTCATCCAATACAAACATTCAACAAATTATCCCAGTATTCACCAATTAAGAACAATCACATTCGAAACCAATTGAAACATGTAGTTGACCCAAGAAGTCTGTGCTGTGAAGAGGAACTTCTATGAAGAAGATGAACAATCAGCAACTGAATCAAGCTGCTATGAAAGGTGGCTGCCGGATCTAATGAAGAGGAAACTTCGACGGAACTGAATTACCATGAAGTACTTCTGGAATCGAATTGCTATGAAGACAGAATTGCTGTAAATGAGACTGCTGCTGGAAAGGAGAACTGTGAAAACAAATGCTGGAAAACCAATTGCTGGAAGAACATTACTGGAAGAAATCTACTGCTCGGCCCTGTGAAGCAGAACCAGCTTCGAAAGCAGAACCGTGAAGAAATTGC
>JAGFNQ010004011.1:0-26082 GCA_024364735.1 Boesenbergia rotunda | reverse complement strand
TTACCCTAACTATAGTTGCAGGAAAGAAAAGAAAAGGCAATATGAAAGAAACATTCAAGAAATAGAGCATCAATGAAACCTAGAAATGGAACAAAACCTATAGCATTAAAGAAATCTTGTCTGATCTAACTTAATTGAAATAAAATGAAGACATGAAATTGAAAGCAATGGAAAGAGCAATAGAACAAAAGTTAAACAACTAAGAAACATCACAATTGAAAGTTTTTTCTAAGAAACATTTAATCAAACACAATATAGGCATGAATGAAATTGCTTCAAGAACATTCAAATTGCAATGGGGAAAATTCATCCAATACAAACATTCAACAAATTATCCCAAGCTTTCACCAATTAAGAACAATCACATTCGAAACCAATTGAAACATGTAGTTGACCCAAGAAGTCTGTGCTGTGAAGAGGGAACTTCTATGAAGAAGTTGACACAATCAACAACTAAATCAAGCTGCTGTGAAAGGTGGCTGCCGGATCTAATGAAGAGGAAACTTCGACGGAACTGAATTGCCATGAAGTTCTTCTGGAATTGAATTGATGTGAAGACAGAATTGCTGTAAAGGAGAACTGTGAAAACAAATTGCTGGAAAACCAATTGCTGGAAGAACATTACTGGAAGAAATCTACTGCTCGGCCCTGTGAAGCAGAACCAGGCTTCGAAAAGCAGAAACCGTGAAGAAATTGCTGTAAGGACAGCTATAAAGAAAATTGCTGTGAAGAAAACAAAGCTGCGAAGAAACTAAATTCAAGGAATGAAGCTGCTGGAATTAAAGCATGTGAAGAACTCCTATGACGGGTAAACTGCGGCCGTGGAGTAGGTGAAAGCCTTGATCGAGTCGGGAACCCCTCAAATCGAGAGAAAGCTGCGGTGGAGTCGACTAGGGTTCGGAACCCCAGAGCCCTAGCTCGTCCGGCAGGCGGCGATGAAGCGGATGGAATACCGCCGGCGGTGAAGGTAGAGAAGATGGATCGAGACGGGGACCCCTTATCTGCAACCCTTCTCCCCGATCGCCCTCGCTGTGCGGAGAAGATGATTTCAAGAGGATGCCCTAGCTGTGTGTGTCGAAACCGAGAAAAACCCCCTTCTGCGATCGCGTGGGTTCAGCCAAATCAACTCAAGTCTTGGGTTGAACCACAGCTCAGTCCAACACTTCGTTCAGTCCAGTTCGAGTTCGGTCCAGCTTGAATTCGGCTCAGAAATTGGTTCAGACCAACCTTGGTTGCAACCCAGTAGCTAGGTTCGGTTAAACAGATCAGGTTTCAGCCCAGTTCTAGTCCAGCAGATTGAGTCCAGTCAACCAAGCCAGAGTTCGCAGCTCAGAAGAGAATTAGCAATGGACGGCTGAGATCGATTTGGCTTCATCCAACGGTTGGATTTCTTCAGATCTGAACCAAACTCCACAGATCCCAATCAATGGTCTTGATCTACTTGTCCCCAGCTCGGATTAACCAGATCAGTGGCGGATGGTCCAGATCATCCTTTTTCTTGAATGGATGGTCTAGAACATCTTGAGCTTGATCCAACGGTCAGATTACTTCTGATTTGGCTGAAATTTTCAGATCTTGATCTATAGTCATGAGTGATTCTATCTTGAACTCGGATTGACCAGAAGTTGATCGATGGCTCAGATCTAGCCGTTCTCTGGAATGGACGGCTCCTAATAATCCGATGCTTGATCCCTTTGATCTGGATCCAATGCTGACTCAAGTCTGACCCGATTTGATCTAGGTCCATGATAAATTGAAGCCTACAAAATGATATTCAAATTTAGTGCCAAAAATATCCCAAATATACAAAGATTAGAATTAAAAGCCAAAATGAAGGGAATACATGAAACCTAATACAATTGCAAACTTAAGCATATAAAATGTGGATCAAACATGGATTTTAGAGCCGAAATTAATCAACAAAATGATGATTATCAAACTCCCCCATACTTATTCTTAGGCGTCTCACACAAGTCAACTGGTAATCCTAGGATGTATCCCCCTAGATTATTCTCAATCATAGTTAGAAGCAATTGAAAGAAAATTACCTAAGGTTATCAATTCTCAAAAATCTATCCTCAATAGACTAGAGACTTGTCCTTAAATCAACAACTTAGCATACTTCATCCATCATGACTCATTGAGATGAATTTTACAAAATCCTTGCAAGGGAAGTTCTAAAGTGGCTCTCTTCCTAAGTTCTACATTTTTGATGAAAAATGGAGCTCTCGCCAACACAACCATGGTTCTTGCACTACCATAGGCTTGCTTATTATCTACTCTCCACCATTATTCATGAATTGGATCCACACCTACAAAAGCTTATTCAAACAAGTTAAAGAAGATATATGCAATGATAAAGATGAAATAGAAAATTGAGAGACTTAATACTTATGACTCATGATAAAGAAAATAAAGAATATGACATGGCAAAAAGATATGGCAAAGCGAAGAAACTAATATGATAAGGAAACATAGAGAAGAAATATAGTATGATAAGGAAAATATGAAAAAAGTTAGGGAAAGTGGGAAAACTTGGACACTCAAAAATGTATCCAATGCACTTTGCCCATTTCTTTTGAGTTGTCTTGCATGTATCATGGTTGTGGTGGAGTAGGAATTGCAGAACTGCGAAAATTCAGTGTGCCAATTATTTTTTAGCTGTTTTTTTTCCTTCTTTTTTTTAACAGCTCACACTTTTTTTTCACTTGGCACATTTTTGCTTCTAATGATAGTATGCTTGCATCCTCCCCCACACTTAAACTTTTGTCCGTCTCGGGCAAACTAGCATTAAGAAACATTAAGGTATCCAAGTCCATGCAAAATATTATTATGAACATGAAAAACAGGAAAAGGAGATATGTAATAAGAGTGTATCAACAAGGAAATTGCAAAATGATATGAGGGAAGAAACAAAGTGATTTACCTCTATAAGTGTGGTCCAATCATAGAAATATAGCTTTGAAAGAACCTAAGCAAGTTCTAGAGTACAATCACATGTGTGTATCACAAAAATTTGGACAATTCCTCTCTAGGTAAAAAGAATTCATCCCAATTCATCAATTTACAATCCAATACTAAGAAGTACTCAAGCAACCAAGAATTTTCATCCAATGGCTCAAATCCTAAGTTTTGACAACCAAATTTAATTTGCTTTCAAGAGACTCTAAAATGATATAAGAAAATCTAGATGAATACATTTATTCCTAGTGACGTAAGAAATAAAATGCCAAAAAGACTAACATGAGTATCTACAATGGCTCTTATGCATTCTACTCTATTCTAGCATTTATTACTACTTGAAAACATGAAAATGATATTCACAATGAAATTTGAGGGTAAGAAGAAAATAACTCCCCTTCAAATAGGGTAAAGGGCACGTAGCATCCATCTTGGGAGAATTATCCTCATGTGATCAATCTCGTAGTGGACAGATTTCTCCCTTATTAATTTTGCACAAGCATCTTCCAGTGGTCGGAGACGATTTAGGTTCAGAACACACTTAAGAGGTGAGGTGCTACTAGTTGAAATAAGAGCAACTCCTCCCTCTTGATGTTTTTTAGAAGTCCTTCCAGGAGGTTGGAGTCTGTTCAGATGGAGCACCCACTCCAGAAGTCTTTGGGACCCTACAAAACCATGTAATACCTCTCTCAAGCGTGCAGGGTAAGAAAGAAGTGTAATATCATCAATCTCTATATAAAAAGAATCGAGGTACACATCACATCCAATGAAATCTAACTTGGGTACCTCTATTAGTTTTTCACCGTCAAAATCTACATAGGATGTGTCAAGTAATTCATCAGTACCAATAAAATCAACACTAGGTACCTTCATAAGTTTTTCACACTCAATTCCAGCATAAGATATAGCAAGAGATTCATCACAATAAACAACATCAATTTCAGGCCCTTCTAAAAATTTTTCACAATCAGTTTCAGCATAATATATATCAAGAAATGTTTCACAGCCAATAAAATCAATCTCGGGTACTTCCATAAGTTTTTCACACTCAATTTGAGCATAAGATATAGCAAGAGATTCATCACAATACACAACATCAATTTCAGGCCCTTCTAAAAAATTTTCACAATCCATATCCACAAAAGATGTATCACAACATGCTTCACATTCCACAAATTCAACACTAGGTACCTCTATGAATTTTTCACAATCAAATTCTATAAAAGATGTATCCATAACTGTATCACAAACAATAAAATCAGTTTGAGATACCTCCATTGACTTTTCCAAAGACATAAGAGGAATACTTACCTGATCGAGCTGAAGAATACCTGGAGGTTCTACAAGAATAAATGTATCCATAGCTTCCTCCTGGTCAAGTACTGCTTCCATCTCAGGCTCAAGTTCTGGTGGACATTCAACTGACATAGGTGATTCTTGGGTTCTTGCTTCCACCATGCAAGTCCCTACACTTTCATTCTGATCCTCTGACTCTTCTGATATATCAGTCAATGTTAGTGGTCCCTGGGGCTCAGTGCAATCCCCTACACCTATAGATTTATCTGCAATGCATTCTCTATCAACCATATCTACAACAGCCATATTAGAAAAATTAGGATCATCAACAACTATATCATCATAAAATAAAAGTATCGAATGATCCTGTAAAGTTTTAGAATTGAATTCAAAACTATCACAAGCTCTGCAATCAATCTCCTCCAATGCCTCTAGACCAGTAGGAATGGGTGATCTTGGGGCTCAGTGCAATCCCCTACACTCTCAATCCTATCCTCTAGATCTCCTGATACATCAACCAATGATGGTGGTCCGTGGGGCTCAGTGCAATCCCCTACACCTGTAGATTCATCTGATTGTCCTGATCTTTGGGCATTTATTTAATTCATTTGATCAACCAATTGTTCAAGTTGTCTTCCAATGTTTTGAAGCCTTTGTTGCCTTTGTTGTTGAAAACTTTGTTCTTGTTGTATGATTTGTTGAAACATCTCTTCTATCCTTTGTCGTTGAGCCTCATTCTCATGAAGATTCTCAAAGCCTCCTTGATTGGTACAGGACTTTCGTTGGTCTTGGAATGTGACATAAGGTTGCTGAAAATCAAGAGTAGGCTATGAATTCTGAAATTGGAGCTGTTGGGGCTGCTCAAATGGTTGAATGGGCTGATTAAATTGCTGAAAATTGGGTTGATAGCAAGGATGATGTTGCTGGAAATTATTGTTCTAAAAATTCTAGTTTTGAAGTAAAAATTGCTGTGGTGAGGATTGAAACTGAGTAAGCTGAAATCCTTGAATTTGTGGCTGAATGCTTTGATTAAAAGGCTGAAATCCTTACTGTGGTTGTTGGAAATCTTAGAAATTTTGCTGAAACTGCTAAAATGGTTGAAAATTTTATTGAAAATTTGGATTGTACCCTTGCTGAAAATTCTGAAATTGTGGTTGGAACTGCTGTGATGGCTGATTGAAAGTTTGGTACTGCTGCAAATCTGAATAGGGCTGCTGAAATTGTTGACACGGCTGCTGGTGAGGAGATGAATAAGCATTTGAAAACATTTTGAATCTGCAGTCTTGTCACAAAACAAGTAAAATAGCAGCAACCGTATACAAAAGATAAAGCAATCAAAAAAAGAATCAAAAGATATAATTATCAAGCACCACTACATTCCCCGGCAACGGCGCCAAACTTGAAAGCTGTTTCAGTCGTGTCACGGTTTCAAATACAATTTAAGTATCAAATTCCTCTAAACTAATGTAGCATAGAGTAACTCGAGTCGTCTCCCAACGAATGTAGTCGGTGCATGATAATTCTCAGAATCGTATGTTATAACTTTTGGGTTTTGGATATGAAACTGGGTTTTGGATTTGAACGTTAATACTACGAAAAGAAACAGCAAAGCAGGTATGAAATCTAGTTCTAATTAAGGAAAGACAATGCAGGGAAGGAAATCTACCTTACCCTAACTATACTTGCAGGAAAGAGAAAAGGCAATATGAAAGAAACATTCAGAAATAGAGCATCAATGAAACTTAGAAATGGAACAAAACCTATAGCATTAAAAAAATCTTGTCTGATCTAACTTAATTGAAATAAAATGAAGACATGAAATTGAAAGCAATGGAAAGAGCAATAGAACAAAAGTTAAACAACTAAGACACATCACAATTGAAAGTTTTTTTCTAAGAAACATTTAATTAAACACAATATAGGCATGAATGAAATTGCTTCAAGAACATTCAAATTGCAATGGGGAAAATTCATCCAATACAAACATTCAACAAATTATCCCAAGTATTCACCAATTAAGAACAATCACATTCGAAACCAATTGAAACATGTAGTTGACCCAAGAAGTCTGTGCTGTGAAGAGGGAACTTCTATGAAGAAGATGAAACAATCAGCAACTGAATCAAGCTGCTATGAAAGGTGGCTGCCGGATCTAATGAAGAGGAAACTTCGACGGAACTGAATTACCATGAAGTACTTCTGGAATCGAATTGCTATGAAGACAGAATTGCTGTAAATGAGACTGCTGCTGGAAAGGAGAACTGTGAAAACAAATTGCTGGAAAACCAATTGCTGGAAGAACATTACTGGAAGAAATCTACTGCTCGGCCCTGTGAAGCAGAACCAGGCTTCGAAAAGCAGAAACCGTGAAGAAATTGCTGTAAGGACAACTATAAAGAAAATTGCTGTGAAGAATACAAAGCTGCGAAGAAACTAAATTCAGGGAATGAAGCTGCTGGAATTAAAGCATGTGAAGAACTCCTATGAAGGGTAAACTGCGGCCATGGAGTGGGTGAAAGCCTTGATCGAGTCGGGAACCCCTCAAACTCGAGAGAAAGCTGCGGTGGAGTCGACTAGGGTTCTGAACCCCCAGAGCCCTAGCTCGTCCGGCAGGCGGCGATGAAGCGGATGGAATACCGCCGGCGGTGAAGGTAGAGAAGATGGATCGAGACGGGGACCCCTCGTCTGCAACCCTTCTCCCCGATCACCCTCGCTGTGCGGAGAAGATGATTTCGAGAGGATGCCCAAGTTGTGTGTGTCGAAGCCGAGAAAAACCCCCTTCTGCGATCGCGTGGGTTCAGCCAAATCAACTCAAGTCTTGGGTTCAACCACAGCTCAGTCCAACACTTGGTTCAGTCCAGTTCGAGTTCGGTCCAACTTGAATTCGGCTTAGAAATTGGTTCAGACCAACCTTGGTTGCAACCCAGTAGCTAGGTTCGGTTAAACAGATCAGGTTTCAGCCCAGCTCTAGTCCAGTAGATTGAGTCCAGTCAACCAAGCCAGAGTTCACAGCTCAGAAGAGAATTAGCAATGGACGGCTTAGATCGATTTGGCTTCATCCAACGGTCGGATCTCTTCAGATCTGCACCAAACTCCACAGATCCCAATCAATGGTCTTGATCTACCTGTCCCCAGTTCGGATTAACCAGATCAATGGCGGATGGTCCAGATCATCCTTTTTCTTGAATGGATGGTCTAGAACATCTTGAGCTTGATCCAACGGTCAGATTACTTCTGATTTGGCTGAAATTTTCAGATCTTGATCTATTGTCATGAGTGATTCTATCTTGAACTTGGATTGACCAGAAGTTGACCGATGGCTCAGATCTAGCCGTTCTCTGGAATGGACGGCTCCTAATAATCCGATGCTTGATCCCTTTGATCTGGATCTAATGCTGACTCAAGTCTGACCCGATTTGATCTAGGTCCATGATCAATTGAAGCCTACAAAATGATATTCAAATTTAGTGTCAAAAATATCCTAAATATACAAAGATTAGAATTAAAAGCCAAAATAAAGGGAATACATGAAACCTAATACAATTGCTGTGACAACCCGACTTCTCTTCCTTAAGGCGGACGTCACTTTTACTTAACCTTAACTTTGCCTTATTCTTAGCCTTAGGTTACAACTACTTGACTTCCATTAACTTGCTCTGAATTTTTTTCTTTAAAAAAAAACTTTCATTTTATTTGCTTTGCATGGATTTAACCCCTAGACCTCTTAGTTGTAAGACTGAAGCACTAACCATCTGCCCTACAACACTTTCTTTTCAATGGTACCAGTCGACTGCTAGATAGCCAGTCGACTGGTGTCAGCCACAGAAACTTTCTGTGCCCGGCACTAGTCGGCTGGCCTCTTGGCAGTCGACTGGTGCATCGAACAGAAGGTTCTGTTCGATAGGGTAGTCGACTGGTATCTGAACCAGTCAACTGGCACGCCTGAAAACTGCAGTTTCAGACCTGAGGAAGCCTTTCAAGGGTCCATAACTCATACACTTCCAAAGCATATAGATAAATAACTCCAAATCTATACTCTATACTAGATTTATAAACATCTTAACAACCCAAAACAAATCCATTAACTCGTAATTAGGATTTCTACGAAATTTAATAAACTATCAAAGCATATGAAATCTATACTAGAGTTTGTACTCAACTTTGTCTCTATGCAAAGTTTAAACAAAATCCTTATGTTCTACCAATCCAAAACACAAACCACAAGTTTCTATAAGACTTAACCCAAAGAATCTCTCACACGGCTGCCGCCACTGAACATCAATGCAAGTCCCGTTCGCCTCCTTAGCTTATGCTTTTTCTTTACCTTTATCTGCAATAGAAGGAAATGCAACTAATAAGCGATTTGCTTAGTAAGTAAATCCTAACTCACAAATCCATGCGATCAATGATAAACATGCTCTTTTCAAAGTATGCTCGCTTCAAAATACATGCACATGGAAATACTTGCACATGGGAACTTTCATATAATTTTCATGCTCAATCATGCTTGAAAACATTTACTTACATCAAAACACTTGCAAACTTAACATGCTCATGATTTCTTTTTAGACTTGATACTTATACATTTCCATACTTTAAAACATTAACTTCTTTGCTCTTGCTCTTTAACATGCTTGTAACATAACTATGTTATCATACATAACAAAAACATGCACTTAAGAAAATTGAAACACTTACATATACTCATATACTTCAAAATAATAATCAACTTTCTCAGGCATTGACACTGTACCATGGTATCAATGTACCAATGCATCCATCCCTAATAGGTTTCGGGGTAGCTAGCCACCGCACCCTATTAGAGCTTCCTTCTAACTTTTTGTGGGTCTCTCATTTGCCCGGTACATGTCACTTTACAAAAGTAAAATACTTTCTTACTCAATATGCTTATACTTATCAAGCTATCTTTCTTTTTGCATAAATTTTGCACTACAAACTTTACCTTTCTTACTTGGAACTTTCATCGAGCACCTTGCGTGCCCTTAACCCAAAACTTATTTTTGGGACTTTTCAAGAACTTGGTCTTATCATACTTAGATCACACATACAAACCTACTCAAATTGAAGTTCTATGATAGGAACATATATTCTTTAGAAACTTAAATCACACAATAAGATAATATTCTCAAAGTATGCACTTAGATCACAAAATTACGGTTCTACAACGAGAATCTACATACGAAACTACTTCTATTGCAGGTGAGTGATTTACTTACCCTTTGTTTGAAGAAAACTCACTAAGTATATGGTAAAATCCTAGCGTAGCACTCCTTTTCTCTTCCCTTGCGAAAATCCTCACTCCTTGGCCCTAGGGAAGAAAGCCCTAGGTTCTCTACTCAAGAGGAAGAAGAAGGAGGAAGTAAACCCTTGTTTTCTCCCTGTTTTCGCAGCCTCCTCTTGTCCTTGTTTCCGCCGACTCCCTGACCTAAAGGGGATTTAACGCAACTTAAGTGGAAGTTGAAACACCTCTTCATGAAAAAGACTTACTCGCCTATAACATTAATTTGCTTCATCCTTTTTTGTGCTTGATACCCCTGACCTTCTGGTCAGCCGAGCTCGCTTAAGGACCATGCTTGTCGTGTGGTTGTGGTGTCAAACCTCCACCCGACCCTTTAATTTTTTTTATTTCGAAAAATTGCCAAAAAAAATTCAGAAAAATTCCTAATAATTCATGAAAATTATTGGCTGTTACAATTCCAAACTTAAGCATATAAAATGTGGATCAAATATGAATTTTAGAGCAGAAATTAATCAACAAAATGATGGTTATCAAGAGGTCGTCCACTTCATCAAGGGAAGAGGAAGAGGTTACCACCTAAAGGATTGAGAGGAAGGAGAGACCCACTTCCATATGGGAGCAAGAAGAAGCTCCTACCTCCACCTTAGCAAGAACCAAAGACCACATTATATGCTTTTGATGCAACCTGAAGGGGCACTACAAGGACAAGTGTCCACTAGGTAAGAAGGAGGTAAACCCTAAACCCGGGTCCATTCATTTTAAATCTAATGTGGGTTGTAGGGAAAAGAAAGAAAAGAAGCACATTAGGTGCTATACTTGCGGCGAGCTAGGACACAATCACACTCAATGGCCAAGAAAAGGAGAGCTCAAGAAGATGGAGCACTTAAGAAGATGGGAAAAAGTAGAGAAGAAAAGGAGCTCACATCAAGGGGGAGCTACAAGGGTAAGGGAGGTAATCCCTAACTTTAAATATGCTTCCAATGCTTTTATGAATGCTAGAAATAATAATGATTTCTTGCCTATGCATACTTTTGGCTTTAAGTATCATGATAGAGATAAAAATACTATTGCATGCCAAAATACCAAGAAATCCATGATTCATGATAAATCTAGGGTAGCTAGACCTAAGGATCAAGGCATCAACCCTAAGAAAGGGAGACACATGCCTAAGAAAATAGGTAGATCTAGGAATGATCAAAATGTGCATGGTGATACTAAGGTTAGAAATTTAGAAAAGGAAAATCAAGTTTTGAGGGAAAAGCTTGATAAATTAGAAAAGAACCTAAATAGACTCATTAGAGAGTCGAAGGAATTGAGTGTGATACTGAAGGATCAACGCAATAGAAATGATAGGTCGGGTCTAGGATATCATCCTAGGGGGTCAAATGATAGCAAAAAATCATATTCGAGGATGCCCAATGATTATGGTAAAGGAAAGACCAAAAATGGCAAGGAAAAGTCATTTAGAGGAGAAAAGAAAAAGCCAACCAAGGACAAGGTATGGAAAGTTAGGAGAGTGATAGTGAAGGTCAAAAAGCACAGGTGGAACACCAGTGTAGTCTTGCAATTGTAAATGAGTTATCTAGGGAGATAACTAGGGCTAATTGCTCAAGGGAGAGCTCTAGAAGTCAAAATGGGATTCATGGTTAATGGATCTTAGGAGGACTTCCCCTAGGAGATTAGATGAACTATGACATGTGCCAAAAGGGTTGGAAGACTAAGGTGAGTCTTAATCCTAGGAAATTGGCACATTAAAAGAATATTTATGGAGGAAAAGATTGAAATGGGATTATATTTAGTAGAAATTGATGTTTAATGTGTGAACATCATATAATTCAGTACTAGAAATGTATTATGATTAAGTATGGGAAGAGGCATCAAGGTGAGGCCGAAATTAGAACTTTTGGACAAGAGTTAATGACACAATTTAGGTAGTCTTGAATTTCATGCCAATCATGGGATCTGGAGTAGATTTGTTTGAAAATATATTTTTCCCAAGTAGACATATGCTCTACAAATCTCTCCATGAAAATTTAAATTTTTTGGAGATTTGTGGAACTAGTTATGCATTTCTGAAATTAGTGTTGGAAGCTTGAAATCAGTATACCAGTCGACTGGTTCAGTACCAGTTAACTGGTCTAGTGTAATTTTGAAACTGGGAAATTCGAATTACCAGTCGACTGCCACAGGGGCAGTCGACTGAACTCTCTATTTAGTTTCGCTGTTGACTGCCCCAGGGGCAGTCGACTGATAGGCGTGGGTTTAAATAAGAACAGCCGCGCGGGGTGGCCAAAACCTAGGGTTTTGCGTGCCACCCCTTGCGAGATCTTCTCCTCCCCGATCTCCTCTCCCATTCTAAGGTTCTCCCAAGCCCTAAAACACCTTCCTATCCTCTTTCCACCTCCGATCTACATCTAGGGCTAGTAATACTTCTTCTTTCAAGTCAATCCTCACAAATATTCACCATGCAAAGAAGGGAGAAATGGTAACTACTTGTGGAGTTTGTTTTTCGCATTCAGTTTAGTTTTTGGAACTAATTTGACTCCTTTTTACATGTTTTTCTTTGTGTTATCTCTTTATGGGGTAATTTGTGGTACATGCATGGTTTTGTTCAAATAGAGTTGTCCAAAAGAGACGAAAAGGTGAGGGGTCATGACAACAAGGTCGTATAGATCCGGAGATACATTGATTCCGGTTCGATGAGTGTCTATGTAGATTTGAAGAAAATGAGTTTGTATTGATGAATTGCTGGTATCTCAACCAAGCATACTTCCGGGAGAATGCGCCTCAAATCTCTAAGATGATTACCCATTTTGGTCTAAGACAATTGGTGTATTGTCAGTACGATGCAAACATTGACATGTGTAAAGAATTCTATGCAAACCTCACATGCATCAATTTCAATAATGACCTCTATGAGTCCATGGTGGCAGGAGTCACCATTCCCTTCTCATCCACAGTTTTAGTTGCATTTCTAGGTTGTAGGGCATCTAATAATGCTTTTACATATTTTCCTAAGATTATCGAGCCTTTCATATTGCCTGGTAGGACCTTAGACCTGATTCATTTGCATTATTTTAGGAGACGCCGAGTTTCTATACAGCGTCTTTTTGAGGCCAAGCGCATGAGTCCTGCTAGTAACGTGCTATATAAAGTTGTGTTAGACTGCATTTTACCCATTGTTACTAAGGGGAGGTCGATGATTCGACTTCCTCACTTGGTCATGATGTACGTGCTAGAGAGGAGTTTAGACATTGATGTCACCCTGCATGTGTTTACATCCATCATTCATTTTTCCCATAGTGTCAATGGGAAGATATATATGCCCTTTTGTCATATCCTGACCGAGTTCTTTGAGTCTAGGGGTATATGCACGACTAGTGGTCAGGTACGGCACTTGTCCAAGGACTATGATCAAATTGGTGCACGCCAGTTGTCCTTGACAGGTATTGAGTGTAGGCAGGGGGAGATAGTCTGGAGGCAGCATTCTGATTCCTCTAGTTCTGATGAGGAGCCCGCTGGTGGAGTCACACAGGAGTAGTTCTCCTAGCTCCAGTCTGAGGTACACGAGCTGAGGGAGGATTTTCACACATTCCAGCAGCGCTAGACGGATATGCAGATGCAGTAGCAAAAGATATACGAGATGGTACAGCAGTGGCATCTGACGCACCAGGCTCCTCTTCCTCCGGGTGACGCCATGCAATAGATCTTATTTAATGGTTGAGTGTTGAGAGTGCTCTACTTAGCTTTATGGTTTATCTCTTAAACACTTAGTTTGGAATTGTAATATTTCGCTACTTCGGGGCTTTAGCCCTTGTGCCACTTTCATGTTTTATTTTCAAGTCATGTATAAAACATTTGCTTATGCTTTTATGTTACTCTATGAGATTGTGTGTCATGGCTTGATATTGCTTATATTGTTTGAAATTCATGGATTGCTATTAAATAATAAGATATGGCTTATAGGGCACAAGGCAAGCTTCATGTATATGTATCTAGGGTTAAGGATAAAAGAAGGGGAGGTTTGTCATACTAAGAATACATGAGAAGAAGGGAGAAGTGAAAGTAATTCTATGTATAAAATGGTAATGGTTGGAGTTGGCAAACACATAGATTCATATATGGATTTCAAAGTTGATACAAAATGACCATTTGTGAGGAAATTGGAGGTTGTACCAAAAGTCAAGCACATTTGATATTTTTCATGAAACTATATTTTTCTAGAGTAGAGTATATCCTAACAAATGTGCTTGCAAACTTTAGATTTTTTCAGATTTTCAAAAATTTTCTAGAGGTTTCTGAAATTCGGCTGGGATTTCAGAATTGGACTGTATCAGTCAACTGCCCTGGGGCAGTCGACTAATGTCTTTGTGTGTTGAGAATAACATAGGGCAGTCAACTGCCCCAGAGGCAGTCGACTGGTAACGTTGTATGTTGATTTCTAGGGGGGTTTTCAGATATAGGTTGAGTTCTTTTTGCCACTAGGGGTAGGATTTCTTGAGGAAATCTTTTTGATGGTGTCAAAGGGGGAGAACTTGTGGGTGTTAAGTTAGGTTTAACTTGACGGAAGAAAATTTGTGGTATTAAGTTAGGTTTAACTTGACGGAAGAAAATTTGTGGTGTTAAGTTGAGTTGGGTAGAACTTAACTTTGTATTGGTTGTGAGAATTGAAAATTGGAAGAGGGCATAGGTTAAGGGGGAGGTTGCCTCGTGTTTGCTATGCGTTAATTTTCAATTGCTATTGCTATTGTTGTTTTTGTTTACCTAACTTAAACATATTGTCACACATCAAAAAGGGAGAGATTGTTGGGGTAATCAACCCAAGTATGATCTGGAGGATCATGGGTTTTTATGTGTGTGCCAGTATGAGTGAGTTAGGGTTTGATGTTGGACTAATATGTGTATGTGAGTGTGCAGGTTTGCAGGTACACATAGACTTGGTTGGATGTCTTCAGGTGAAGGGTGGCATGGAGGCAAGCTGGAGGCTTGTGTGTGTAAGATGTGTATACTGAAATACATGATTTCTTTATATGAACATCTTCATTTTGAAAAGAGAATCACAACTACACTAGGTGTCTGTTTATATTAGTACATGCATGAAGTTCAATTACTTTGCATTGTAGATAACATGATGTGTGGGGTCATACAGAAGATCATGTTATCGGTTCCTTGCTTAGTATAAATAGAGGCCTACAACCGAGATGGAATTGGACAACTCATCGGGATGGTTGTAGTGTAATTAGGTGTGGTTGGTCTTGACCATAGAATTACACTAGTGTGCTTTGAGTACATTGAGCAGGACCAAAATCCGAGGTTATCCAATTTGTACTGACCCGATAATTGGATAGGACCTCAAATTTTATTATGGAGTATGATCCCTTAATCCCGATATAATAACGGGCATATTAATTATTATTTCTTTGATTTACCAATGGGTGAGATCTATTCTGTTAGATCGATAGGCCCGGTAAGTTAGGAGATAATATTAATAATATGATGTGTTGTTGATTATTGACGGAATCTGTATCCTGGTGAGTCGGGTTGATGATGTCCCCTTGATGAGCTCAAAAGGTTCATTATGCTAAACCCTACAGGTCGATTTGATCCGGCATGATGATAAGATTGAGTGGTACTAGTGAAGGATCCAGAGGTTAATTAATTTGAATTATCAGTAATATAAATTAATTAACGGACATTCAAGATCTTAAACACGGGGGGATGGACGACTCGTAATAAGTGGAGCTCATATTTAAATATGGGGGTTGGTGAGGTAATTCAATGGGGATCCTTTAGTGGAATGGATCCTCATTAATGGATCGGGTTTGGATCCATTAGCAGGCCAAGATCCAACTCCTCCTCATGGTCCCTATTGTAGCCCTATAAATACCCCGTGAAACCATCATGAAAACCCTAAGTTCTCTCCCTATTCTTTCCTCTCTCCTTCCCTCTCTCTATGTGCGGCACCGACCCTCAACTGGTTCTCTTCCTTGGGCAGCAGGCGAACTGAGGAGAAGAAAGCAACCTTTGAGTTGCTTCTCCAGTCAGAGTTGCTGAGGAGATAACAGCAACCTTCTCCAATCAACAACATGCAAGCGGTGGAGCTGTTGAGGAGTAGACAGCAATGCAGAACTGCTTCTCTAGTCAGTAGCAGCAATCGCCATGTTGATGAGGAGAAGGCAGCATGTTTCTCCAGTCAGCGACGTGCATGCTGCAGTGTTGCCAAGGAGAAGACGACAGGCTTCTCCGATCAGCAACTGCAATCGGCAAATTGCTGAGGAGAAGGCAGCAGACTTCTTCGGTCAGCAAGCAGCTGTGTGGCATATTGTTGTGGAGGAAGCTGCTGGCTTCTTCAGTTAGCAAGCAGTTGTGTGGCATGTTACTGTGGAGGAAGATGCTGTGTGGCACGTTACGGTGGAGGCTGAGGGGATATTGCTGTGGAGGACAGTAGCTAGTATTGTTGTGAACCGGACAGCGATTTGAGAGAAGAAAAAAAAGGAGGGCACGATCATCTTCCTTGCATGTCGACGACAACAGATTGGCAGGCACAAGGAGAAGGAAGAAGTGGGTTTTGGCTCTTGCATGGTGATTCTAGATCTTAGTAGATCGTCGCCCACATAACGTCCAAGAGGGGAGTGTCATACGGTAGAAGATCGTAAGGTAACAGAAAGTATAATTGTTCCTTAGCTCCTTCGTTCTTATTTGAGCCTTATTCATTTGCCTCGTCATTTCATGTGAGTTATTTAATTATTTTGATTGCGAATAATAACCAATAATTAATTAACTGGACCCCGACCATAAACTCAAAAGTCGGCGATCCACTCGTCGCCTTTTTCGCGGTCGAACGGTCAAGTAAATTACAAGGTCGATTTTTGTAATTAGCCGAGTTGTAATTTGGATCGTTCGATACGACACGAGATGGTCGTTGGGAGACGGGTCTCCTTTTAGATTAATTTTTAATCCATGGACATGAAGAGGTCTCTCAAGGACGATCAAGTATTCACTTAGGAAACCAGCCAAGTCATACCCAACAGTGTGCGCATTCGAGGGACCATGGGTAGCGATGATGAGCCAAGGGATGCGGACTTCGAGGCATGCATGAAGGATGGCATGGAGGCAAGCCGAGGGCTTATGTGTGCATCGAAGGAATGGGAGCCGAAGACGAAGAGAGTGTGAAGGCAACAGATCATGACTGCGGATTGAAGAGTCAATTAGGATGTGAGTGTTGGTGCATAATGCACCTAAGTCAAACCTGTGTTTTGATAATGGCAACATAGATCAAAAGTTAAGTCCTTCTTGTCTTCTAACAAGTTAATCAAGTGTGCAGTGAAAGCCCTAGCAAAGGACCGCTAGGCACTGGCAAAGGAATGCCAGTGTTAAAAGCCCTAGCGAAGGACTACTAGGCACCAGGAGAAGGACAGTCTGGGACTGAAGACCTAGCGAAGGACTGCTAGGCACCGGGCGAAGGACAGCTCGGCATCCAAGCCCTGACAAAGGACCGTCAGGTAAAAGTCCAACCAAAGGAGCGGTTGGCAACAGGTAAATTCTCCCGAGAGGAGTAGGTGAGGACGCGTTCCCCGTCGAGGGAACTGTTGGTGCAATCTTGGTTAGGTCAGGGTTGACCTAGGTTGACTAAGCTCAGGTGAGCTCGAGGTCGTTTGTTTCGATGTTTGATAATGATGTTTGAGTGGTCATGATGTGTGAGTCAAGTGGGTCAAGGTTGACTGGAGGCTTGACTGGCAAAAGACCTAGTGGGACTAGGCAGACCTAGTGGGACTAGGTGAAGTCCAGGTAGATCGGGGAGATCGTACGCTGGCATGGCAAAAGACCTAGTGGGACTAGGCAGACCTAGTGGGACTAGGTGAAGTCCAGGTAGATCGGGGAGATTGTACGCTGGCAAGGGAAAAGAAGACCTGGTGGGACTAGGCACACCTAGTGGGACTAGGTGAAGTCCAGATGGATCGGGGAGATCGCATGCTGGCAAGGTGGAAGTCTACCGAGAGACTAGACCTAACTCGAGGGTTAGGCATATCTGGTTGGGAACCAGGTTAAGTCCGAGCTGGGAGCTAGGCAGTAGAAATCCAAGTTGGTCAACGGGGTTGACCGGACACTTGGTAGGGGATCCTAGACTTGTGGGAACAAGTTAGGGTGGACTCAATCGATTGGGCAATCGATTGGTTCAATCGATCAGGTGATCGATTAGAGTGGTTTTCGCGAGAGGACAGAAGAGTTCTGAATCGATTGGGTAATCGATTCAGGGTATCGGTAATCGATTGGGTAATCGATTACGGCAGTTTGCGCGAGAGAACAGAGAAGCTCTGAATCGATTGGGTAATCGATTCAGGGCTCTGGTAATCGATTGGCTAATCGATTACGGTTCGAAAACTAGCCGTTGAACGGCTAAATCCTACGTGGTAATCGATTGAGCAATCGATTACCAAACCCTAGGCGTCGGGTATAAGGACTTTTGCGCAGGTTTGAAGCAACAACTCTTCTCCCCTTTTTCCTTCTTCATTGGTGCATCTCAAGGGAAGTCTTGGAGGTTTTTGCTGCTGCATTTCCAAGGTTCTAGAGGCAACCACAAGCTTGAAGATAGCAAGGAAAGCAAAGAGAGATTATTCATTGTAAATCTTGTAAGATTTCATTTTGTGTTTGCTTTGATTCTTGTTGTATCTTTGTGAAAGCTTGTAAGAGGTTTCTCCACCTCAAGAAGGAGATCTTTCATAGTGTATGAGAGAGTGAGGAGAGTGGATCCTTGGATTAGTCACCCGACCGGGGTGGATACCAAGTAAATCCTTTGTGTTAGCGTTTGCTCGAGTCTTCCGCCGCGACAAATTATCACGAAGCAAATCGGAACTAATCACCCCCCCCTCTAGCTCCTCTACCGGTCCCAACAAGTGGTATCAGAGCGAGGTTGCTCTTCATTGGACTCATCGCCAAGAGGGCAAGAGCTAGAGGAAGAAGAAGAAGTTGGAAGAAACCCAAATAACAAGAAGTCATCATCAAGAGGGTTCAACTTCAAAAATGGAGTTTGGCTATGATACAAGGGCACCTCCACCATTCGACAAGGCAAATTTCGATCTTTGGAAGTCAAAGATTGAAAATTTCTTCATGATGGAGATAGAGCAATGGTTTGCTCTAATGGAGGGTTTTGAAGCTCCAACAAGCACCAAAGGGAAGCTCCTCAAGAAAAGCAAATGGAGTGAGGAGCAAATCAAGAGATGCGAGGCCAACGATAAAGTGACCAAGTTATTGGTCAATCTATTGTCAAGCACCATCTTGGACAAGATTGGAGAATTCAAAGATGCCAATGAGCTATGGAGCAAATTGGCAATACTTCATGAAGTTCCCTCCACTCTACCAAATCAAGACAAATTCGAAGAGGGAAATTCATCAAGTGAAGAGGACTCGGAAGTTGAGAGGTGCTCAACATCCGAAGATGAAGCTCAAGAAGCCTCCACCTCAAGGGTTGAAGAGGAGCAAAATTTGACATTGACGCCGGAACAAGAAAAGGTTTCAACATCATCATCCGAGGTCAATGGAGAAGAAGAAGAAGTCTCCACCTCTAGGATTGAGGGGGAGCAAAGGTCATTGAATCCGGAAAAAGAAGAAGTATCTACTTCCGGATCGAGTGAAGAGTCATGTGCCACCCCTACAAGCAAAGGTATAAACATTTCAATTTGTAAAAATAAAGATCACATCATTTGCTTTAAGTGTAGAGAAAGAGGACACTACAAGAGTAAGTGTCCAAAATTGGTCAAGAAGAAGGTGCAAATGGCACCCAAGACCAAGGGAAAGGCAAAGGAGGTCGACCCCGTGGCAAAGAAGGATAAGAAGCACATTGTGTGCTTCTCATGCAAAGAAAAGGGACATTATCGAAATCAATGTCAAAAGGGGAAGAATCCGACCAAGGTTAAAAGAAGGAGCTCAAGTCAAGGGGGAGCCTCCAAGATTAACACTAAGGTACCATTAGGTAATGGTACTTATTTAAATCATGATAATATGCATGCTAGAAATAATTATTATCATTTCAATGCTATTTATCATGAAAATAGGAGGTATGAGAAACCAAAGGAAAAATATAGAGCCTTTCATGCTAGGTCTACCACAATCAAGGATAGGGAAGATTTTAGATCATCTAAGGATAGACCTACCCAATCCAAGGCCAAAAAGAAAAATTACCAAGGCTATATTAGAAAACCAAGCCTTGAGGAGGTAATGATTGAAAATCAAGTTTTGAGGTCAAAACTTGATAAATTAGAAAAATCCCTTAAAAGAATAGAAAATCTATTTAAGGAATCTAAGGATCAAAACCTAGATTTAGGAAATCAAGGACCCTCTAGGAGCAAGAAAGGTTTGGGGTACAAACCTAAAACTAAGGATGATGGTCCATCCTATCATAGAGTTCCATATAGATATGGAACTAAATCTAGGTCTAGGAGTCAAGTCAAGGTCGCAAGGGAAGTCATCCCTAGAGTTGACCAAGACAAGACAAAGGTGACTAAGGCTTCGGAGAAGCCTAAGAAAGTCTTTAGGAAGGTATCAAGGGAAGTCATCCCTAGTGAATACCTAGAACACCCAAGGAGCACCAATAGGTTTTGGGTTCCTAAGAGTGTGTTCGCCACACCCTAGATAGGTCTAGGGAGTGTCAACTCTAATTGGAAGGGTAGTTAGCCCAACCTTGATGAAGTTGGCACTTTGGGACATTTTCAAGGAGCTATTACCCTTGAAAATGAAGAATTCATTTATCTACTCAAGGAGGAGTAAATTTGTGCCAAACGATATTTTTTGGAAGATTGAACTTGATTAAAGTTGGCACAACTAGGATAAAATCCAAAGATATCCCAAGTTGAGGAGTTTTGGCATTATCTTGGAAAATAGGGGCAAAAATAGAATTATCAATGGCTTAGCGATGAGTTATTGATACTTAGATAGGAAATCTAGGTATTTTGGTATCATGCTTATATGTCATGTTTTGTATGCCCTATCACATGCCATGACATCATGTTTCATCATTCATACTTATTATGAAAATATTATATGCATGTCATACATGCATCATCTAGTTATAATTTCTTTTGAAAATCCTAATATGATGCATGTCATCGTCATTAATCATGCATAAATCAATTTTTATTGAAATTAAGGACATTGGCATTAATTGACATCCTAGGTGGATGATCAAGGTTTATAATGCCTAGGTAGAAATGCATGAACCCTAAGATTAGGGAGAACATGACTTTCACATCTCACTAAGACTATAAGGTGACTTGTGTGTGTTTTAGAGACACATTAGAACAAGTGAGATGTTAGGAAGATGAACAAAACTCAAAGTGTTGATTTATATGCATCCTATTGAGTTTTAGTATCATCAAATCATGAAGTTCAATGAACTCCAATCATTGGGAAAGCTAATGTACAAGTCATGTACACTTAGCCCAAGGAACATGGTTGGATATTGTTTTTGAAAAACATTTTACAACTATCTTGGAAAACCTTGGTGAAGACTATCTTTTGATAGCACTCATCATTGATGAATTGGATACAAAATAGAGTAAAACATTGAAGTATTTCAATGATTTCCAATTTTGTGTCAATCTTTGGAAATGAAGGTTATTTTCATAGAAAACTATTTTTCCATGATAGTATATGGTATAAATAATATCTACACAAAATTTCAGATTTTTCTTAATTTTGTAGAATTATTTAGGAGTTTCTGAAATTCGAATCTGAAATTGTTTTCAGAAATCAGAAACTCCCAATCGATCGGGTGATCGATTGGGACCATAGCCAATCGATTGTTCAATCGATTGGTCGATCCTTTTACGAGCACAGAAGCTCGGGTAGTCGATCCGGTGATCGATTACAGGTAGCCGTAATCGATCGGCTGATCGATTAAGGCAGGTCGTAATCGATTGGTTCCCAACACCAATCGATTGGTGAGACTGAAACTGTCCATTTTCAGTCCATTAACCCATTGTTAAGTAACCTAACAATCCCTAGACCCTAGACTTACTTTTATAAGTATATTTGGGTAAATTTTATTGTGAAATCAAAAAGGGAAATGGTTTGGTGAACATTTAAGGGTTAAGGAGAGATTTTGATTCAAATTTTGAATTTCAAAATCTCAATTACCTCAAAGTAAGTTCTCCTAAAGGTTTAGGAACTCAAAAATCATTGTTGGTGCAATGATAGAGGTTTAGAGCATGTTTTAAGGGGGAGGTCTTCCTTAACAACATGTGGTTGAATTTTTATTTTTGGTATAAGTGAATGAATGGAGATTGGGAATCTTCATGTGTGCTCAAGGTTGAGCATAGGTTCAATGAAAAGTATGGGATTTTCATTGGGTATACCTTTGACTATATAGACTCTCAGGGAGAGTGTTTGATGTGTGTCAAAGGGGGAGAAAATTGAAAGGCTAATAGGGATTAGTCTTTCTCAAACATATTGTCAAACATCAAAAAGGGGGAGATTGTTGGTGCAATCTTGGTTAGGTCAGGGTTGACCTAGGTTGACTAAGCTCAGGTGAGCTCGAGGTCGTTTGTTTCGATGTTTGATAATGATGTTTGAGTGGTCATGATGTGTGAGTCAAGTGGGTCAAGGTTGACTGGAGGCTTGACTGGCAAAAGACCTAGTGGGACTAGGCAGACCTAGTGGGACTAGGTGAAGTCCAGGTAGATCGGGGAGATCGTACGCTGGCATGGCAAAAGACCTAGTGGGACTAGGCAGACCTAGTGGGACTAGGTGAAGTCCAGGTAGATCGGGGAGATTGTACGCTGGCAAGGGAAAAGAAGACCTGGTGGGACTAGGCACACCTAGTGGGACTAGGTGAAGTCCAGATGGATCGGGGAGATCGCATGCTGGCAAGGTGGAAGTCTACCGAGAGACTAGACCTAACTCGAGGGTTAGGCATATCTGGTTGGGAACCAGGTTAAGTCCGAGCTGGGAGCTAGGCAGTAGAAATCCAAGTTGGTCAACGGGGTTGACCGGACACTTGGTAGGGGATCCTAGACTTGTGGGAACAAGTTAGGGTTGACTCAATCGATTGGGCAATCAATTGGGTCAATCGATCAGGTGATCGATTAGAGTGGTTTTCGCGAGAGGACAGAAGAGTTCTGAATCGATTGGGTAATCGATTCAGGGTATCGGTAATCGATTGGGTAATCGATTACGGCAGTTTGCGCGAGAGAACAGAGAAGCTCTGAATCAATTGGGTAATCGATTCAGGGCTCTGGTAATCGATTGGCTAATCGATTACGGTTCGAAAACTAGCCGTTGAACGGCTAAATCCTACGTGGTAATCGATTGAGCAATCGATTACCAAACCCTAGGCGTCGGGTATAAGGACTTTCGCGCAGGTTTGAAGCAACAACTCTTCTCCCCTTTTTCCTTCTTCATTGGTGCCATCTCAAGGGAAGTCTTGGAGGTTTTTGCTGCTGCATTTCCAAGGTTCTAGAGGCAACCACAAGCTTGAAGATAGCAAGGAAAGCAAAGAGAGATTATTCATTGTAAATCTTGTAAGATTTCATTTTGTGTTTGCTTTGATTCTTGTTGTATCTTTGTGAAAGCTTGTAAGAGGTTTCTCCACCTCAAGAAGGAGATCTTTCATAGTGTATGAGAGAGTGAGGAGAGTGGATCCTTGGATTAGTCACCCGACCGGGGTGGATACCAAGTAAATCCTTTGTGTTAGCGTTTGCTCGAGTCTTTCGCCGCGACAAATTATCACGAAGCAAATCGGAGCTAATCACCCCCCCCCTCTAGCTCGTCTACCGGTCCCAATAGGAACAGTAGGCGTCGGTTCGACCTAGGGCTCCATTTCGGAGACCAAAGTCAGAACCAAGACAGCTAAGGCTGTATAAAATAATAATTGTTTTATTGTGTTTTGGACTAACCCTTGATGCAGGACCGAAGGAACGTGTGTCTGCAACTCAGAAAGCCTCAAAGGAGTGAGGTAGCAGCTGAGCAAGGCGCCCTGAGTATCCAGGGCGCCCTCAAGGTGAACCAAAACCAAGCGAAGCAAAAAAGGGCTTCGGGTGCTTACTGGGCAAGGCGCCCTCAGCAGCGAAGGCGCCCTCGTCAGTGAAGGCACCCTCAGCAGCCAGGGCGCCTCCGGGCCCAAGACCGCGAAGCCTCAGCCTTATCCACAGCGAGATTTCTGCGCGGAAGAAGTCA
Source organism: Boesenbergia rotunda (assembly GCA_024364735.1). Taxonomy (NCBI): domain Eukaryota; kingdom Viridiplantae; phylum Streptophyta; class Magnoliopsida; order Zingiberales; family Zingiberaceae; genus Boesenbergia; species Boesenbergia rotunda. The sequence goes on along the minus strand of JAGFNQ010004011.1, from coordinate 2,396 downwards.
GCCAAGGCGCCCTCTACGACCAAGGCGCCTCCACGGTCAAACTTAATCCCTGTTCGAGCGGGATAAAAGTTGACCGAGCGATCTGCGGATCGCTTGACACGTGGCAGGGCGCCCCCAACGTCCAGGGCGCCCCTGGGTGCTATAAATAGCACCCAACGCCCAAGCCTTCAAGATCAACTTCGTTCCAAAGCTTCCACGCTCTTCTGTGCTCACGCCTTGCTCCGGAAACGCTTCACCTCGAGCTGACGACGTCCTGCTACCCCGAAAAGAGTCGACCTACTCCGGACGTCGGTAAAAAGAAGAGCGTATTTTTATTTAATACTTTATTGCATTTAATTTTGTAAATCAAATTGTGTAACTTATTTGCGCCAAATATAGAATTGCCCAAAGTAAACGGTCAACGACCGTGGGCCTTGGAGTAGGAGTCGACACAGGCTCCGAACCAAGTAAATCGATTGCGTCTCTGTGTCTTTTCTTTAATTTCCGCTGCGTACCTACTCTTATACAAATCCGAAAGGTTTCCGATATTCACCCCCCCCCTCTATCGGGCTTCTCGATCCAACAAGTGGTATCAGAGCGGGGAATTCAAACTTGGTGCAACCACCAGTTTGAAATTTTTTTTTGGATTTTTTTCGAATTCAATTAATTTCTTTTAATTATCTTTATCCCGCACTGCTAATCCAAGACCAAGTCTTGGGACACCTTTTTTTGTAAAATTTCCTTTTTCAGAACAAATGTCTATGCAAGAGGGATTCAGCACCGCTAGACCTCCACTCTTCAGTGGAGAAGACTTTTCCTACTGGAAAAGTCGCATGGAGGTCCACCTGAAAACTCAGGTGGACATGTGGATCATTATCCAGTCCGGTCTGGAGATCCCCCGAAATGCAGAAGGACTTCCACAAAGCTACTCGGAGTGGGACAACACTCTAAAGCGCAAGATAGAAGCCGACGCAAAAGCAACGCAAACCCTACAATGCGGGCTGACAAAGGAAGAGCTGAACCGAGTGGGCCCCTTCAACAGTGCAAAAGAGCTATGGACAAAACTGATCGAGCTGCACGAAGGGACTTCGGACACCAGGATAAGCAAAAGGGATCTGCTACTGAATAAACTCTACACTATCAAGATGGCCGACAACGAAACAGCAGCCCAGCTCCACGCACAAATCCAGGAGGTAATGAACGGTCTTCACTCAATAGGTCACAAGGTTGAAAACCGTGACCTAATAAGGTATACTCTAAACGCCTTTCCTAGAAACACCTTGTGGGCATCTATGGTAGATGCATACAAGGTCTCTAGAGATCTTTCTAAAATAAAATTAGATGAATTATTTTCTAAACTAGAACTGCACGAACAGACTAACACCAATTCGGTCGAAAAAGGTATCGCTTTCATTGCAGGTAAAAACTTAAAGACAACGAAGAAGAAAACTGAACCTGAACCCGAGTCTGACACAGACTCAGAAGATGAAGAAGGAGATCAAACTAAACTGGTCCGGCTCGCTCGAAGCTACTACAAGGAGCTGAAGAACCGAACCAACAAACGAAAAACCGGCCGAAGAAAGGACGAACCAACTGAACCAGCAAACAAGCCCAATGTGACCTACTACGAGTGCAAGAAAAAGGGCCACTACAAGTCAGAGTGCCCTAACCTAAAGGAGACGAAAAAGCCGAGAAGAAAGAAGGCACTGCAAGCAACCTGGGACGAGTCTTCCTCAGAAGAAGAAGAAGAGGCACCCCAGTCCAACCTCCTAGCTCTGACCGCCTCAGATAAAGTCGAGACAGAGTCAGAATCAGAACAAGAGGACGGCGAGCTGACCTTCACAGAAGATGGAGAAATTAAGGTAACTGGTTTTAATAGATTACAGTTAACTGAATTGATCTCTTTTCTTTCTCGTGATTTGGCAAAAGCCAAACTCCGGGTCGAATCCCTCCGTCAGGAAGTAAAACACCTGAAAGAGGGAGCTGACTCTAAACCCTCAACCGAGAAGGTTCAGGAAGGAACTCCCACTCAAGTTGAAAAACTTGAAAAGGAAAACTCCTCCCTGAAAACTCAGGTTAAGGATCTTAGATCAGCCCTAGAACGATTCACTTCTGGTTCCAAAAATCTTGACATGATTCTTGGGAAACAGAAGTCCGTTCTAAATCGATCTGGACTTGGCTACCGAACCAAATCCTGACAAAGATCATACTTGACTGTACTGAATCAGTCCAGAGGAAAAATTCAGGCATGGGTACCAAAACTATGCCTGAACCAACCTACTGGATCAAATCAGTATTGGATCCCCAAGGACAAGATTCACATCTTGCCTAATCATTACCGTGGCTTTAGTCCAGGGGGAGCCAAACTGAAAACTATTTTTATTATTAGATAAACTTGTTACTCTTGATTTAAATTG
>JAGFNQ010004010.1:95670-123446 GCA_024364735.1 Boesenbergia rotunda | reverse complement strand
TTTCATGCAAGCATGCTTGTGCTGCTATTGAGTCGAAGTCGTTGTCGTTGTATGAATTCTGTGATCAGTATTTCAAGATTGGAATGTATCGCCAAGCATACAAAGGAATTATTAATCCAATCCCAACTATTGACAATAATGAGTCAAATTTTGATGAAGGAAATGTAATCAATGCTCCAGATGTTCGCAGTCAGCTAGGTCATAGGAGGACTAAGAGAATACCATCACAAGTTGAAACATGTGCGTCAAAGTGTAGTCGTTGCTGTTGGTGCAATTTGCACTAATAGTTAAACCTGAGTTTTGATGAATGACAAATAGGTTAAAGTTAGACTTCCTTTTGGTTTTGACCTCTTTACTAAGTGTGCAGGGTTGAAAGACTTAGGACCTGACACCAGGCTGAAGTCCAGGGTGGTTGAGTCCTGGCGGGAAGTCCAGGGTGGTTGAGTCCTGGCGAGAAGTCCAGTTGGGTTCACGGGGCCTGACAACTGGCTGAAGCCCAAGTTGGTTGAAACTTGACAAAAAGACCAGGGTGGTTGAGCCCTGGCAGGAAGACCTGGTGGGTTAAGAAGTTGAGTAGAGTTGCACGAGGTAAGTGAGATAAGTCACTGGAGGAGCGAACCAGTGAGGACGGGTCCTATTTTAGGACTGTAGGCGCGGTCCAACTTAGGCCCATTTTGGTGACCTCGGTTGAGTCCTGGTTAGATCCTTATCCAGGTTTGGACGGGGTCTAATTAATTCTAAATGCATTAACTCTATTTTACAGAATTTATTTAATTAGATTCTAAATGCATTAACTCTATTTTATAGAATTTATTTAATTAGATTTTGTAGTTGAATTTTATAAAATTATTCCTTATTTAAAGCCTTGGTGAAGGATAAATTATCATTTAAATTATTCATATTTCCTTCTTTTTAGAGAATAAAATTATTCCTACTAATGCTTAAAATTCTCACGTAAAGCTTAGCTGGAAGGATACAATCTCCTTTTAAATTATTAATAAAATTGTAAGAGGATAAAACCTCTCGGTTAACTTTTCAATATTCTGTATTTATATTTTATTTAAATTATTTTCTTAATTGAAGCAAAGGATAGAAACATTATCTTTTTTAATTATTTTATCTTGTTGATGGATAAAATTTGAGCTGAGAAAATCATGCATCGAGGCACTATAAATAGAAGCAAGCAAGCCCTCTAACAGATAAGAAAATTTGATTCTGGTTCAAGCTTTGGCGCTCTCTTGCTTCCACGCTCCTGTGCTGCGGTTTGTGCTTTGACTCGACGCTGTCCGACCGCTGCTGGAAGATCGCTCCCAACACCCAAGCTGCTTTAGATAAATCTAAGTGTTGGGTAACGAATTTTTTTTTGTCTGCACTTAAATTATTTAAGGGGGAAGTGTAGGGCTGTTACACTTCCGCCCAATCTTGTATTCGAATCACTCTATCGGTAGTTTGTCGATAGAGGTTTTTAGTGGATTGCCCACAGGAAAGGTTCAAGGAACCTGGGCCTTCGAGTAGGAGTCGGCGAAGGCTCCGAACGAAGTAAAACTCCTCGTGTAATTTTTTTTATTTTTCGCTTTCGCATTTCGTTTTAATTTTTCCGCTGCGCACGTTATAAAAAGCATCGTACAATTTTCTATCGACTCTGATTTTATAACGAAGATTTTAAAAGTCACGTGATTCACCCGCCCTCTCACGTGCATCGGTCCTACAAGTGGTATCAGAGCCAAGTTCACTCTGTATCGGTGCAACCACCATAAGAGCCGGGGGAAATCCAATTCTTTTTCGTTTGTTTTTGTGTTTTCGCTGCACGATCTAAATTAGGTATTGTTGCCTAAATTTAGATATTTTCTATCGATTTTACTCGAATTTGGGCAACACCATTTCGAGTCGTTTTTTGTTCCTTTCTTCTCCTTTTCCTACCACACTACTAATCCAAGACCTAGTCTTGGAATAAGTGTTTTTGTTGTTGTCTATTTCAGATGGCTCAAGGTGAAGGATATAGTACTGCCCGTCCTCCGCTCTTCAATGGAGAAGACTTCCCTTACTGGAAACGAAGAATGGAGGTGTACCTAAAGACTGATATGGATCAATGGTTCGCGGTGCAATCTGGCTACGAACCACCAATGGACGAGGGAAACAATGTACTACTGAAGCATGACAGATGGAACCTAGAAATGAAGAAAAGGGCTCAGATTGAGTTCAAAGCACAGAACACACTCCAATGCGGACTAACCAAAGAGGAATTGAACTGTATCGACCCAACTGAATCTGCCAAAGAACTTTGGGACAAACTGATTGAACTGCATGAAGGCACCTCAGATGCGAAGGTAACAAAAAGAGATTTGTTATTGAATAAATTATTTAACATAAAAATGCAGGAAGGTGAGTCTGCAAGCCAACTCCACGCCCGGATCAAGGACATACTAAATGGACTCCACCTCATTGGGCACAAACAAGAAAATAGAGATATTATAATGTATGCACTAAATGCCTTTCCTAGAAACTCTTTATGGGCATCCATCATAGATGCTTATAAAATTTCTAGGAATCTTTCCAAAATAAATTTAGATGAACTATTCTGTGAATTAGAACTGCACGAACAAACTAACGCCAAGGCCGAGAAAGGAATTGCTTTGTTTGCAGGTTCTTCAAAAGAAGTCAAGTCGAAGAAGAAAATTCAAGAATCAGAAGAAGAGTCAGACTCAGACTCAGATGACGAGGAACAAATGGTTAACTTAGTAAGAAAAGTCCTCGCCAAAAAGAAAAGCAAATTCTCGAAAAGAGATTTCCAAAAGATAATGAAGCCAACCAGTTATGGAGACAAAAGCAAAATAACCTGCTTCAGTTGCAACAGAAAAGGACACTTCAAACATGAATGTCCCTACAAAACGGAGGACCAATCAAAGAAAAGCAAGAAGAAGAAGGCTCTTCAAACCACCTGGGACGAGAGTTCGGATGACTCTGACTATGAACCACCAAAGAAGACAAGCTACCTCGCGCTAATGGCAACTGGACCTGGGTCAGACTCGGAGCACGACGAAGATTCCGAATACGAGTCGAGTCAAGAGATCGGACTCTTTTCGGACGACTCGACTAAGGTATATTTAGATTCAGTTAATGAAATTTTTTTAAAGATTATTTCTATTTTAAATAAAAAATTACTTGCATCTGAATCTAGGAATAACCATCTCCTTAAGGAAAATCAAGACCTTAAGGAGCAATTAATTAATACCAGAACATTAACTGAACAAACTCAAAATCAAAAGACAATTGAGCTTGAAACTGAAAACTCCACTCTAAAGGGCGAAGTCCTAAAACTTAAGGATCTACTAGCAACTTTCACAACCCGATCCAAGAACCTTGACCTCATTCTTGGATCACAAAAGGGCATGTACAATAAATCTGTGATAGGATATAAATCAGGATCAGCCCAAAGATGCTTTATCTCCTTTATCCACCCCCGCAAAAATCAACGAAAAGCGTGGGTTCCGAAAGCTTACCTAACAAAGCAAGTAGGTCAGAATCAACTTTATGTCCAAAAAAGGGACATCCACTACATTGACCCTAGACACCCAGTCTACAATTTAGGGGGAAGCTCCAAATTAGTTGGCACCTCAAAGTCACCCTTTACCCATCTGGGTACCTAGGACTAGTTTCAAAAGTTAGTCTGACACTTGACCTACTCAGTACCAGGGTAGGGCGAGCTGATAGTACGTTAGGGAAGCTGATCTAAGGAGTCAGGTAGGGGAAGGCGTCCTCTATTTGGTCGTCTTAGCCCAGTGGAACTAGCCGAAGCTACCTCGCCACATCCTAGACTAGTTAGACCAAGGAGTTTCAATAGGTAGGTTAAAAGTACAACTTCCTTAAGCAGTTTTGCCTAGAAAGTGGTTGTTGATCCAATAAGGCTTCGACCAAAGAAGACCTCTGTGCCTCGCCACGGCCTGGAAACCAATTATGGAAGTATACTTTTAAACTGCTTCTTGTCAAACCTGAATCTAACAAAAGGTCAGATTAACTTTTATAAATCAAACTCAAACTTATCTCACACAAATCATAGGATCCCTTTGATTGACAACTTAGATCAAGTGAGATGAATAAGGACAACTAAAATCATATTCAAAATTCAAATTAACAAAATCAAAAATCAAAATTCAAATTAACAAAATCAAATTTCAAAATTCAAATTAACAAAATCAAATTTCAAAATTCAAATTAACAAAATTAAATTTCAAAATTCAAATTAACAAAATCAAATTTCAAAATTCAAATTAACAAAATCAAAGTTCAAAATTCAAACTAACAAAATCAAAGTTCAAAATTCAAATTAACGAATTCAAAATTCAAAATTCAAATTAACAAAATCAAAATTAATAAAATTCAAATTAATTCAAAATTCAAATTCAAAAATTAATAAAATTCAAATTAATTCAAAATTCAAATTCAAATTCAAAAATTAATAAAATTCAAATTCAAAATTCAAAATTAATAAAATTCAAATTCAAAAATTCATAAAATTCAAATTCAAAATTCAAATTCAAAAATTCATAAAATTCAAATTCAAAATTTAAATTCAAAAATTAATAAAATTCAAAATTCAAATTCAAGTTTTAAATTCTTTAGGATGTTTAAAATTTTCTTAAATTTTTTTTAAAAAAAAAATTCAAAAACTTAACCTACGGTTTTAAATTCATAAACTTAGTTTGAGTTTAACTACGGTTAGACATTCAAAATGGGCTAAACTTTCTTACTTGGTTCAGAGGGAGCTTGAGTTTATATTTTGTATTCTAACTCTCAAAAATGTTTAGTGAAAACTGTTTTAGAAAATATCTTCTTTAATTGGACAAGGATTAAAAAAAAAATATCTTGAAATTTTTTCTCAAATTAATCCTGAAAATATTCTAAATGATCCTTTGAAAAGAAAATTTTGGAAAATCTTCTCTTTTTCATTAATTTGCCTTGAGATATTCTTTATTTTGGAAAAGATTAAGATTTTGAAGGTAGCCTTTTTAATTTTTGAAAATGGTGTTCGAAAAGTCATTTCTAAATTTACACCTAGTCATTTCTTTTAACATTTATGCTCTCAGATTGTTTGTGTTAAATTAAGAATTTGACTTACCCCTCTGAATCAGTTCAGAAACTTAGTATGCTTGTTAAGCATTTTCTCTTCCCCAAATACTTAAAGTATTTTTTACTTGGCTGGCATATTACTTGATTGCTTGTTTTATTTCTGATGCTTGCGCACTTATTATTTCTTTGTTTTGATGAATGCCAAAGGGGGAGGGTTTAAGGATTGAGTTAGAAAATTAAAAATTTCTGATCTTAGAGCATGTCATTTGCATATTATTCTTGGACTCATTGCTTTATCTGGTATTTTCTAACTTAACCCAGGTTGTCATTGCATCAAAAAGGGGGAGATTGTTGGTGCAATTTACACTAATAGTTAAACCTGAGTTTTGATGAATGACAAATAGGTTAAAGTTAGACTTCCTTTTGGTTTTGACCTCTTTACTAAGTGTACAGGGTTGAAAGACTTAGGACCTGACACCAGGCTGAAGTCCAGGGTGGTTGACTCCTGGCGGGAAGTCCAGGGTGGTTGAGTCCTGGCGAGAAGTCCAGTTGGGTTCACGGGGCCTGACAACTGGCTGAAGCCCAAGTTAGTTGAAACTTGGCAAAAAGACCAGGGTGGTTGAGCCTTGGCAGGAAGACCTGGTGGGTTAAGAAGTTGAGTAGAGCTGCACGAGGTAAGTGAGGTAAGTCACTGGAGGAGCGAACCAGTGAGGACGGGTCCTATTTTAGGACTGTAGGCGCGGTCCAACTTAGACCCATTTTGGTGACCTCGGTTGAGTCCTGGTTAGATCCTTATCCAGGTTTGGACGGGGTCTAATTAACTCTAAATGCATTAACTCTATTTTACAGAATTTATTTAATTAGATTCTAAATGCATTAACTCTATTTTACAGAATTTATTTAATTAGATTTTGTAGTTGAATTTTATAAAATTATTCCTTATTTAAAGCCTTGGTGGAGGATAAATTATCATTTAAATTATTCGTATTTCCTTCTTTTTAGAGAATAAAATTATTCCTACTAATGCTTAAAATTCTCACGTAAAGCTTAGCTGGAAGGATAAAATCTCCTTTTAAATTATTAATAAAATTGTAAGAGGATAAAACCTCTCGGTTAACTTTTCAATATTCTGTATTTATATTTTATTTAAATTATTTTCTTAATTGAAGCAAAGGATAGAAACATTATCTTTTTTTTAATTATTTTATCTTGTTGATGGATAAAATTTGAGCTGAGAAGATCATGCATCGAGGCACTATAAATAGAAGCAAGCAAGCCCTCTAACAGATAAGAAAATTTGATTCTGGTTCAAGCTTTGGCGCTCTCTTGCTTCCACGCTCCTCTGCTGCGGTTTGTGCTTTGACTCGACGCTGTCCGACCGCTGCTGGAAGATCGCTCCCAACACCCAAGCTGCTTCAGATAAATCTAAGTGTTGGGTAACGAATTTTTTTTTGTCTGCACTTAAATTATTTAAGGGGGAAGTGTAGGGCTGTTACACTTCCGCCCAATCTTGTATTCAAATCACTCTATCGGTAGTTTGTCGATAGAGGTTTTTAGTGGATTGCCCACAGGAAAGGTTCAAGGAACCTGGGCCTTCGAGTAGGAGTCGGCGAAGGCTCCGAACGAAGTAAAACTCCTCGTGTAATTTTTTTTATTTTTCGCTTTCACATTTCGTTTTAATTTTTCCACTGCGCACGTTATAAAAACCATCGTACAATTTTCTATCGACTCTGATTTTATAACGAAGATTTTAAAAGTCACGTGATTCACCCCCCCTCTCACGTGCTTCGGTCCTACAGTTGCCATAAGAAAGGCCACAACAGGCGAAGCTGCAAATAAGCTATAAACTAGCTGTTATGCTCAAAATTATGTATGTTTAATTTGTTTGTAAACACTTGGTTTTATTTTTGCAATCATACTCTATAATTTGTATGGGTAGTCTGATACTTTTTGATATACACTTCTGCAGGAAAAAGAGATTGCTAGAAGGGGAATCAAGTAGGGTGTTGTGTTCTAGAAAGCAGACATGTATCAGTGGAAGCATTGGTGATTTACGTATTGGTTCTGGTTGAATGGTGGCTGCATTGGTGTTTTCAGGGGCAGGAAAAAATTGTGCAATATGTTTATGAACTTTGTATCATGTGTCAGTTATTATTGTGCACTATGGTTGTGTGGTCGAAACTAATGGTTGTATTTATGGTATTTATGACTTTGTATCATGTGTCAGTTATTAGTATGTTTATGAACTTTGTTAGGTACTTTGCAATATGTTGTATGTAGTTTGGTTGAAATTATGAGTTTGATGGACTAATTCTGCCAGAAACTTGAGTAAAAATTTGTGATTGTTTTGTTTTGTACAAGAATTGTTCTGTCTGAAGTTGATGTGTAGTTGTTATAGTATATACTATAGTTGTGGAGTGGAAACTTATGGTTATAGTTTATGTGACTTTGTACCATGTGTCAGTTATGGTTATGTTTATGAACTTGGTTAGGTAACTTTGCAATATCTTCATTTTTCTTTGGTTGAATTTGTGAGTTTCATAGACAAAATCTGCCAGAAACTTGAGTACAAATTTGGATAAATAAGGTATATGTTATGTTTGATGGTTCTGTTTTGTACAAGAATTGGTTTGTCTGAAGTTGATGTTGTGGAGTGGAGACTTATGGTTGTATTTATAGTTTCTGACTTTGTATCATGTGTTAGTGCCAAAATATCCCCAATAACAAGTGGCCAAATGTCCCTAAAGTGTGCTTATAGTTTCTGACTTTGTATCTTGAGCCATACTAATTAATGCATAACTTTCGTCCCAATGTACCTGTAAGTTCAAATAGCTCATTCGTGGAAATATATAGTAGAAACTGAGTCAATTGGATATGTACCCTAATCAATATAACTTGCGTCCCAATTGAGTATACTTGATTCTGAGCCAAGTATACTCAATTTTTCTCAGACACATACTTGAATTTGGATATTTTGTACCTAATTATCTAAAATATATACCTGATTCTGAGATAATTGTACTTAAATTTTTGAGCCATTGAGAACTAAAGAGGGAGTCTTGTACCTGAATACTCAAATTCTGGTCAAGTATACTAAATTTGTTCAGACACATACTTGATTTCGGATATTTCGTACCTGATAATCTAAGGTATTCACTCTCATGCTAGGTTGTCCATGGTCATGATAACCATAAAGCTCTATTGTATATTTTTCATACCTAATAATCTGGAAAATGTGCCTGATTTGTTGAGAATAGTACCTCATTCTCTTGAATATATACCTGATTCTGAGCCAATTGTACTTGATTTCTTGAGCCATTGAGATCTAAAGAGGGAGTCTCGTACCTAAATACTCAATTTCTGGCCAAAGATACTCAATCTGCTCAGGCACGTACTTGAATTTGGATGTTTCGTACCTAATAATCTGGGTGATGGATCCTAATCAATCATGGGAAGCAATTAACCTTAATCCATATCATATTATCATGGGAACAAGAAAATATGTCGATAAATAAGAAAACTCACCTTCACCAACCCCTTTTCATGATTTTGATTATAGGTGTACACGACATAAGGTAATGTGAAAGACAGATACATGCATTTTTTTCTCTTCTACTTCTAAGGTATTCACTCTCATGCTAGGTTGTCCATGGTCATGATAACCATAGAGCTCTATGGTGTATTTTTCATACCTAATAATCTGGAAGATGTGCCCTAATCGATCATGGGAGGCACATATTGGAGCAGTGGTGTCATTAACCTTAATCCTTATTATATTATCAAGAAACAAGGGAATGTGTACCTGATTTGTTGAGAATAATACCTCTTTCTCTTGAATATATACCTGATTCTGAGCCAATTGTACTTGATTTCTTGAGCCATTGAGAACTAAAGAGGGAGTCTCGTACCTGAATACTCAATTTTTGGCCAAGGATACTCAATCTTTTCAGGCACGTACTTGAATTTGGATGTTTCGTACCTAATAATCTGGGTGATGGACCCTAATCAATCATGGGAAGCAATTAACCTTAATCCATATCATATTATCATGGGAACAAGAAAATATGTCGATAAATAAGAAAACTCACCTTCACTAACCCCTTTTCATGATTTTGATTGTATGTGTACACGATATAAGGTAATGTGAAAGACAGATACATGCATTTTTTTTCTTCTACTTCTAAGATATTCACTCTCATGCTAGGTTGTCCATGGTCATGATAACCATAGAGCTCTATTGTGTATTTTTCATACCTAATAATCTGGAAGATGTGCACTAATCGATCATGGGAGACACATATTGGAGCAATGGTGTCATTAACCTTAATCCTTATTATATTATCAAGAAACAAGGGAATGTGTACCTGATTTGTTGAGAATAGTACCTCATTCTCTTGAATATATACCTAATTCTGAGCCAATTGTACTTGATTTCTTGAGCCATTGAGAACTAAAGAGGGAGTCTCGTACCTGAATACTCAATTTTTGGCCAAGGATACTCAATATTTTCAGGTACGTACTTGAATTTGGATGTTTCATACCTAATAATCTGGGTGATGGACCCTAATCAATCATGGGAAGCAATTAACCTTAATCCATATCATATTATCATGGAAACAAGAAAATATGTCGATAAATAAGAAAACTCACCTTTACCAACCCCTTTTCATTATTTTGATTGTAGGTGTACACGACATAATAAAGATGGAGGCTCATACCTTAATACTCAATTTGTGGACATGCATACTCAATTTGCTCAGACACATACTCAAATTTCAGACCTTAATACTCAAGTTGTGTACCTGAATTTTTTAGAATAGTACCTCATTCTCTAGAATATATACTTGATTCTGAATTAATTGTACTTGGAAGGTTTTAGCAGTTGACAACTAATGACGGAGGCTCGTACCTTAATACTCAATTTGTGGACATGCATACTCAATTTGCTCAGACACATACTCAAATTTCAGACCTTAATAAGGTTTTAGCAGTTGACAACTAATGACGGAGGCTCGTACCTTAATACTCAATTTGTGGACATGCATACTCAATTTGCTCAGACACATACTCAAATTTCAGACCTTAATACTCAAGTTGTAGACATGAATTTTTTAGAATAGTATCTCATTCTCTAGAATATATACTTGATTCTGAATCAATTGTACTTGGAAGGTTTTAGCAGTTGACAACTAATGATGGAGGCTCGTACCTTAATACTCAATTTGTGGACATGAATACTCAATTTACTCAAACACATACTCAAATTTCAGACCTTAATACTCAAGTTGTGTACCTGAATGTTTTAGAATAGTACCTCATTCTCTAGAATATATACTTAATTCTGAATCAATTGTACTTGGAAGGTTTTAGCAGTTGACAACTAATGATGGAGGCTCGTACTTTAATACTCAATTTGTGGACATGCATACTCAATTTTCTCAACACATACTCAAATTTCAGACCTTAATACTCAAGTTGTGGACATGAATTTTTTAGAATAGTACCTCATTCTCTAGAATATATACTTGATTCTGAATCAATTGTACTTGGAAGGTTTTAGTAGTTGACAACTAATGATGGAGGCTCGTACCTTAATACTCAATTTGTGGACATGAATACTCAATTTGCTCAGACACATACTCAAATTTCAGACCTTAATACTCAAGTTGTGTACCTGAATTTTTTAGAATAGTACCTCATTCTCTAGAATATATACTTGATTCAGAATCAATTGTACTTGATTCTGTCATTACACCAGAATAAAAACCAGTATTGCTACAATCCTGTACAAACCAACATCTGTACCAGAAATTTGAAACACCACAATCTGTCATTACTAACAGAAGGCAAATTTGAAACAGAAGGCAAATTTGAAACACCACAATCTGTCATTACTAACAGAAGGCAAATTTGAAACATCACAATCTGTCATAAGAAGGCAAATTTTAAATATAACTGTACCAGAAATCATAAGAAGCATATAACTGTACCAGAAATCATCTCCTTAAGATAACTGTACCAGAAATCATCTCCTTAACATAACAGTACCATAAAACATCTACAATACATCTGAATTTGGTTACACAAAAAGGTAAATTTGAAACTCCAATACATCTGCTTAAGCATAAGAAGCAGATAAGGTTGTCTATCTTCAGATGGTTTACATCTTAGTCAAATGCCAACATTGTTTTACATCTTAGTCCATTACGTTTTTTAACAATCCTTTCTCATTTGATAATATATTTAAAGAAACCCGGGCCCGATAAGCGTCTATGTTGACATGATCTTGAAAACTCCAGATATCATCAGTGTCATAAGAGAGACACTCCACCCACAGGCAAATGTAGACACCACAATCAAGGATAGCGCCTTGATGACGACAATGTTCTTTCACCATCTCTTCACTACCTATGGCAAATGCATGAAGATGCAAAATGCATCCAGCCAAAAACATTGCCTGCAAAATAGTAAATGATTTAATACTGTGATCTGTTAAGATATATTGGAGTAGAATATTGTCAAACTCACATAAACTTTAGCAGTCCCAAATGCAAATGAATCAGGGTTTGAATTCCACAATTTGAATTTCCCTTCAGCTGGATTAAAAACCAATAAATACCAATGCCATTTATCATTAATTGGGAAAATGATATATCTACATTTTCTAAATAGATCTTCATTTAGTTCCTGTAGTTTGCTCCTCGTTGTGGATGTCAACCTTGCAAGGAAAGCACCATAATCTGTTTTGTGTATCTGTCTATATTTGCCATATTTCTGCAAGTGCTATAAGACTTCTTTCTACACATTGAAAATAAGATATAATCATATTTCTTAATCTAATAAGAATTAAAAATCAAATATCAACTATCAATTATCTCAATTTTCTCTTTATTCAAATCAGAAATAACATCTTTTATCACCAAATCAACATTGTCATCAATGTTGGCAGTTGTCAATTCCACATGCAACTTCTCCAACCTAGCAAGTTCATTTTCACCACCCACTTCAACCTCAACAATCTTAGTCTCTTCTAAAATCAATTCCTCACTAACTTTTTTGGCCTCCAGTTCAGTGCTCTTAACAGCAACAATTGGTTCAAGCAACCTCTGGGTATTAGAAATTCCAGAACATCTCAAACAAAGTGACACCTGAAAAATATAAGTAATGTAGTCAAAAAATGTGTTGTCATCATTATTTAACATAATAATTTTATTATTTCTATATTTAGAGAATAAGTTACCTGCTTGCCACTTAAGAGTATCTCCTCCTCTGGAAATGATACTATATCTAACACCTTTTCACAATTATAAATAAAATGTCACTTCTACAATCATATCTACAAAAAACATAGCAACTTACCCTAATAAAATCAATTCTACAAAATAAACTCTCAGCAAGATCATCTTTAAGTGATATCTTACTCCTTTCCCAGCGAAACAACCGGGGGAAACAACATAAAGAACGTGCATATCCAAATGAAGGAATTCTTTCATACAGCCATGCCTGAATGCATATAGAGAGAAAGCAATATAATAATATTAAACATATCACAATTGCACTTGAAATATTAAAAACTCACCATCAAACCTACAGTACAACCATCTAAATACATTTTGCAATCAGCCTTTTCTTTGCCATTACCGGTATGCAAGATAATTTGGTGGTACAAAAATCTATATGCTGCATCTCCCCATGAATAATCAAAGAACCTCGTCAAGTTATCAATGTAGGACATAATAAATCGAGGAGTGGAATAGTTGCTAACTGGAAAAATAACACAGTTAAATAGAAGACAAATAAACAGTCTAACAAAATCATCCACTTCAGATTCCTTCTCAGATCCAGCTAATGACCATAAATTATCATGAATCATGGTCCTATTTACGTTGCAAACTTTTCCTCCAAATAGCCTAAGAACAAAATTGGACTCCATGGTAGCATCAAGATCAACCGGTTGCCCCACATGGGCCAAACCAAGGACAATGCTAAACTCAGTCGAAGTGAATGGAACTACAATGTTGTCACCAAAAAAGAAAGAATGAGAAGGCAATAATTGGAATCTCTTTAAAACTAAATCAACTCTGATACTACTGATAGGCATCTCAGGCATCTCGAGCCATGGAGCAAGTGGAGTGCTTTTAATCCTCTCTTTTTACTTATCACTCATAATTGATACCACCTCACCTAGTACATCTTTGAAATATCCAGGAGAGCAACGAGAACAAGATTAATGTTTGCTACTCTTGGTCTTTCCCTCATCTTTTATTACTCTCTTCCGCTTATCTTTCACCATCGATTTATCCTTAGCCTCCCTTGTGCTCTGTGTAAGAGCTTTTTTTCTCATATCTGCATAAAAAGTAAATTCACCGAAAATAAATTAAGTTATCAGTCATACCATCATGTACAAACCATACAAAATTGGGTATCATACCACTTAAATTCAGTATCTTATTTAGTTTATTGATAATAATTACATAATCACCACATAACTCATTTAATCATTCAATTAGAGAAGATAAAACACAAACACATTTACTTATTCATACCCTAAAGTACAAATCCTAACCTTCTGCCCATCAAAGATTCAAAGTGCTTAAATTGGGTACATTACTCAATTTATTGATAATCACTACAAAAGACACAGATATCTCATTCATTACTTGAATTTAAGAAGATATAATAGAAATACATTCAGATAAATAATAATTTGAACACCACAAACTCTAATTTTATTCAACCTAACAAAATCAACAACACCCATGAAATAAAACTTCGAATTTTGACAGAATTTTACAGAAACATACGTAAACAATTATCTTAATTTCATTCTACAAACAAGATTAACCAAGAGGTCAAAATCTAGGGCACATAAACAAAACCGACCTTCTACTTGAGATATATCTGTTTCTGCCTTTGGAATACACGCAGACCACTTCTTCGCGTTAGTATTCCTTTGGTTGTACCGATTACCACCTTTTTACTTCTTCAAATCCGACGTTCGTCGACGATTCTTGGGTTGAAGGTGAAAGCCGAGTCTTCACTTGGTCGAAGATGAACGACACTTCGAAGATGTGGTTCTTGGGTTGAAGGTGATAGGCGGGTCTTCCTCTGCCTGTCGCCTATCTGGTTTTTGTCTTCAACGCTCACCGGAAGTGATTTCGACGATCGTCGATTTCGTTCGACGCAGCTCTAAGACGGGAAGAAGACATATGGAGTGGAGAGCGTTTGAAAGTAAAGGGAGGGTAATTCGGTAAATTCATACGAGAGGGAGTTAAGTCAAACGATCGGGCGTTATCAGGGAGTGGAAATGGAAATTACCTGCCACGGGGACTGAAGCGTGATTTGCATTTTTGATCGGGGATATAAGGCAAAGTTTAGTTTTAGTAAATTTGGAAAAAAAATTTAAGTACACATAAAATTTTCTATTTAAATTAATAAAATAATTTACATAGTGAATATTTAAAAAAGAAAGTTAAAAGTTTTATTCAATTAATTCAGAAATTCAATCTTAGTAAAAAAAATAATCATTTCAATCAAATTGATTCGGCGTTAGTTTTAAAAGTCTAAATTTGATTAAACTGATTAGACAGATTAAATTAAAAATAATAATAGTTTGTTATGTTATTAGATGTACGTTCCTTCGAATGATTCAAATCATCAATCATCTGTTACAATAATAATAATAATAAAAAAGTCTTACCTTATTCCATGAGGTCTGTTATATAAATTTTTCTATATATTATTAGACTATCTTCTACTATATTATTATCTATATTTAAATATATTTTATTTTATTTTATTATTATTAACTAAGAGGGTGCTTGTATACATTCGGCATTGAAAATGATAATAGGTTTTGATCGAGGGGTTTATAGGTTTACTGATAACCTAGTGGGGGTTGGGCTATAAAATCAGAGATACCATATCCATATTTTGATTCTGATTTCTGTATACCAAGCATCATAAATAGGAATGAAATAGATTTTATTCTCATTCCCACCTTCTAAACCCGCTTATTAAGCACCCCCTAAGTCTTTTTTGATGTATGTATTTGTCATTCCTCTTCTTCATTTTGAAGTTTATTACAAAGTTCTATTGCTAACCAAGTCTTTTTTTTAACATTTATTTTCTTTATTTGAAGTACATATTTGTCATAGTTTCACATTACCTAATTGGAATATTTATTGATTGTCTTAGTACATATTCATATCATGTTAAACGCGTCTCTCGAAATTTTTCCTTAATATATATAACTTCGACTTTCTCTCTAATGCTCTCATTTCTTATTCTGTATATCCTCGTATGCCCACAAATCTACTTTAATATCTTCATTTATGCAACTTTCATCTTTGGATCATGTGCTTAAGTCATAGTCCAACATTTAGCGTCATATAACATAGCAGCTCTAATCATCATTTTGTAGAACTTCCATTAAGTTTTATAGGTACTTTATGATAACATAAAACACTTATTGTTAACCTTTAGGCTGCGTTTAGTAGGGGGTAATCCATCCTGTAATGTAATCAAGATTATTACAAGTTGGATTCCTTTGTTTGGAATAATTTTAAAATTGTAATGTAATGAAATCTCGATTGCAAAAGTGGTCAAGATTTGTAATCTCAATTACAAAACTAAAACGATGTAATCCGATTACAATCCCTACCCTCTATTCCCGAAACCTATTGGCAGAACCCTCCGCGGTCATGGCCTCGCCGGCGGTCGCCGGTTGCCCGGCGACGGTCGCCAGTCGCCGGTCGCCGACCGCCCGGCGGCGGTCGCCGGTCGCCGATCGCCCGGCGGCGGTCGCCGGTCGCCAACCGCCCGGCGGCGGTCGTCGATCGCCAATCTTTGATTACATTATAGGATGGATTACCCCTCACCAAACGCAGCCTATGGTTATAAAAGATTACATACAACTCGTTACCAAACATAGTAATGTAATCTTGATTACATTACATTACATTACATTACAAACTTGATTACATTACAGACTCGATTACATTACCCCTTACCAAACGCAACCTTATTTCAATCATCCTGCTTGTATTCTATATAAGACATCTCTCTCATTCTCTCCATCGTTTTGCAAAATTAATTCTAAATATTTAAAACTCTCAGTTCCAGACAACTTGTCATGTCCTATCTTAATAATTATCTCATTATGTCTAATGTTCCTAAACTTAAATTTTATATATTCTATCTTTATTCTACTAAGCACAAAATCATTCATTTCTAGTGTTTTTCGTCAAAATTCTAGTTTAGCATTTACTCCTTCACGTGTCTTATTTACCTAAATAATATAATCCACAAATAATATGTACCACAATATACTGTATCTTAAATATGCCTAGTGAATTCGCTCATCATTAGTGTAAAATGATAAGGACTTAGATTTGATCTTTGATATAACCTTATCTTTATTGAAAATGCTTCAGTTAATTCACATAAAGTCTTCACTCTAGTCGTTACATCCTCATACATATTCTTAATGAGTTCAATATATGCTACGCTAACACCTCTCTTTTCTAGAATTTTACATATAATTTCTCTTGGGATTCTATCATAAGTGTTTTCTAAGTCAGTGAATTTCATATGTAGATCTTGCTTTTGCTTTCGATACTTTTACCTAATGCTTGTACTTGCACCTTCTCCTTAAATATGTTTTTCTTCTCATCATTTAACTTTCACCACTTAATGTGTGTATTTTTTACCTAATGTGTATATTTTTCTTCTAATGATACTATGATTAAGGCGTATATCCTACATTATTAACTTATATTGGGTAGTTAAGCTTTCTCGAGAGATTACTTTATAATCTTTACAAATATTTCTATTCATTTTCTTAATCATAAGAAAGTCAATTTTTGATTTATTATTTTCACTTTTGAATGTGACAAAGTATTTTTTTCTTAAAAAATGCATTAACTAGTAAAAGGTTATATACTATCGCAAAATCTAATATAGTTTTCACTTTTTCATTTCTTGTTCCAAACCCATTACCCTCATGCACCCACAATTATTCCTCATTTTTTACTTTGACATGTCATTTAGATTGTCTCCTATTAAAATCATTTTATTTGACAGAATGTTTTGTGACATCTCATTTAGGTCGTCTCCAAATCTTGATTTGGTATCTTCATCTAATTATATTTGAAAAGTATATAAGCTAATTACATTCAGAGTTTGTTTCGTCACTACTATCTTGAGAGCAATAATTTTATCTCCTTTCTAACTACTCCAACAACTTCATTTTTAATAAAATATCTACAAAAATACTCATTCCATAACCTAAAACACGAGTTTTCAGTTTTCTATTATCTTTATCTTCTCGTCTACTCATTTTATCTCTTACACACAGAACACTAATTCTTCTTCTAATCATCATATATATCACTTTCATTTATTTATTGGTGAGGATTCTTATGTTCCATATTTCAAATCTTAGACTATTAGTCTTTCTATAATTCTTATTGTTATCCAACCTAAAGTATGAGTACTCATACATATAACATATTTAATATTATACCTAAGTTTTTATGGAAATGTAGTTATCCTTGTCGATACATTATAGTTGGACCATACAACGTGAACTTTTGCATATTTAACACTACACATGAGTTTTAGAGATATAGCGGTCTTTGCTAAGACGTTACAATCAAATCTCACAACGCGTTCCTTTCTAGGAACAATCTAGCATTAGTATGATAGTTTTATAGATCCATTTATTGAATATTTGTCATAATTTAATATTGATTGACAATTTAATGTAACTCTCCTCTTTTGTCCAGACTTGAGATTGGCCACGACTAGGTCATCACAGATGGAGTTCACCAATCGATCATTAAACTTAAAAGGTAAAATAAAGATTGTTTAACAATCGATAGTTTGTCTATCAATCATCAATCGATTGATAATGAAAAAATTGATTATTTTGATTAAATTAATTAATATTTTATTGATTTGACTTTTTTAATTTTTATTGAAAAATTTAATATGTTGATTAGGTTAAAAATATTTAATTTATTCGATTTTGATTTAATTGGTTCTTATTATTAATTGATTGCTCATCTATACGGAAGAGCATAAATTTGATGTAAAAATGTTTATATTTATATATATAATAATTATTAGTTTTTATCAATCATTTGGCTATCAAAGAAATCTGATACGCAGCCAACTGACACGATTTATCCCAGTGTAAGTCAAATAGATTAATTAGTCTTCTATCGAGGTGAATTAGTAAGAGGGGAGATGAATTATCTCTGTAAAAATAAAATAGATCTTATATACAACTCATAAAGATTTTAAATTAATTATAATAATAAATTAAAAAATATATAAATTAATTAACTAAATTGAACGTGTAAAAGGCTAAGACATAAGAAGTTACTTGTTGCAACCTAGGTGGTTGCTAATCTATGACGGTTAAAATTCACTATAAAAATCTTTTTCTAATGGAGAAGCCTTTTATAGATTTTGTAGTACAAGACAAAAGCTAGAAACACAATGAAATATAAGGAAAAATTCGTATGCAGTTCAATTGAATGATTGGAACTGAATTCTGGAAGCCTATTTATAACTCCGGTCAATTCTATCCGATTCTATCGTGACACTATAGGGGCGCTCGAGTGGTTGATGGCGCATGACACATGACTTGTGCGTTATCTAATGTGTAACGCTCACAAACGACTAGCTGGTGGATAAAATCTACTCTCGAGCGCCCGAGCATAGATTTAAATTGCACATAGAGAAATATGAAAATTTTTCTAAGCATTTTTAAACGTTAAAAAAAATAAATTTCTAAAAGATATTTTTGTTGAAAAAATTTGAAAATTTTTGTGCAAGTGTAATAAAATATTTGAGAATAGGCCAAATTTTTTTTGAAATGAAATAAATTTTTTGTGATAAAAAAGTAATTAAATATTCACAGAATAAAAATTTTTGAAGATTGAATTTTTAAATTTAAAATTATATTAAAAAATTTAGAGAAAATTATAATAAAATCAACAAATGAAGTGTAGTTCTAGAAAATCGGATTTGATAACAATAGTTTTCTATCAAAATTTAAAATTAGAAATCAAATTGAAGGAAAAAAAAATCATAGAAAACTGAAAATATATTAGAAAAATCTTAAAATTTTTGTATAAGTGAAAAATAGAGTTTTGAGATTGTACAAAAATTTTTAACTTAAAAAATCTTATCTAAGTTCAAAAATAAATTAAATACTAACAGTGAAATTTTTGAGGAATAAATATTTAAAATCTAAAAACACTTCAAAAAATTAAAATAAAATTTTATTGAAGTCTATTGTTCATATCTAGATCCAAAAAAATTGGATCTAGAAATTTTTTTAATCTATTTTAAAAATTAAAATCTGAATTTTGAACGAAAAATTGTGAATATTCGATAAAATCTCAAAAATTCTTAGTAACTAGAAAAAAATATTCATATATTGAAAAAAATATGAACATGATTTTATCAATGTAAAATTTGATTGATATCTATTTTTCAAAGAAAATTAATAATGACAAGTGACAAAAACAATGTTGACAAAAAAAAAATGTTAGTATATTTTTAGATAGTACTAAAACATATAGTGACTAACATTAATTTAGAAATATCTTAGGAACCCAAAATAAGTTCCTATATACGGGGTGAATTAAAAATTTAGAAGTAATATAGTTCTTGGATACTTTTCTAAGTTGGCCCCTGCGATTTTTAATATACTAGTTCAAATTATCAGGATAATTATTTTTCCTTTGTCGTAAACATGTAATATCAAACTCTAATATTTCAACTAAGTTTCTCAAATATAATTTTCGTTTTTCAAATTATCAGAAATAGAAGAACATGTACTAGTCAATTTCTTTTTCAATTCTTGATTATCTTTTACTAATTTACAGTTAGCTTTAAGTATCACTTTTATTCCAGAATATAATTGATTGTGAGGGAGAAGACATACCTCACTTACCGGGTCGCTTTCGAAAAGAGGGACTCCCCCTTTGTCGCTATTTTCTTCTGACGTAGCTCCCCCTTCATTAGTACTCTCCTCTTGATGACTTGCCATTAGCGCAAGTCCAGCGCATTCTTCAGTTTTCGATTCATCGGATGAGGCCTCGTCCTAGATGGCTTTCAACGCCTTCTTCTTCTTTGGTTTTTGGGTTTGGGACACTGATCTTTTAGATGACCCTCCTTGTTGCAATTATAGCATCGGACTATACGTTTTTTCGGATATCACTTTTTGTCCTGAAACTTTAAAAATTTATTAGCCTTTTTAAAGAAACTTTTAAGGCTTTTTACCATTTCCGTCATTTTTTCATCGTCCGTTGACGACTTCTCGATCTGGTTTTTCCTAATGTTCAGAGCGATGTCCATTTTCTTGCTCTTTCCTACACACCGAGATTTGTGAAGCTCAAAAATCGAAAAGAGTTGTTCTAGAGTACTTGCCTTAAGGTCTTTTGATATGAAGTACTCGTCGATTACTGAGGTCCAACTCGGGATTCTCTTGAAAGCATTTAGTGCGTATTATTGAGCATCGCGATTTGTTACCTTTTCATTGAGGTTCTCAAGGCTCACGATTAGCTCTTTTACCTTGGCGTGTAGTTGGACAACTTATTATCCATCTTTCATTCGGAGGTTGGTAAGCTGGCTTTGAAGGGTATCTCGTTGCGCCAGTTTTGCCTCCGAGGTCCCTTCTTGCAATTACAGGAACTTTTCCCAAAGTTCCTTTGCCGAGGCATACTTCCCGATTCGATTGATATCTTGTTCAGGGAGGATGGTCAGCAGATGAAATTCCGCATTTCCATTCGCTATAACGTTTGCTTGCTTCTTTTTGTTCTAGGAGTTAGGTTCCTTCATCTTTCCTTCGTTATCTTTAAGAGCTAAAAAATTATTTTTCATTATCAGTAATAATTCATAGTCAGTAGTAAAAAATACCTTCATCTTCCTCTTCTATGCTGCGAACTCTCCCTCAAACTTCGACGGGTAGATCACTGGTCCAACAATTTTTTTTGAATTTGCTGTAGTTGGCAGTTAGTCCTTCTGCGACAACCTAGCTCTGATACCACTTGTTGGATCGAGGTGGACCGACAAGGGGGGGGTGAATTGCCCCTGTAAAAATAAAATAGATCTTTTATGCGGCTCAGAAAAATTCCAGATAAATTGCATCAATAAATTAAAATACACATAAATTAATTAACTGAATTGAATTAGTAAAAGGCTAAGACACAAGAAGTTATTTGGTTGCAACCTGGGTGGTTGCTAATCCAAGACGGTTGAAGCTCACTATCAAAATCTCCTTCTGGCGGAGAAGTCTTTTATAGACTTTATAGCAAAAGACAAAAGCTAGAAGCACAATGAAAAATAAGGAAGAATTCATATACAGTTCAATTGAATGATTGAAATTGAGCTCTGGGGGCCTATTTACGGCCCCAGTCAATTCTATCCAATTGCTGACGTGATACTATAGGGGCGCCCTAGTGGTTGAGGGCACCTGATGTTAGTATTATGAGAGAAGTGTCCTAAGGCAATCGCCTTATGATTGTAATCATTTACTTTAATAAAAGAATATTCACTATTTGAGTATACATGTTCATGTATTTGATTGAGATCTTAAACTCATTTACTGAATGTCCGCAATACAATTCACAGCATGAGAGAATTTGTGATGAATTCACAACTAGTGATTATCTCTACATATGCAATTGTGAAGTATTGAAATTGTCCCTAGTCGATGAATTGATAAATACGGACACTATCAATTCTGTTGAGACTAGCATGGGTTATTCTCTAATCAGCTGATTCTCACTGGCTGGTGACATTGAGATGTCCGGAGATAAACATGAATGCTAGTTAAGGGAACTAGTTCATTGGAGTGACTGGCTGTAAAACTTCATATGGTAGTCTATATATAGATATGTCAGTGAAGTTCTTACTGCAGCTTAAGTGCGATGTTCCTTTGACTTGCGGTGTTCAAGTCATCTTGGTCATGGAGACTTATACTTTGACATCTTAAGCAAGCGTCTCCAAGGAGGTGTGGACCCAGGATGATTGGGTATAAGCCGAAGTGCCCGAAGATGTTTGAACAACCTACAAAGGATTCACTACTCCTTGCGAGGAGATGTATACCCGAGGCCTATCGTCGGATTGTTACTCGAAGCCTCTGGCTAGAGCATGACATGTTCAGAGTATGGATCTCTTAAATACATGAGAGTAATTAGAATCCGTAGGACGAGAAAACGTTACTTGGGCTAGGTGTGACGTAGTCAGCCTAGTGGGGACTGACACACATAGACCGTGTCCTGAACCAAGTGGGTATAAGATGGTGAAGGGAATGAGGCACAACTCATTATAGCTGCTGAAGGGTTTCAGAATTATTTCTGAGGTCAACCGTTGATCTTTCGGTTAATTGAGGGTCATGATGTACTACTAGGTGCCACTCATGATCGTTCTATAATTAGTTGATTATAGACGACCAACATAAATCGAAAGCCTATTTAGTCACACGCACTACGAGTAATCCGAGGGATTTAAAACGAGTTGAAAATTGGATTTTCCAATCAAGAGAAATAAGTCGAATCTGAATTTATCAGAGGCGCATCGGAAGCTTAAAATGACTAAGTCTTTTGAAGACTTATTGGACGAATTAAATGAGTTTAATTCGTAAGGGTTTTGGCTTGGTGTGGCCGGCCAAAGAGGGTGCCCACCCTCTTTGGTTTGGCCGGCCACAATAAAGGAGGGAAACCAATTTATTTGGTTTAAATTATAAAATAAATCAAGCGCGATTTGTTTTATAAAATTATGGATAAAGAAATTTATATAAAGAAATTTATATAAAGAGATTTATTTTCATGGAAATTAAAATAAACCTTGGATTGGTTTATTTTATAAAATCAATTATGAATTGATTTTTCCATGATAAGAAAAATTTATATAATAAATTTATTCTTTTTATGGAAATTAAAATGAACCATGGATTGGTTTATTTTATTTTATAAAATCAATTATGAATTGATTTTCCATGATAAGAAAATTTATATAATAAATTTATTCTTTTTTTATGGAAATTAAAATGAACCATGGATTGATTTATTTTATTTTATAAAATCAATTATGAATTGATTTTTCCATGATAAGAAAAATTTATAATAAATTTTATTCCATAATAAAAGGGGAGACATGGTTGTTTTTATTATAAATAGAGTTATAATAAAAACTTGGTATAACGGAGTAATTCATAGAAAAATTTATAAAGATAAATTTCTTATGAAAAATTCCGTTAAGAGGAGACTTGGCGATAAAGAGGCTACTATATAAAGGTGCATAGGCAAGGCTTGGAATTTAATTCAAGTGATCAAGGATTCTTGCCTAGCCTCTCTTCCTCTCCTTCTCTCCCTCTCCCTCTAGGGCCGGCGCCCTCTCCTTCCTCTAGGGCCGGCGCCCTCTCCACCCTCTAGGGCCGGCGCCCCTTCTAGTTGCCGTGAGCCATCTCCACCAAGAAGGTGCCGAAGAAGAAGAAGAAGCGGGTCGCAACTCCTTCCCCCGGAATCTTGATTCCGTTACTTGGTGGTTAGTTTTCCATCTCTCTCTCTTAATATTCTTGTCGTGCCTTTGGAGAATCTAGTAGTTCTTGTCGGCACGAAACTCGTGGCTTTGCGAAGTCATCCCGAAGAGAACTCGGCGTGGACGCGAATAGAGGCGGAGCTTCCAAGGGACGCTACGGTTGGATCTCGTCCCTTTCTTCGAGTTACGCGAGGTACTAAGTAAATTAGTTTACTTTTCTGCAAAATTTTAATTTATGATCATGTCTCCACAATTTAAGGTTGCATGCTAGATACGTGGTTAAAATAATTTAAGAAATTATTTATGCTAAACCTTCCGCTGCACGTAATTAAACTTTAAAATTACGAACCCGTATCCATGTCAACATGCACCCGGTCCCAACACCTGACACGTGGCTTGTGCGTTATCCGTGCGTAACGTTCGCAAATGGATAGCTGGTGGATAAAATATACTCTCGGGCACCCCTATACATAGGGGTGCCCGAGTGACTTTTGATTAGCAACTTACTGACCAGTCTCCAACGGATCTTCTTGAGTGATTTCGGGGCCTTCCAGAGTTGGACTCACCCGAATTCTCCTCCGGCCTTGTCCTCGAGCGAGCTTCCTCCCAGCTTCTCGTCCCTCAGACACCGCACACGTCTTTCTCGCTCTACCAGTGTACTTGATCCGGTCGAGTGGTTTTTGGAGAAGGATCGGAGGCCCGGTCGGGTTCGGTTGAGTATGACCCGAATCGGGAAAGGTTAAGCAGGGTTGTCCCCGATCTCATGGGTAGGGCCTGAGGCTCAGCAGGAAGAAGGGGGGTCAAGGCAAATAAGGCCTCGGTTCGGGCTTAGATGTTTGGAATAAAAATCACCCGAGGTCGGCGTCTCTGGGTCAATCACCCGAGGTCGGTCACTCGAGGTCAGTCACCCGAGGTCGGTCACTCGGGGTCGGTCATCTGAGGTCGGCCACTCGGGGTCGGTCACCCGAGGTCGGTCACTCGGGGTCGGTCATCTGAGGTCGGCCACTCGGGGTCGGCCACTCGGGGTCAGTCACCCGAAGTCGATCACTCAGCTCGGGTGTCCTTAGCCGAGCGCCCTGAGTTCGCCCCACGTGTGGAGGCTTAGGACCCGAACTTACCCGACCGACCTGAACTACGGGTTAGGGCGAACCGACCGAGCAATTAGGGGACCACCTCTGCGATAATAATGTAGCAAACTTCTAACATAATCATCACCTGACACAACCGCCCAACAAAGCCGCCTAATGTTAATCAGAAGAGGCAGTTCAGACAGGGTGTCAGGCGGCTGTGGCAGTCTCCCAGGATCAGTAAAGCTGCCATAGGTTCAGTCTGCCAACTGACTCATCCTTAATGAGACAGGACATCTCTGACATGGCAGAGGACTTTCATCCCCCTATATAAACCCCCTTGGGGCTCCAGAAAAGGGATTGCTACCATTTGGTAACCACACCACCACTTTGTGAGCTCCATTTTGGTCCGAGCCGAATGACTTGAGCCTTGTCCCTATTCGAGCTCCACCCCGACCCCCAAGCAACAGCAGACCGGGTCGTCTTGGTCAGACCGAGTCAGCCGGGCGAGAACCGATCTTCGCTTGTCGACAGGATCAGTACTCTTCTGTAGCTTCCGCGTCCCTCGGATGCACCGAGCCCGTTGGCTCACTTCCCCGTGCAATCTTTCTCGTCTACTGCGTCTTACGCTCGACTTCCTCCTCTCCTAAGCTCCTGTACACTTAGACATATGGATCAAAAACGATAACAGGACCTAACCTAACTTGGTTGATCACATCAAAACCAACCGAGGTATCAACAATTAGCGTTTGGAGATTCGTTTGGAAGAGAGCAAAACTGTGATTCTAAAATTGAGGCGCATTCGAAAAAAAATAATTTAAGCGGCATTTTAAACAAAAGAGGAAATTTTAAGAGCCCCATGAAAATTTTTCTATTTAGAATTTATAAGACAATTAACAAAGTAAATATTTAAAAAAGAGTTTTTTTTAAAACAAAGGTTAATTTGATATATATATATAGAGATATATATCAAATGTTGTGGACCTGTCCATGCCTCGATATATTGGAGGCGCATCTTTTTTTAATAAACCGAGGTGCCTCCCATAGGGCATGAAGGCCCTCCAACTGAATTGGAGGTATTTTCGATTTGTTTTTTTAATAAACTGAGGCGCCTTTTATGAGCGTAATCTCCCATCGTATTTATTTATTTATTTTTTCTTTAAAAATTAAAAATTTCTCACGTATAAATCTTAATACCCATGAATATTTAATTTTTTTTTTATCTTAAATACTACGACCCAAAAGGAAAGACTAAATCCTAGAAAAAAAATCATAATTGATTTAAACTCATTACAACTCAACTCCTAAATCCTAAATCATAAACACTAAACATTTGTAATATACTCCATGAACATCTAAAATTTGTTATCTTGAATACTATAACTCAAGAGGGATGACTGAATCTTAGAAAGAAAAATCTTATTGGCTTAAATCCACTGTCACCTAACTTCTAAATCCTAAATACATATAAGGCGCGTCTCATTACATTGGAAGCGCCTTGAGTCTTAGCGCGGACGGACATGGAGCGGGGTATGTGAGTGTTTGGTGTGCGACTGTGCACGCTCAGGGGCATCCAGATTCAATCCAGGCGCTTATATATATATATATATATATATACTCTTTACCCCTAGGGTTCAAGCTTCCCAATTAGATTATAATGTTCAAGTAATTTTTTTTTTAATGATTTTATCTCTAGGATTTACACTTCCCGATTAGGTTATATTGCTCAAGCTAAAAGAAAAATAAAAAATAAAAAATGTGTTAGGTGTTTACCATGTATAGTAATGTATTTAGGATTTATATTTAAGAAAATAATAATTTTTAAAAATTAAAAAAATATATATAATCGAGGCACCTGGACATGAGTCTAGACAACTCGACTGTGGTGTGTCCGGCTGCACGACTTCACTTTCGTGACTATGCCGGACAGTTCAATCGGAGTGCCTGAATTGAATCCAAATTCTCTGATTCAATTTTTCGAGGTACTTAGATTGAATCCAGATGTCTTGATTCATATCTTTTGATTTTTTAAAATTAATATTACTTTATATATAAATCTTAAATACATTTACTTTACCTGAGCACCTATTTTTTTTCATTTTAATTTTTTTAAGCTTAAACATTATAATCGAACCCGAGAAACTTAAACCATAGAGAAAAAAAATCTCATTGGCTTAAACCCGAGCTAAAAACATAAATTTAAAATCAAAATTAATTAATCCAATCATCCCGAGCATATATATATATAATATGAATTATGAGTTCAATAGATCCTGTTTAGCATAAAAATGGATATTCATTGCTCATTATTAGACAATCACTTATTCACAAACTCCGAGTAGGGCTAATTGTTTTCATTTTCCATCTCATAGAAAATCCTTCTCGCTCCGTTTAGCCCAATCCCCTTCTAGAGGTATTTTAGTGATAGGTTCTATAGGAACTGGACGATCCTATTTGGTCAAATACCTAGCGACAAACTCTCATGTTCCTTTCATTACGATATTTCTGAACAACTTTCCGTATGTCTTACAAAAATTCATATTTATAGTATTGGAATTTTTAAAAGGACATCTAACATTCAATTTCGTGAAGGGCGAATTATTTCAATCACTATGATATTACTGTGATATTGCATTCAAAGAATTATATTAATATTGTATTTCAAAGAATAATATCATTGTAATGTTAATTTTTAAAATACAATATTACAATGTATTGATTTTAAGAATATTTATGTAACATCATTGTGATATTGATTTTCAAGATATAATACTTAATTTTAAGATTTATATAATAGTAAAGCGATGTTGATTTTTCAGTTCTATAATGATATTATTCTTTAAAATTCAGTATAGTATTATTTTTTAAAATTTAGCATCATTGTCATTCAGTATAGTGTTATTTTTTAAAATTGAACATCGTAATAATATTATTCTTTAAATGTAAAAGAATTTGGCAACCGTAAGTGGCCATTTAGTAAATTGTCATATTTTTTAATTATTTTTTCTTTTATGATTCATTTAACAATCAAAGACCTTTGACATGATATTTTTGGTACATCTGGAGGCGAAATACATGATT
>JAGFNQ010004010.1:59785-95161 GCA_024364735.1 Boesenbergia rotunda | reverse complement strand
AATTTCAGTCAAATCATCCCAAATCCAGGCTTGGACAAACTCCGAGTTTCTCTAAAATGTATCATGAAACTCTTCTCAAAAGTCCTGTTTTGGGACCTCACCTTGATGCTACTTCCCATAATCATTCATAGTCCATTCATAACATCAAATTATATGGTATTTAGGCATTAAACTTAATTTTTCTTATTTAAAACCCTAATTTCACCTTTCTCTTTATAATCCTCCCTTAAGTGTGCCAACTCTCTAGGATTAAGACTACCTTTAGCCTTTTAAACCTCTTGGCACACCTTATAGTTCTTTTTCATTCTCCTAGAAGTAAACCACCTGAGATCCATTGACCATGGAACTCGTCTTGACTCGTAGAGTTTCTATCCCTAATTACCTCCCTATGTGACTCCTTTACAAAAGCAAGACCACACCGGTGCTCTTCCGGTGCTTCTTGACTTTCCACCATTACTCTCTTAATTCGATAGACTTTTTCTTTGGTCACTTTCTTTTCTTTCCCTTTAAATGGCTTTTCTTTGCTATTTTTGCCTTTTTCTCTACCATAGTTATAGGGCATCCTTGAATATGATACTTTATCATCATTAGCCCTCCTAGAATGATATCCTAGACCTGACCTACCATTTCTAAGAGATTGACCATCTTGTATTCCTCTGTTGGCTTTTAGAGCTTGATTTTCCTTTTCCAAATTCCTGACTTTAGGACCACTAGATCTAATTTTATCATCTCTAGGATTACCTATTTTTCTAAGCATGTTTCCCTTTCTCTTAGGATTTATCCTTTGATCCTTAGTCCTAGGAACCCTAGATTTATTAGGCATCACAAAGTTTTTGGTGTTTTGGTATCCAAAATTGTTTCTACTCCTATCATGGTATTTAAAACCGAAAACATACATGGGCAAGCAAGTGTTATCAATCCTATCATTCATACAATCATGTTGAATATTCATTGAAAGTTTTGAAGCATAAATAGAATTAGAGGTTACCTCCCTTACCCTTGGAGCTTCCCCTTGACGAATGCTCCTCTTCCTTTGCTCTTTCTCTCATTTCCTAAGGTGCTCCATCTTCTTGAGCTCTTCACTTCTTGGACATTGTGTATGATAATGCCCGAGCTCTCCGCATGTGAAGCACAGAATCCTTTTTCTTTTGTCTTATACTTCCTCCTTCCTACAACCCACATTAGATTTGATTTGAATGAACTTGGGTTTAGGAAATACCCCTTTTTTACCTAGTGGACACTTATTCTTGTAGTGCCCCCTTTTGTTGCAACCAAAGCATACGATATGCTCTTTTGACTTAGCTTTGGTGGAGGTGGAGGTCGTTTCTTGTACTTGTGAGAATGAGGGTCTCTCCTCCCCCTCAACCCTTGATACTAATTCTTCTTCTTCTCTTGATGGAGTGGATGGTTCCTCACTTGATGGCACGGGCAATTCCTCATTTTGGTCCTCTTGGACCCTTGAACTTACTTCTTTAGATATTTCGACTACTCGAGCTTGTGAAGGGTTCTTGTGAAGTTCTTCCAACTTATTCCACAATTCGTATGCATTTGAATATTTCCCTACATCACTCAAAACATGGTTAGGCAATATGTTAATCAAAATATTTATTACCTTCTCATTGGCCCTAGCTTGTTTTTGTTGTTCACTTGTCCAATATCTAAGGCGAAGCTTTTTGCCGTGCTTATCCTTGGGGATTTCGAATGATTCTTTAACGGTCATTCTACACTCCCAATCCATCCCGAGCCAATTCTTCATTTTATCTTTCCAATAGTCAAAATTCTCATGCTCGTATGGTGGTGGTGAGTTGATATTGTCACCCAACTTGTCTTCCATGACCCTTTCCCTCTAGAGAGTGCTCCCTCGGCGGTTAGTCCGATCAAGAGCGGTCCTTTGCTCTGATACCAACTGAAGGATCGATGTGGGCGTGCAGAGGGGGGTGAATGCACTTTCTTTTGATCGTTTGATCTCTACACAGATGTTAGCGCAGCGGAAATAATATGCAAAATAAATAACAATACTAACAACCTGATTTTAGTTGGTATCCACTCCGGTCGGGTGACTAATCCAACAATCCGTCGGTGGATCAAACCCCGGATAACCTCCGGCTAGAACTCGTCGCTCCTTGTGGGTGGAGAAACCTCGCCACAACACCAAGGACACTTCCTGAGTATATAAGACTACTAACTTGCCCTATCCAAGCAAGTTTCGTCAAGAACTAAGGTAGAAAACGAGCCCCTTTAAATAGGGCTCGAATCTGAAACAGCCGATACCAGTCGACTGCCCAAATGACAGTCAACTGGTCCCACTCAGATTCGACCATTACAGCATAACGTTCAAATTCTGGCCAGCTGTTCCAGTTGGCACCAGTCGACTGCACTTGGGGCAGTCGACTGGTCCGAGACCTAAGCCTAGGGTTTCTCTCCGAGTACAAATCTCTCCGCACTCAAATCCTCCCGGCTTAACCCCTGAGTACATGCACTCATACTCAGCCACTATCAACCTAGTTGACTCTTCAACAGCAGTCTTGACTGTTGCCTTCACGCCCTCTCCATCTTTGGCCTTCGTCCCTCGGATGCGCACCCAAGCCTCCAGCTTGCCTCCATGCCACCCTTCACGTACGCCTCGAAGTCTGCATCCCTCGGCTCATCATCTCTGTTATCAATGGTCCCTCGGATGCGCACGTAAGCCTCCAGCTTACCTCCATGCCATCCTTCACCTGAAGACGTCAACCAAGTCCATGCGTACCTGTACACCTGCACACTCATGTACACATATGAGAATAACACAAACCCTAACTTGACCATATTGCCCACACATCAAAATATCATGATCCTTCAGATAATCTCAGGGTCGATTGCCCCAACAATTACTTTATAATATCTGATAGGGTTGGATGAGCGTTGGTCAGAACGAGAGATGAAGAAACTGCAGGACACAATATACCGGGTCGAGATAACCCTCCTTCCTGGGCCCCGGGACTCATCGCGAGCGACTCACCCGGGAAGGCCGGCTAGAAGATCCCTCTCGAGAACACCCCAGGAAATTAGGCTCCGAGAGCACCTCGGGAGTTATAGCACCGAATGCCCCCAGCTCACCTCGGGAGGCGGAGTCCTCGCAATAACCAACCTCAGGTACTCACCCCCCCTCGGTATGGATAAGCATTCCCGCAAGAAGAGGTCCACACAACCCTCAAAAGTCGCAACAGGTGGACGCGTGATAACGGCGCAGACCGTTTCAAAAGATATCCCGCTACCGCCGAAATAGGGGGCATGACTTATGTATCGGAGACGTGGCACCGATCGGGGGGCACGTCTAGTCTGTCAACATCAGTATAAAAGGTAGTCCAATCCCTCCGATAAGGGGGTTACAATCTCTCAATTCTAGACATCTTCTTTACTTTTTGCAAACCTTTTCTTCTCGACAAACACTGACTTGAGCGTCGGAGTGGACTCCGCCGGATCCCTGCCGGCGTGTCCCCTAACACTTCTGTTAACTTTGCAGAACCTTAAGTTCCTCCTCACCTCAGCAACCACCACAGGGGTAAATCTTCACCTCAGCAACCACCACAGGGGTAAATCTTAGATGTCTGGCCAATATCGTCGACTCCTTCTAGAACAATATCATTGAGATTCATCAAGTGTGGAAAATGATATTTATGATCTTAACTTAGATACAAAATTATCCACTGCAATAATGATGTTTTACAATGACAAAATGATTATCGATAAGGATGTCCATGTGCACTCACAACAATCGAGATCAATTTACTTACGATACTTAGTTGACATTCATAAAAAGTATCTAATGAAGTATGAGTTCAATAGTTCTTGTTTAACGGATATTCCTGGCTCATTATCAGACAATGGCTTATTCACAAACCCCGTGTGGGACTAATAGTTTTCATTTCCCATTTCATGAAAAATCATTCTCGCTCCGTTTAACCCTATCCTCTTTTAGAGGTATTTTAGTGATAGGTTCTATAGGAACTGGACTATCCTATTGGTCAAATCGTCCTTTAGACATTTGAACTTATTTTATGATCATGAAATTTCACCCGAATGAAACCATATTATCCTCAATAATTTATTCTTTAATTAGGGTAAGGATAATTTTCATTTAAGAATATCAAATAATAAATATTATCCAAAAAAACTGATAACGAAAAAGTTTGGTTAAATCCAATAAATCGATCAAAATGACTAAATTTGAAAGTTCGGTTAATTTGTTTTTTAATATTCAGAATTTTTAATATTGGTTAATTTGGTTTAAAATTTTTAATTCGTGATTCATACTCATGCTCAGAGAAAAATTGATCAACTGCTCGACTAATAGTCGATTAGTTAATTTCACTATCAAAAAATTTAATTATTTTGATTTTTATCAAAATTAATTGATTTTTTATCTATTCAGTTAATTTAATTTTTATTGAAAAGTTCGATAGGGTCGGTTTGTAAAAAGAAAAAAAAATTGATTTGTTTGATTTTCATTTAATCAATTTGGTCAATGTGATTATTAATCAATTGCATAGCTCTATGTGAAATGTATTGTTTAAAGGACTAAAATGTAAATTAAACTTATACACAACAGGCACAGCTTAAGTCACATTAATTTACTTGACAATGCATCCCCAATTATAATTATAAACTAAACTAAGAAAAGTGGGTTGAATCAAAGAACTTAATGAGAATTACTTGGCAACTTCTCTTTGAGATTGATTGCCATTTAGAACACAATCTATACACCACCAAGGTAGATCTTTCTCATCTTCTGTACCATCTAAGTCTGTATTCCTTCTTCTCCAAGAACCTCCTTGGGAACCCTCTGTAACTATTGATGGAGGTGAGTTTGAGGAAAACTCAAAAGAAGGGTGCACCATGAGAGTGTTATTCTCTTGTTCAATATCAGTAGTACTGGACGAAGCTTGATATTCCATCCTCTTCCTTCGTTTAGCCATCCAATGTGCCAATAGACCGATAAGCGTCTCCTGAGCTAGATTTATCTGCAAGATTTTCTAAAAGATATTAGAATTCATCTCAAAGAAATGATACAAAGAAAATGAAACATTGAAAATAAAAAGTTGAACCTTTGGATTATCTTGTGCCACTTCTGAATTTAAGTCAGTAGCATACATCTCCGCTAAGAAACATTGAGGATTATCTAAGTGAATTGATAGACAACCTAGTCGATTATCCACTGAAAACCATGCTGGTATGCTTGCCTGAAACTATGCAAATAAAAAAAGAACAGGAAGTTTCTCAAATATGTTTAGAGAAATAGATAATTTATTAAAGAATACACAATAATAGAAGTATCAAAATTACTATAGTTACCTTTTCAAATAGCTCTTTCTTCTTCTCTTCAAATGAAACCTGCAAATGAATATTGAGATTTTTCTTTCAAACTCTTCTAAAACACTGATCAATTTATATGAAATATCAAAATATCAGTAGAGAATCGATGCCATTACAGAGCCAATCTAAGTACCTTTCCATAATCCTCAATGACAAGCCCATTGGTAATCTCCCACAACTTAACAGAACCTGAAGTATCCTAAATCGACAATGTATCTCGTCAAAGTTTTGAAGCACCATAACAGTGAGAAAAACATTCATGAAAAACACAAACAATAGTCTACTACGTACCTTGGTCAATATATGTCTTCTACTATTTAAGATTTCATACTGTAAAATTCTTGACTTTCCTGGAATTGTTAAAGATGGTGACTTGTATAAAGTAACCTACAGGAGCATTTCATTCATGAACTTTAAATTTATTCATCTAATCTCACTATTATTTGCTTAGAAAATAATTCAAAGCTAAGAGAAATTTCACTACTTACAGGTGTAGATCCTTCTAAAGAAGCTCTTGACCTTGTAAATGACAAGTTTCCGGCTAAGAAAGAAGCACCGTTTTTTAACATCCTTCGAAGATTATTTCCTTCAACTGGCAGCCTGTCTACTGATGAATCCGTCGTCGCAACCCATAGACTATCATCGCATAAGGCCATTCTTAAAATTGGATCTTCTTTTTTGTAAAGCAAAATGCTCTCTCTTGTCGACAAGTCTGTAAAGTATAACTATGGAATAAATATCAATCAGTGCTCAGTCTGTCTTAAGGCTTGATATAGAATTTGAGTAAAGGGAGTTAACTATTTACCGATTGATCTCTGCCGCCACTGTAAACATGGGTGAATTCTGGAGTAGAAGCAAGCGCAAAGACCGAATCTTTGTGCACAACATATGAATGCACACAACGTTGCTGACCAAGATCCCATAGGCTACATAACACAATAAGTCTCTCAAGTAAACAAATTATATAAACGAAGATTTCCACAGTTATGATGCAACTTATTGCTTATTAACTCCAGTGATTCATATTCCAGATATATTTTAGTTATTCATATTTTGGATGGATTTATTGATGATATCAGCTTGTTGAAGATATATTTATCAGTAACGAATGAAAGATGATAATTAACATATATTAACTTATGATAAATGATAATTAAACATATATCAATTTAGTAGTTTAATTAGTGATAAATAAATGCATTGAAAATAATTAACTATATATATATATATATAAATTAAAGATCTCAAATGAGAACTTAAATTAGTAATATAAATTTAAGTCTTTTGATCTCTTAAGTTTATGTAATTCTTTTTTGTGTACCTACTAAGTAATTTGTGCTTAGTTCTTTTCTTAGTTAATTTTATAGGTAAAAGTGATTTTGCTGTGCCTTTTTGTATTATTCATATGACTTTTTAGTACTCTATGATTTTGTTGTACTTTATTTAAAAAATTATATATAGTTTGTTGAAATCTTTTTAGTTCTCTTGAATTATAATTATTTGTTTTGTTTTTGATCTCCTAAGTGGAAATTAATGTAAAATTTTGTAGTTATGTTTAAGCATCCTAGGCGAATGTTGATGCAAAATTTTATTCATCAAACCATATAATAGTCTATTCATCACTATCAGCTTACCAAATCATTTTATCAGATGATCCTGACAGGCAAAATCTGAAAAAACACACACACAAATTTAATTAGAGTATCACCAATATTCATATCAAAACATTACAAAGGTCGTGAATACCAATCAGATAAGAATCTCAAGGGTTAACCTTCCTGTAGAATCAAGAAGCAGAGCCCTGATATTGTCACTGTGTCCTTTAAGTTTCATATTCTTGGACCCTGTTCTTGCATCCCAAACACGTATTACCTACAAATAATTATGCATGCATTTGAAAATAAACACGCAAGGGAAAAAAATATTATGTAAATCCTAAACTCACCTTTTCAATTCCTCCAGATACAAGCACATTTCCATTATCACTCATGGCCAGAGAATATATTGATGATTTCTTGTGTCCTTCCACACTAACGGGATTGTGCCCATAAGGTTGATTAATGTTATGGATCATAATATCATTGTTAGCTTTGCTTCCATACAAACTTGGCATATTTTCTTCAGTTGTGTCGATGGGGCTAGCAATCGGTGCCGAATGAGTAGCATTAAGATCCCATATAAAAACTTCACCACCCAACCCCGCTGACGCAACTATGTTGCTCTAATGTACATGGTGTTCAAAGAATATCAGCGTTAAGTGAGTAGTTCATTTCACTTTAAAGCATCATTTGAAGTAACAATTACTCTTTTTTGACTTGTTGCGAGACACATAACGTAGTCAGAATGCTGACGGAGAGTCCCAGTGCAAGCTCCATTGGACAAGGAATTCCATGTCTGACAAATATACAAGCAAGAAATTAAATGATCGACTCTGGTGTCTACAAATTCACCAATAATCTACTATGGAGAAGTGAAGAAGAACCTTGATTGTAGTGTCTGAAGAACAAGAAACAAGCACGTCGCCAGCCAAAACTGCATCATTTACCTGCACATAATCATTACAATAGAAAATCACTACAAGAATACTCTTAATGTTAACAGCGACCAAAAATTTTACGATCGAAATTATCAATCACTAATTGGTCGCTATATGCAATTAGTGATCGCTATTTCGATCTCAAAATCCAATTTTTCTTGTGGCGAACCATCTAGCATTCAGAATTGTTAAGTCAATTCATCTATCGCGACTCTATCGACTACCAACAAAATAATGTTAATTACAGATTTCGTGGAAAACATAGAACAATACCCAATCTACATGTGATTCAAATGTTGTTGAACAACTTGCTTCATCATTTGTTACAGCCCATCTCTTCAATGTTCCATCTCGACTGCCAGTGAAAACATAGTCATGGCCATCTGAAGTCGATGGCTTCCACACAACTACACAATTAACGCCAGCACAATGCTGCAAACAAAGAATCCTTCTGAAGCAATCTCAAACTAAGTTTTAAAAGAATGAAATCACTTATTGTAAGGAAAACACATACACAACAACAACGCCACATCTCCCTATCATTAGTATATCACAAAGAAATGACATAATTGACAGTAGGGTCAATGTAATATGATATTTAGAGACCTTTTTATCATCCCCATCATTTAACACATATGACAAGCGTTTCTCTTTTTGAGGAGGATGATCTGAACCAGATGAGTCGTTGAAACTTGCCACACGATGCATTCTTGGCTCTTTCCTGTTACGAATTTAATTTTTATTCAGTATCACATTAATTATAAATGACTTATGAAAATCACTTTTTGACATAGAAGTACTCTTAATACAAATTAATTAAATTTTTGAATGCAAAATTCAAACACAAACTATTTATACATTTAATTATGCTTTTGAATATATCCTAAATTAATTATAGAAATAATTTCTTAAATTATCGAATGCAGAAAATTAAAACTCATAACTTGTTTTAGGAACTTTGTTATGAACTTAAATATAATGTACTACTTAAAATAATTTATATAAACTAGTAATTCAGAAATATACAACAACAACAACAACAACAAAGCCTTATCCCACTAGGTGGGGTCGGCTATATGGATCCTTTTACGCCATTGAGTTCTATCCCCTACTATATCATCATCTAGATTTAAATAAAATTTATCTTGTTTTATTGTTGCCAACCAAGTCTTTTTTGGTCTTCCTCTCCCTCTTTTAATGTGCGTATTTATCATAGTTTCACATCGTCTAACAGGGGCATTTATTGGTCTTCTAAGTACATGTCCGTACCATCTCAAACGTGTCTCCCGAAGTTTTTCTTCAATAGATGCAACTCCGACTTTCTCTCTAATACTCTCATTCCTTATTCTATCCATCCTCGTATGTCCACACATCCACCTTAACATCCTCATCTCTGCAACTTTCATCTTTTGCTCATGTGCTCGAGTCATAGCCCAACATTCAGCACCATATAACATAGCAGGTCTAACTGCCGTTTTGTAGAACTTCCCTTTAAGTTTTAGAGGTACTTTACGATCACATAAGACACCCGATGCTAATCTCCATTTCAACCATCCTGCTTGTATTCTATGTAAGACATCTCTCTCAATTCCTCCATCACTTTGCAAGAACGATCCTAAATACTTAAAGTTCTCGATTTTAGACAACTCATCATCTTCTATCTTAACAATTGTTTCACTACGTCTAGCATTGCTAAACTTAAATTCCATATATTCAGTCTTTACTCTACTAAGCCTAAAACCTTTCATTTCTAGAGTTTCCCGCCAAGATTCTAGTTTAGCATTTACTCCTTCACGTGTCTCATCTATCAAAACAATATCATCTGCAAACAACATGCACCATGGCACTGTATCTTGAATGTGCCTAGTGAGTTCATCCATGATTAGTGTAAAAAGATAGGGACTTAAAGCTGATCCTTGATGTAACCCTATCCTTATTGGAAATGCTTCAGTCAATCCACCTGAAGTCTTCACTCTAGTCGTTACATCTTCATACATATCTTTAATTAGGTCAATATATGTTACGCTAACGCCTCTCTTTTCTAGAATTCTCCATATAATTTCTCTTGGTACCCTATCATAAGCTTTTTCTAAATCAATAAATACCATGTGTAGATCTTTCTTTTGCTCCCGATATTTTTCAATTAATTGCCTAAGAAGATGTATAGCTTCTATTGTCGACCTTCCAGGCATGAACCCAAATTGATTTTCGGTTACCGTGGTCTCCTTCCTCAATCTTTTTTCTATTACTCTTTCCCAAAGTTTCATGGTATGACTCATTAATTTAATACTCCTATAGTTTGCACAATTTTGTATGTCTCCTTTGTTCTTATATAAGGGAACTAGACTACTTACCCTCCATTGATTAGGCATTTTTTTTGTTTTCAATATTAAATT
Organism: Boesenbergia rotunda; assembly: GCA_024364735.1. Classification (NCBI taxonomy): domain Eukaryota; kingdom Viridiplantae; phylum Streptophyta; class Magnoliopsida; order Zingiberales; family Zingiberaceae; genus Boesenbergia; species Boesenbergia rotunda. Next base: position 84,877 of record JAGFNQ010004010.1, on the reverse strand, counting down.
AAATAATTTTGTAAGCCATTCAATACCTTTTTTCCCTAAACATTTCCATACCTCTATTGGGATATCATCCGGTCCCACGGCCTTTCCATTTTGCATCCCTTTCAAAGCTTGTTCTACTTCTGAAGTTTGAATTCTCCGATGAAAATTAAAAATTTCTATACTCATTTGAAATACTTAAATTGCCTAAGTCAAGTTGGTCCCCTAAACTTTCATTAAAAAGTTGATGAAAGTAAATCTTCCACCGCTCTTTTATTTCGCTATCATTTACTAGTACTCTATCGCATTCATCTTTAATACATCTTATTTGACTAAGGTCTCTTGTTTTCCTTTCTCTTGCTTTAGCTATTTTATAAATGTCTCTTTCCCCTTCTTTTGTATCTAAATTTTGATATAATCGTTCAAAAGTTTTATTTTTTACTTCATTCACTGCTTTCTTAGCCTCTTTCTTGGCTATTGTATATTTTTTTAAGTTTTCCTCGTTCTTACAAATATATAATTCCTTATAAGCTATTCGTTTTTCTTTCACTTTCTCTTGTACTTTCTCATTCCACCACCAAGATTCCTTCCTTGGTGGTGCATGCCCCTTTGACTCACCGAGTACATCCTTAGCTACTATTTTCAACTTTGATACCATCTTATCCCATGTCGTATTAGAGTCGCTATATATTTCATCTAATGCTTGTATTCCTACCTTCTCCTTCAATATGTTTTGCTTCCCATCCTTTAACTTCCACCACTTAATTCTAGGAGTCGTGTATATTTTTCCTCTATTGATATTATAACTAAGGCGTATATCTAACACTACTTAATTCAGAAATATATTTGTTAAAAAATAATATAATTAATCTCCTTAAATAAAACATGAAAATTATATTAACTAATGCATATGAATCTCTATATATTTGATATGAAAAGACTAAACAACACATAATTTTTTTTTAAACAACACAAAGTTTTAGAAAAAGTGATTAGGAAAGAAATCGTACAGAGAATTAATCAAAATTACAACATACCTTAATCTGAGAGGCTTTGATCATCAAGGAAGAACGAAGCAAAGAAGAAGGAAATTAATGAAAATAAAGTAGAAAAGAATGATAAAAAAAAATAACTAATGTACAAAGTAATAGGGTAAACAAATCTAGCTTATGGTCATGCTAATTTATAGAATCAGAGATTGACTCAGTTTATGAACCGCCCAACAGGATAGATTTATCCATATACATTGCCAAGTATTTAAAATATATCTTCAACAGGATAGATTTATGCATATACATTGCCAAGTATTTAAAATATATCTTCAACAGGATAGATTTATGCATATACATTGCCAAGTATTTAAAATATATCTCTAAACAAAATTATAGCTTTGATATATACATATATATATTATTAATATTTTATTTTTAACAGGATAAATTTAGCCATATATATTTCAAGTCTTTAAAATATATCTCTAAACAAAAATTAAAGTTTTGATATATATTATTAATATTTTATTTTTATTTTAACTATTTAGTTAGTTCTTAATTAATGTTTAATTATTGTTCGGATGTTTAATTAATTGATTTAATACCTTCTAATTATTTGGAATAGACGCAATTAAAAACATAATTAATTAAATCTATCTTTATTTATATGTATAAATTTATTAAACTTGCAATTTAAAATTATTCAATAATATTGCATGTTTTTTAATCATTAACAAAAAAAAAATTGAGGATTAAATATTGGCGGAATGCATAGGGTGAATAATCCGTTCCACTACAAAAAAAAAATTGACGGATTAGCGACGGTCGTAATCCGTCGCTAAACACTAATAGCGATGGAGTGAGCGCCGTCGGACGAAAACTCGTCGCAGAGCAATAATAGCGACGGAAATAACAAACCCGTCGCTAATAGCTGAGATAGCGACGGACATATAAACCCGTCGCAGAGCTAAGTTAGCGACGGACACATAAGCCCGTTGCAAACACCGGAAATATGGGTGACATGTCCCGGGGAGATTTTAGCGACGACCGGTCAAATATCTGTCGCTAATCTTTCGATATAGCGACAGATTTGGTCAATATCCGTCGCTAACCTATCGTAATAGCGACGGATTTGGTCAATATCCGTAACGAGTAGCGACGGAATAGTCAATATTCTGTCGCTATTAGCGATGAATTTTTTAAATATCCGCCACAAAATCTGGAAAAATTTTCACAGTCGAATGCTGCTTTTTCCCCTTCCCATATATACATTCAATAATATACAAATATCCAAATTCAAACATCCAAACAAACATCAAATAAGAGTAAATATTACAATATCCAAACAAACATCAAACAAGAGTAAATATTACAACATCCAAACATTCAAACAAACATCCAAACAAGCTTTCATATCCAATATCCAATCTAAACATCCAAACAAGAGTAAATATCCAAATCCATACATCAAAAGAAGATAAACAAAAGTCAGAGTAAATGAAAAGAACTGTATACATCAAAAGTCAGAGTTTAGTAGAGAAACATTACATACATGAATATTAGAGTAAATACTAGATGAAAAGGAAAAATATTCCTGCACAATAGAAGATAAATAAAAGTTAAATAGAGTTAATATCTAAATATAACTCTAACAATGTTAAATCTGTAAATGAAAATTAACAAATAAGAAACAATTAAGAAATAATATCGAATATGCATACCTTTCAAGCGAGTCAATATCTGAATTCAACTCTGATAATGTGCAATCTATAAACAAAAATGAAGTAATAAGAAACAATTATTGATGAATATAATAACAAACACGATAGTTACTGAAAAAATATAAAGAAAAATAGAACATACCACTAAAATATCTCTACTCCTCTGTGGTATCCTCAGGATCCTGTGTCTCCTGAGACTCAAAACGAGGGGCGGGAGGGGCTGGCATTTGTGTCATGGGCGATAGGGTCGCTGTAAAAGCTTGCATGTTTCTTATTATCTTCTCAGTGTGTGCATGGCGAGCCCGCAAATCACTCAACTCAACATCCCTCGCTGCGTCCCTCTGAGCCCACGTTGCATCCCTCTCGGCCCACGTCGTCTCCATCGACGTGAGTTCAGTCCGCAGGGCATCAATTTCCTCCCGCAATTGACGAACCTCACTAGAGGAAGAGGAGGAAGATACTAGACGTCCCCTAACCCCTGGAACTCTCATCTGATCATATGTGATCTTTGCCTGAGAGCCCAAGTCGTATAGGGCGGTCTTCCTCCTTCCACCGACGACATCAAACCACACATATTATGATCCATCATCAAATTTGATATTGATGTTATACTAACAAATTAATCTAATTAATTGAACAAATAATTAAACACTAAATCTGATTAATTAATTAATTAATTACTTAATCTGATTAAATAATTAATTAATTACTTAATTTGATTAATTAATTAATAAAACACTTAAATAATCAAATAAATTAATTTAATATAATTAAACTGATTAATTATATTAATTAATCAAATGGAGCCGCCGGAAGATGAGGGCGGCGGCATCTGCTGGGGCCGCCGGAAGCTGCCTGCATCGCCCGACGGAAGCTGAGGCCGGCGGCATCTGCTGCCGCAGCAGGCCACTCGCGGCCGCAGCAGGCCGTAAGAGGTAGCGGGAGGCCACGCGACCGTGCCAAGCCGTGTGGTCGTGCCAAGCCGTGACAAGCCGCGCGGAGCCGTGCCAAGCCGCGATCGCCCGCCTACCCGAAGAACACCACGCCGCTGCGGAAGAAAAATCGGCAAATGTAACTTAGCGCGCGTACTTGGGATTGGAGGAGGGTTCGCCGGAGGAGAAGCGCCGAGAAGCGTCGGAGACGGGGAGAGCTAGGGGTTTGACCTGATCGTGTGGCCGCGAGGGGGGGCCCGAGTTGCATTTTTAACCTAATATTGCGACGGAAGTAACTTGTCCGTCGCTAAGTAGCGACGGATTTGACCAAGTCTGTCGCTATAGTTAGGGGTTTGACCCGAGGTGCAAACTGTTGATATTTCTAAAGCATGAACTACAGAAACAAATTCTGTAAATCTAAACACTTACAGTGATCTGCACTTGGAGAAGAAACCGGAAGACTTTGCCATCCGAAGAACGATCACGAATGAATTGAAAAGCTCTTCATAAGTTCACAAACAAAATCCCTCTTCTGTAATTAGACGAACCAATCTTGAATGTTCTTCTCTATAACCCCTTCTTCATCATGTGCACCCGGACGAACCTTACACAATGACCTTATACATACGAGACGAACCCTTTCTCTTTGACCTCGCACAGACCTCACACATAGCTTGTCTCGTACGATCTCCATTGGCTTGGACGCACACACATAGCGTGTCCTCTCTCTTATTCTCCCTCTCCCTTTTGCCTTGGAAGCAATATATATAGGGGGTAGAAGGTCTCTTCATATTCCTCCATTAATGGAGGAATATGAAGGAGTTGGAAGATGAAGAGGAAGGGGTGCCTCTTCATCTTCTATAACTCCAACATCTCCCACTCGTCCAAGTCAATCCATATAGGTCATCTAGTCACATAGACCATGTAAGAAAGTCACAAAGACCATATAAGAACATTCAATTCATACGCCAGGGAAAATGGTTCATGCGACAGCAAGCACACTGAGCAATTAATGCTAAGAAAGTTGTTACACTTAACTTAGCTGCTCTATAGAACGAATCAGAGACATCAATAACTTGCCTTTACCCCAGATTAAATATATACATCATATGAACATCTCTAATCCCTCATATGACAACTATGTCAAGAGCATGTTCAACATCTCTAATCAATACATTTATTCACAATTACATTTTTAAGTACTCAACAAAAAATGTAACTGGTCGACCAGTGAATAAGAATTACAGATGTAAATCAATTTTAATCTTCCTTTTTAGCTAGAATCTATTCATTATAATCAGTTGCTTTCCTAATTATGCTCAATAGACCGAATCATCCATAGCCAATAGGATACACACTAAAGTAGCAGTCACTGATTAAAACTTCAAATAGACAGCTAAATAGTCACTTAGGGTAAGATTGAGATTAACTTATAATCTTAAGGGTCTCACATAGTAGAGAAGCAGAGATCCATTCTCCTACTACCCTTATTGTCGCTATAGCACATGTGGTATGAATCACATGCTACGATGTTTTTCTCTTTACCAAAAAGAGTGCATGTTTTTCTCAAATATTTAACATCGTACAGATTTCGATCTAGATATATCTATTGTCTAATCCGAATTCAACTTATGAATTCTAATCTGGCCTTTAACAGGTTTAGTAAATGGTGGGTGCATTTACTTCGATCATTACATAAATGATCTCATCTTGATACAAAAATCAAGGCGACATCAACTTACGAGTATGTCTCTATCTACAACTACATAAGTTGTCTCATAAGTAATGGTCTTACCTTTATTTATACTAAACAAATAGAGACGATTGTCCATGTGAGTGGACCAATCTCAGCATGCCAATATGCTCATCGAGACTTTTATCCAAATGTAACAAATACATTTACACTGAATAGATCATGACATTTCATATATATAACAATCTTTACAATGTGTTATATCTTGCATAGTTCCAAAGACTTCACATGTCCATGAAATGACTCTTTAGTCTATGGCTTGGTAAAAAGATCTGCAAGCATTGCTCGTGTAGGGATGTACTCAAGAATTATCTTTTTCTTATCAACAATATCCTTTACAAAATTTCTATGTGCTTGCCTTTGCTGTGGTATTTAGGATCCTTGGAAAAAGCTATAGCAGATTGATTATCACAGTACACTGTAACAGGACTCCCACTGTCGTCAGCAATCCTCAAATACATCAAGAACCTTCTTAACCAGATAACTTCTTATGCAACAACTGCACGAACCACATACTTAGCTTTCATTGTCAACAACACTACATAAGTCTGTTTTGACAGGGCTACACAAGCCTATTTTAACAGTGCTACACAAGCTTATTTCTTGTTGTTCCATGAGATAGCACCACCATTCAGAAAGAAGGCATAGCTAGATGTGGATTTTCTATTATCAAGGTCCCTGGCCCAATATGCATCTGTAGAGCCCTTCTGTCTCAGCTTTGATCCTTTTCACTACTTTCCAGTGTCTCGATCCTAGGTTTGACTGGAAATGACTAACTAAGCCAACATCATAGCTTATATCAGGACGAATACACAACATAGTCTACATCAAACTACTAATGGCACTAGCATATGGTTTTTCCTTCATATCGACTATTTCATTAGAAGTCTTGGGATATATACTTTTGCTCAGAACAGTGTTTCTCGCTACAGGAGTTTGTTCAATGTTGCAGTTTGACATATTGAAGTGTTTTAACATCTTAGTAATATAAGCCTCTTGAGACAAACCCAAAAGTATTTTTGATCGATCTCGAATGATCTGTACTCCTAATGTAACAACCCGAAAAATTCTCTTAATATTTTCTTAAAATATTAAGCATGTCTAGATAATTTTCCAAGGGACCTAGAAATATTAGTACGAACCTTAGCCTAGAAATCCATGATTTTGCTCATTTAAATTGAGAAACTAAGTACTAATGGACCTTATATGGGCTTTTCTAGTACCATGATTATTAGTGGATTTTAGGTAGAATTTAATATAAATATAAATGGATTTTAATTAGGAATATTAGTATGATTATGGGTGAGTTTTAGCATGGTTTCCTATTTAAATTGAGAAGTTAGGCACTAATGGGCCTTATATGGGCTTTCTAGTACCATGATTATTGATGAATTTTAGGTAAAAATTTATAGAAATATAAAGGGGTTTTAATGAGAAATATTAACATAATTATGGGGGAATTTTTAGGGGATTTTCGAATATTAGGAAAAATAAAATGGAAAATTAATGCATGCACCAAGGATTTGAACCTTGGACCTCTTGTATAACCATGCATGCTCTAACCAACTCACCTAGCAAGGGATTTCTTTGAGGAAATGAAATGGAGTTTGGTTAAGGCTTAGGGGAAGAGGAAGAGACATCATGACTCTTCACTTACCCTCCTTAATGTGCTATAAAGAGGGGGTTTGGGAGTTTCTTTCTTCCTCCCTCATTCTAGCCGAAAATCTCAAGAGGAGATTTCCCTTGGAAAAGCTTCACAAGAGGGTCTCATCTCCAAGATCTAAAGGGTTCCCAAGGTTACAAGGGCTAGAGGTGACTTAAGGTCTAAGGAGTTCGACTTAAGGTCTAAGGAGTTCGACTTAAGGTCTAAGGAGTTCTTTTGATTCTCTTTCAAGGTTCGAAAAATCAAGAAACCTAAGGTAAGACTCCCTCACCTGTGGTATAATAGTTCCTTATGATTTCCATGATTTTTAGCATGATATATTGGTTAGTTTTTGGATTTGATGTTGAAAGAAAAGAAAACCAAGAACCTTAGGCTTGTGGGTTTCGGCCACCATGATTTAAAGGTCTATAATTATGCCAAAAATCTTGATAATGTTATTTAATGTTCCCTTATGATGTGTAGAGGTTAAGTATAATTTTTGGGAATTTTTGGAGTACCCTAGGACACCCTAGGGTTTCGGCCAACATGAAAGGAACAAAACCAACACCTAGAGACCCTATGGGTTTCGGCCACAATGTTTTAGGGTCCATAATGATGCTAAAAATCTTTATAATGTTATTTAATGTTCCCTGATGATGTTTAGAGATTAAGAATAATTTTTGGGAATTTTTGGAGTACCCTAGGATACCCTAGGGTTTCGGCCAACAACAAGAACCCTTGTGTAGGGTTGGGTTTAAAACCTCAAGTGTTTGTTCATGTATTGTCATGATATAAGGGAGATGGTGTAATGCCCCGAAATTTCCATATTGAAGTTCTTAAAGTCCTTAGAACTATTTAAAAATGTTTTAGAAATATTCTAGATATTTTTAGGAATTTTAGAATATTTTTATGGAATTTTCCGAGTCCGTTTAGTATTTTTATTAAAAGAAATAGAGTTTTCGGCAAAAAGTTGCCTGGACGAGTTTTGAACCCGAGACCTCCCATGGGACCAACAACTTAAGTTGGTCGGGTTAACCAGGAGCCCCAGCAGGGGTGTGCTGAAAGAAAATAGAGAGATATTAAGTTAAGTTATAAGTTGGGCCGAAATACCCCTTGGTATAAATAGAAGAACTTAAGTGATTCTTTTATTTTTGGATTCGGCAACTCCCTCTCCTCCTCACGCCGCCCCTCTCCTCTCCTCTCTTGGGCGAAACCACACCAAGCCCTAGGGCTTTCCTCCGGTGGCCGGCCAAGGCTCTCCTTCGAAAGATTTTCCGATATTCGGAATCCCCGCGACGAGAGGAACGCGTGAGCGCGAAGAAATCTCCGAGACTCTGAGTTTCTCCGGAACCTCCGACGTCGTTCTTGGTTGTAAGTCCAAGATATCAAGGTAAGTACTGCTCACCTGCAGTAAGAGGCGGTTTTCCGCAAGAATTTTCCCTTAAAAGTTTTAAAAGAGATATTTACTTTTAGTTTAAGATTTTGCATGTGATCTTAGTTCATTATATGCTTATATATATTTGATAGAGTACCCTATGTGAGTTTAGGGTCTAAGAAATCTATAAGAAAAGAAAAGAAAAATAAAGAAAAAGAAAAGAGAAGGCCAAGGCCTTACGAAATCCCCAAAAGTCAAGACTTAGGGATTTGAGCACACAAGGTGTTCGATAAAATGCCAAGGCATTTAAAGATAAGAAAGAAAAGAGAGAAAAGCTATTTTATTTTCTAAGGCCAGTACCCGGCGTCCAAGGGCGTCGTTAAAGAAATCCAGGTGTCCAATTCCAAGGTCTTGGCCCTGGTAGACCAAGGTCTGCCCTATTAGGATTGGTGGCTCGCTACCCCAACCCTTTAGGGAACGCGCATAAGATGGTACTTACGTCTTAAGTGGATCCAAGTGAGTTATTATTTTCAAGTATATGCTTTAGCAAAGTTTTTCTAAAGTTTAAGGAAATTTTCTAAAAGTTAAAGAAAGATTTAAAGTTAAAGAATTGCTAAAGTTTCAAGTTAAGCCAAGAAAAAGTGAGTTAAGACTTATTAATGCTTGAGTATGCATGTTTTGAGTTATACATGTTTCAGTGTTTTTCTGTTAAGCATAAAAGTATCTCATGTGATTTCATATTGTTTAAAAAGCATGCTTGCACATTTCGAGATTTTGTGAGTTAGATAGTACTTGCTAAGCTTTATGCTTAATAGTTGCATTTTCCTCTTACTGCAGGTAAAGGCAAGGGCAAGCTATTCTGAAGGAAGACGACAAGGAGGTGCTGGGTGATGTGTGTGTGGTGGCTGATTTGGGAGAGGTCCTTGGGACGAGACAGTTTAGCTTATTTGGAATGCAATGTTTAAATTTTCCAAATTCCAAGTTATTGTGTTATGGAGTTTATTAAACATTTATGCTTCGGATAGTTTTACATGCTCAATTTTGTAGAATGAAGATTCCATGTCATTTCAATTAGTATGTATACTTTTGTGAATGCACTAGGTGAGCAAGTGCATGAGTAGTTTAGCATGTGGATACATTGAATTTTAGACTTATTCTTGAGCTTATTATTTCCTTTTGGACTAAGTCCTAATTGTGCTTAAAATGCTTGTAAATTCGGTAGAAAAGTAAGATTTACATTCTATGAAGTTCTAGAAATGTACAGATTCTTAGTTTAAGTTAGATCACATAGAATTCATTCAAGTATTTGCGTTTTAGATATTTTGCATGTCTTAAAACCACGAGTAAAGATTCCATGTCATTCTATTTAGTGTATATATCCTTATGATTGCATTGGATGGGTATGAGCGTGAGTAGTTTTGAATATCGATACTTTGATGGAGCTATTTGATGCATGTGCCAAGAAGTTGTTAGTCTCCTTTTGAATTAAGTTTTATTGCTTTAAATATACTTAGAAAAGTTGCATTCATATTCCATAATGCTTTAGTAATGTTATAGAACCTTGTGTGATGAGTTTAAATGGTTAGAATTGCTAGTAATGTGTCATTGTATCATGCATGACTATTAAAGTTAGAATATCATTATTAGATAGAAAAAAAAAGAAAGTTCCGCATTTTTTGTCGTGCATTAGAGTCAAGAAGTAGACAAGTAACGGTCCGTCTAAGGTAGAGAAGGCGGGGCGTTACAGATGGAGGGTGTTTATGTGAATGTTTCACATGGCCTAGAGACCCTATAGGTTTCGGCCAAGTACCCTAATAGGGTGGAAAGTTAGGACTCATTTCAAGTAAGGGCCCCAAATGACCCTATGGTAAGGTATGGTTGGTGTATAACAATTGATTTGGGGATTTTAATTGAAATTTTTCCATGCCCCATGGCCTTGAAGTTTCGGCCAAGAGCAAGTTTAGGGTTAAAGGATTAGGGTTGGCCTTAAGTATGGAATCAAATGTTTCCTATGGCCTAGTATGTATGTATGGGATGTTGTTTGGGGAAGTTATGTGAAGCTTCATGGACCTATGGTTCCTTGGGGCTTTCGGCCAAGGGCCTAACCTAGGGTTAGGGTTGGGTTAAACCTACCAAGATGCTTGAGTATGAGTTACCAAGATATATATTTAAGTAAGATGGAAGAAGTTCTATGTTAACCAAACCCTTAGTTTGTATGTCATGAATTATATGTTAAGTCATAGATGTTTAGACATGTGCCATGATTTATGAATGATATGTATGTATGCCATGTCTTATGAATGATATGCCATGTTTTATGAATAATATGCATGTATGTCATGTCTTATGAATGATACGTATGTATGCCATGATTTATGAATAAGATGTATGTATGCCATATGAATGAAGTTAAAGTACATGCCTTTAAGGCATAATGATGATGTTAAGTATGATGAATGAATGATGATGAATGACAAGTATGATGAATGAAAGATGATGCTTATGTCTTTAAGGCATAAATATGCTAAACGGCACGGTCGATGGTCGACGGTACGACGGTCGAGAGGACCGGTAAATGGGCCGGTAGACGGGCCGAGCCGTAACAAGTTATGCTATGTTAAGTATGCCATGAAGGTCTCATGAATGATGAAGCATGTAAAGTATTTTACTTTATGAATGGGCTTGTACCGGACTGAAGTATGGGTCCAAGGGATGAGCACCTTAAGAACGCCCCGGTTCTGGACTACCGACTATGCTGTCCACGGTTCTGGCACTACCGAAGCTGTGCAACAGGGATGGGCACCTTAAGAACGCCTCGGTTCGGGGACTACCGACTATGCTGTCCTTACCCTAGTAGGTCGAGGCTAGCTACCTCGTATTTACTTAGGGATGCGCGCTTATGATGTATGTATGTGGTACAAGCCAGGGCCCCAATGATATGATGATTATGTCTAAGCATTTAAAAGTATGTTTTAAAGATTAAGCATCCTTATTAGGGGTGTCAATTCGGGTGGGTCGGGTCGGGTTCGGGTCGGGTTGGGAAAATTTTTTTTTTAACTCCCAACCCGAACCCGACCCGAACCCGATTTCAACCCGAAACCCCTAAACCCGAACCCGAACCCGACCAACCCGACCCGACCCGAATAACCCGAAAAAACCGATTCAAAACGTCTTTTTTCACCATTTTCCCTATAATTCTTCACTTTTATCTCAATACTTCATCATGATCATACTATATTGATATTAATATACATAAAAATATCTTAATTTTCAAAATAAAATTTGATTTAACCCCAAAAAATCCACAAAATATTAAATTTCGGGTCAACCCGAACCTGACCCGACCCGACCCGAACCCAACCCGAAATTTTTACAACCCGAACCCCCCAACCCGAACCCGACCCGAACCCGAAAATTTTCAACCCGAACCCGATTTTTTTCGGGTTGGGTCGTCGGGTCGTGTTGATTTTTGACACCCCTAATCCTTATATATATATATGCAATTGCCACATGCATCCATCCATGTTATGCATTATACTTATGATAAGAACATTATGCAAAGTAAGTTTATGCAAGGTATGTTTATGCAAATGATTTTATGTATGTTTATGCTAAGCTAGAATGCCATGATTTTTATTTATGTTCATGCTAGTTTAGGTTGCCATGATTTAATTATGTTTATGCTAAGTTCGGATGCCATGATTTCATTTAGGTTCATGTTAGGAATGTTTATGAGATTATGTTATTATGTTTATGTTTATGCCAAGAATTATGTCATACTATGAATGTTTATGATGTTTATGTCTATGCCAAGTATTATGCCAAACCGTGAATGTTTTATGTTTATGTATATGCTATGCTATGAAAGTGACTAAGTTATGTTCAAGTCATGTCAAAGGTATGCTAAGTGCTCATAAAGACTTATGCGCTGAGTAAAGCACTAAGTATGTTAATGTTTAAGATGCTCATGATTAAGTGATGAATGGTTTTAGTGAGTAGGAAAGAGTCTTACTAAGCCTGTGTGCTTATAGTCTTATTTCCTTATACCGCAGATCACACAAGGGGACAGTAAAGAAGCAGCAGGAGGGCATCAAAGAATGTGTGTGATAGTGACTTGGCCAAGGAGCAATATGGTTGCTCGTCTTATGATAGAACTTTACCTTTACTATTATGTGCTTGAATATGACTCTATGACATGATGCTAAGTATGACATGATGCTAAGAATGACATGATGCTAAGTATGACATGATATGATGCTAAGTATAAAGTTAATATGCTAAGTTCCCATGTTATGAGGTTAGAAAGGGTAGTAAGTGCACGTAGGAGTAAATTAAAGGTTTCCGCTGCATTATGATGTCTACATGCCCTAAGTATGTTAACGTAACGCCGCTTTATGAAAAGAAAAAAAAAAAGCAGGCGTTACACCTAAGATGTACTCAGCTTCTCCCATGTCTATTATGTCAAATTGTGATGAAAGCCAAGACTTGAATTCAATCACAAACTTTAGGTCACTTCCAGCTATTAGCATATCATCAACATATAATGATAAAATGACAAACTTTCCTTTATCCTTCCTTAGGTAAACACAATGATCCTCATCGATCATTTCGAAACCATAAGACAAAATAACTTCATTGAATCTTTTGTTCCATTGCCTTAACGCCTGCTTTAGCCCATACATAGACTTCCCAAGTCTATATACTTTATCCTTTTGACCCTCAGCTATATAACCTTCTGGTTGTGTCATATAAATTTCTTCGTCAAGATTACTATTAAAGAAAGTCGTCTTTACATCCATTTGATGTAATTCTAAGTCAAAATGTGCTACTATAGCTAGGATGACTCGTATTGACACAAACTTCACAACTGGGGAGAATGTCTCTTCAAAATCAATACTCTCCATTTGGGTATATCCTTTTGCAACCAAACGAGCTTTGTATCGATTAATCGACCCATCCGTTTTCCTCTTAATTTTGAGAATCCACTTATTCCCAATAGCCCTGCGGCCCGGAGGAAGTTCGACTAAATCCCAAACTTGATTCTTTCTCATGAGCTCCATTTCTTCATCCATTGCAACTTTCCATTTCTCCTTAACTAAGCATTTCATTACTTCCTCAACCGTTCAAGGTTCTTCATCATCAACTGGGAGAATCATTAATGCCTCATTTTCAATGTCAAATCTTCTCTGAGGAATAATCTTACGATTACTTCTTCGCAGGTTAGACTGTTGAGAAACTAATTCATTTATAGGTCATTTACTCCCACTAGGTTGACTAGATTTAGGTATCCCCTGTGATTCCTGATTCGTTCATAGAGGAACAGTATCCTCCTCCTCTATTGCAAATAGAGGAGTTGATTTATCAACTTCACCTCTCGTTGGGAACTTAGTTTCGAGAAAAGTGGCATCTCTTGACTCAATCTCAGAGATGGTTCCATCTTATTACTCACCAATAAAAACATAACCCTTATAGGTATCAGAATATCTTACAAAGATACACTTTCTACCCCTGGGTCCTAATTTTCCATATTTGTGAGTCTTGTCATGAATATAAGCAGCTGACCCCCATGGTCTCAGATTACTTAAATCTGGTTTTCTGCCTGTCCAAAATTCATATGGAGTAGATGGAACAGATTTAGATGGCACCCGATTAAGTATGTAGGTTGTTGCCAATAATGCATCTCCCCAATAGGAAATAGGCAAATTAGCTTGAGCCATCATCGACCTAACCATTTCAAGAAGAGTACGATTTCTTCTTTCATCAACTCCATTTTGCTGTGAAGTCCCAGGGATAGTTAACTATCTAATAATCCCTTTCTCATTACATATTGTCTTGAACTGATCAGATAAATATTCACCTCCACGGTCAGTGTGAAAGGTTTTAACCTTACGTTACAATTGATTCTCAACTTCGTTCAAATAACGATTAAAGCAATCTAATGCTTCAAATTTATGAGAAATCAAATACACATGACCAAAAACGCATGAAATTATCAATAAATGTAATGAAATAAGAACTTCCATGTCAAGCCTTCATGTTCATTGGATCACAAATATCTGAATGGATCAATTGCAATGGTGATTCAACCCTAATAGCCTTACCAAATGATTTCCTAGTTGCTTTTCCAACAAGACAATGCTCACATATAGACAAGTTAACTTTAGCACGAGTGCCGAGTAGACCCTCTCTTGCTAATCTATTTATTCTTTCTTGTCCTATATGTCCCAGTTTAGCAAGCCAAACTTCATCATCAACATCAGCATCGCTAGTAAGAGCAATGTTTGAAAAACAACTATTATTTCCATAATTAACATTTGGTTCTACATCAAGAACCATGAAACCGTTTGATACATAACCATATCCAATTAACACAGAGTTAATCTTAAGTTTTACACAACGACTATAAAAGTTCATACAGTAACCCAATTCAAGAAGACAATTAACGGAAACTAGATTCCATCGAATCTCAAAAGCATACAGGACATCATGCAGAAACAAGATATGCCCACCACGAAGGTTGAGTTTGCAAGTGTCAATTCCTTTGACTTCAATTCTTGTATTGTTTCCCGCATATATACACTTATTGTCAATTGGTACTCGATGGTACTCCACGTATGCAGCTCAATCATGAGCTACATGGTTCGTTGTTCCTAAATCTATAATCCACCAAGGATAAGAATTAGCTAACAACATTGAACTAGCAACATAATGCTCATGAGACTTGTTCTTGTTTGGGTTTTGTCCAGCAGCAGCAATAGCTTCTTTTTCCCTTTCCTTTCTTGAACTATCTTTTCTTATTCTTGGATCCAGAACCTTCAGCTACAAAAGCTTGTTCAGAAATCCTTGCGGATTCGATTCTCTCCGCCTCCAGTTCAATATGGCATGAGACATTAATGAAAGTCTTGATACTTTCACTATGAGTAAGGTTCTGTTTCATCATTTCCCAAGAATCAGAAAGGGAATGAATAACTGCTTGAACCTGTTGTTCATTGGTCAACTCATGACCGGCAGTCTTCAGCTCCCGAATTATATTCCCCAATACCCTCATAGATGTTGGGTCATTGTAACATTCGGGCGCTTTTTACAACTGTCAAACTTGATTGTCAGTTGGCGAAGCTTGCTTATACTAACTCCATTGTATTTCTCTCTCAGGGCTACCCAGACTGCATGAGCTGATGGTGATAACTCATACTCAAATATCAGGTCGTCTACCATTGAACTAATCAATATGTCCTTAGTAGTGGAGTCCTTTTTCTTCAATGCCCTATAGGCATCAAGATCAAGTTATGCCGTGCTATTGAACCATTAACAGGTTCTTCCCTGAACTGATTCATAGTCTCAAGAACTTCTTGTTCCTCAAGAACATATTGTATCTTAAGATGCCATATTTTATAGTTATCCCCATATAATCTCTCTCTATTCAGTTTAGCTATGATGTTCTTAGTTACCATGATCTATCATAAATAAACATATTATTTATTGACTAAGTGTAATTTATATGCATATAACTTATGATTGACTCGTTATAAATTAGAATTGGTTTACAAAATCAAGTAGTAACTACGTTTCCACTCATCATTCGTATAATCCAATCTAATCAACATTGATCAATTATATTGCATATATCCCATTAAATGAACTAATCATTTGTATAATAAACTAATCATAGAATGAACTAATCATTAAATGAACTAATCACTTGTACGAATAAACTAATCATTTGTAAAATGAACAAATCATTTATAATAATGAACTAATCATTAAATGAACTAATCATTTGTAAGAATGAACAAATCATTAAATGAACTAATCATTTGTAAAATGAACAAATCATTAAATGAATTAATCATTTATAATAATTATTAACATATAACATGACCTTTTTTCATAAAATAGTACTATTTGTACAAAACAACAATCTATACCACATGACTTTCATAAACTAAATAGGTTAATACTGTTCGTACATAACGACAATAACAATAACAAAACTTTAACAAATTAAATAAGCTAATGTCATTGCCACTAGGACAAACACTAGTGCAGTTGTTAACATAATTCATTTTATGTTAGACTTTGCTCTATCTCCTCAATCGTCTCCCTCAGCTCATTCTGTCATACATCGAGACATGTCATCGTGTATATCATTTTTGGCATGTGAAATTGAAAAATATTATTGTCAGTACAAAACTGGCAATCCAGTAACAAAACTGGTTCATTTCAATTCACATATGCATAGAACATACAGAATCATAAGCAAATAAGAAAAACAAATCTTCTTTATTTGAGGAACTCCAGTTAACTAACACACTGGATCGGTCGATTTGGAAATTAGATCTCAAGTATTAGCTTATTCCTTTGTTCTTATTAGAACTGATCTAATTGGATATCTTATTGTTATTGTTTAATTTTAAGCCCATTCACATTTAAGTCAAACTTATTTATCAAACCAATTAGACTGGTTATATTTTAGACCAAATTGGTCTGGTTAAACCAACCAATGGTTTGAACTAGACCCAACCTAGTTGGACCAAACTGATCTGGTTTAACCAACAAATGGTTTGAACCAAGTCTAATTAAATAGATTAATTCAAATTAATTGAACCAAATCTAAAAGAAATTGTCGTTACACCTCAGTGGTATAACCTTTGCCTTCTTCACGAATGTCTCCTGTTCGATCCTTCATGATGGTTTTTCTCACAAAAACCGAAACAACCACGATACATAGTCGCGAGTTCGAAAATCGAAACAACCACGACACATAGTCGCGAGTTCCCGACGACTACGTTGGATTCTCACCCGGCAAGAGAAGAACACGACGGAGACAAACTCCGGCCGCGACATCGAACAAAGGCTAAGAAGTGATCGATATACAGAAGTAAAGTCATGCTTTTACAATCTAACGTGCTCTGATACCAATGATGATATTTCTAAAGCATGAACTACAGAAACAAATTCTGTAAATCTAAACACTTACAGTGATCTGTACTTGGAGAAGAAACCAGAAGACTTTGTCATCCGAAGAACGATCACGAACGAATCGAAAAGCTCTTCATAAGTTCACAAACCAAATCCCTCTTATGTAATTAGACGAACCAATCTTGAATGTTTTTCTCAATAACCTCTTCTTCGTCATGTGCACCCGGATGAACCTTACACAATGACCTTATACATACGAGACGAACCCTTTCTCTTTGACCTCGCACAGACCTCGCACATAGCTTGTCTCGTACGATCTCCATTGGCTTGGACGCACACACATAGCGTGTCCTCTCTCTTGTTTTCCGGCCCTCTCCCCTTTGCCTTGGAAGCAATATATATAGGGGGTAGAAGGTCTCTTCATATTCCTCCATTAATGGAGGAATATGAAGGAGTTGGAAGATGAAGATGAAGGGGTGCCTCTTCATCTTCTATAACTCCAACACAAATCTAATGACGGATACTATCTATCCGTCGCTAATAACGACGGACTATATTCATTGATATTTTTGTACTGCTCAAAATCCAATGGATCGAATCAAAAACGAATAATATTTTAGAAAAAATTAAACTATTACCGAATGTATTTTTTTAAAAAATTGAATAAATCAAATCGATAAAATATATATTAATTATCAAAACTAAAATAATCGATTTTTTCAAATCAATCAGTGCTTTTAAGCAATCGACGGTGATAAATTAGTAATCGATTGTTGCTTTTCAATCGTCCACTGATGATAGACATTCAAATCTTAGCGATCAAATATGAAATATTTTATTCACTTTTTAAATTTAGCAGTCATTCGATATATAGTTAACCGTCAATCACTAAAACAATCGATGGTTAATAACATATTAGTGGGATTGATTTAATCTATTTAATAGAATTTAGATTTTTAAAATTAAGGCCAAACTGATTTAATTAAATTAGTCAATATTTTTTAAAAAGTAAAAAAATAGAATTTCTAAATTAATCGTATCAAATTTATAAATTCAATTGGTTAAACCGATTTAATCTATCTATTACTCTGTATTCCATGTCAAGTTAAGCACAACATGAGTTGTCGTGTATGCGCTAGATTAACGAATGTTTGCTTTGTGTTAATGCGTCCGTCGAGCTAAAAATTATATTAAAAAATAAACATTAGAAAGTGATAGGGATGAACATCCGAGGTAGACACGTAGCGTGAGAAAGCTACGTAACAGGGTCCACCGTACCTGAGCCCCAATGGCAGACCAAGATCACCTCGGAAAAATGGATCAGAGCCCTGAGGTCAGACTGGTAATCGGGCTCCCGAAATTACCTCGAGAGAACAGACGAGAGTCCCCGAGGTCTAACCGGGTATCGAGCTCTCGAGACCATCTCGGTAAAATAAATGAAGGCCCTGAGGCCAGCTTGAGAGATGTGACTCCGAGCCTGACTCAGGAGAGTGGAACCCAAAGATCAAAATAGGAGTTAAAAAGCTCAACTTCAAGTAGCCGTTCCACTTTCCAGAATAGGAAAGTTGTCGAATAATTATTGTCTGCAATGCATGACAATTAAGGCCTTAATGATCGCAGCGGCCATTACCAAATGATATCAAGTAACCGATGATTAAGAGACGTGGAGGAGAACGTGGGGACACGTGTGATAGAAATCTCATGTATATAAGATGCCTCGACATCCAGGTAAGGGGGTAAGTTTTCCGAACGGGGAGCAAAACTTGATTCCTCGTTGTCCTCCGAAAAAAGACAAGGTTCCTGACTTGAGCGTCGGAGTAAGCTCTACCGGAAAATCTTCCGGTGTGTTCCCATTAACGCTAGCTCGTATTAACCTCGTAGGGTGTAAGCACCTTCTCCCCATTACCGTCTTCATGGGTTGTGTTGTGGTCACTCGCCATCCACGTCGTTCCCTTCCAGAGCAAGTTTGACGTCGTTTGTGGGAAACAATCAAAGCACTAGAAGGAGCACTGTGATGGCAGATCCAGAGGGACAACCCATCATCCTGACGATGGAGGAGTTGGATCGTTTGGTCGCCAACGCCGTCAAAGGAGCGCTGGAGCAACACCAGATCGAGCAAGTCGTCTCATGGCGAGCGGCTTCGGTGCAAGGTGAAATCCCAAGAATGTCTATCTCGCACCACCGAAATCGAAGATCCGTCTCGCCACCGACGGGACCGGCAATGACAGCTCCAGTGCCCCGGCAAGATTCCTTGGGAAACCTAGAAAGGGCACACTCCATCGCCTCCAGCGCTCTACGGCAGGAGGAAAGACCGAGGAAGATCGAGACCTCCAAGGCCCTCACGAAGTCTCCGTCAACCCCTTTTTCTCCGGACAACATAACGGACCCCATGCCCAAGCAATTTTGCAGTCCAGGAATTGCTGACTACAAAGGGAAGACGGATCTGAAGGACCACATCTGCAAGTTTGAGAACGCGACTCTCTTACACCAATACACAGATGGTGTGAAGTGTCGGGTGTTCCTCAACACCTTGTCAGGGGCCGCCCAGAGATGGTTCCAAAGGCTACCCTAAGGTTCGATAAACTCTTTCATGGAGTTTAGAATCGTCTTCTTACACTACTTCGCCAATACCCAGCGATACCAGAAGACGACGTTGAACCTGTTCGCCCTCAAGTAGAAGGTCAAAGAACCGCTGAAGGACTATATCCAACGATTCAATTGGGTGTCTCAAGACGTGCCAACTGATACTTCGGAGATCCTCATCAGTGCCTTCACGCAAGGACTCTCCGAAGGCAATTTCTTCCGGTTGCTGGTGAAGAAGCCACCATCCAGCTTTGATGACTTATTAAAGCGCTCTGTCAAGCACGTGAATGTCGAAGAGGTGCAACACACCCGTCGCAAAGATTCGGCGGGAGTCCCTATTCAGATCTCGGTACGATTTGAGAGAAGAGAACTACCCGCACCAGCCTGGGCAAAAGATCCTCACTCAGAGAAGGATCATTGGGCCGGTAAGAAAAGTTTGGTGGAGACAGTTGACACCGCAAAACCCAAACCACCGAAGAAGTACTGCGACTTCCACGGCAGTACAATGCACTCCACAGAGGAGTGCTATTCCTTAAAGAAGAGGAGGTCTAAGGACATGGACACCAAGCCTCACAAGCGGTGGAATAAGTGGGGTACCGATGGCAAAGCCCTTCCCCTCATCGACGACATTCAGGGGAAGACAGATCCAGACGTCGATCCCGGTCACGTTCAAGGGGAAGGAGTTGGGAGATAGTGCCCCGCCAATCTATCTCCCCAGAAAGTGATTCCAAGAATGGCAAAGCTCTGATGCACGAGCCTCCCTCGGGTCATGTGGGAGTGATCTCCGAAGGGCCTATTGGAGGAGATTCTCATCGGGCAAGGAAAGCTCACACACGTCGGTTGAAGAACTATGCCATTGGGATGAGTAAAAACAAGCGCCAGGGCCCTGTTATCTCATTCGACCCTGACGATCTGGAGGACGTGGAAACCCCCCATGAAGATGCACTGGTAATCCTCGCACGGATAGCTAATTATGAGGTTAAGCGCGTCTTTGTAGATACAGGTAGCTCCATTAATATCCTGTACAAGGCGGTTCTAGACCAGATGCAGATCGACGAGGATGAGCTGCATTCGGTCTCCACCCCTCTCTTTAGCTTCACCGGATACAGAGTGCAGTCAATAGGACAGATTTCTCTATCTCTATCGCTAGGGGATGACATGCTGGAGAGGACGAGAAGGACACCCTTCATGATCGTGGATGCCCTATCGTCCTACAACGTCATCCTGGGGAGTCCGACGCTCAGCCTATTCCAGGCGGTAGTCTCAGTCTACCACCAGAAGATCAAATTCCTGGTGGGTGAGCAGGTAGCTGAAGTCAAAGGGGACCAGTTGGCTTCTCGACGATGCTATAGTGGGGAGGTTAGGACATAAGCCCGCAAGAAGCCGAATACACATGAAGTGTTACAAATCGACCTGGCCAATCCCCGGGAAGAAGAAGGGCCTAAAGAAGAACGTAGGGAGGTCGAAAGCAAAGAGGTCCAGATTCATCCTCAATAAGGGGGAGGAATCACGTGGATTACGGCTAATCTTACACCAGAGTTGAGAAGTCATCTGATCAACTTCTTAAGGGACTATCAGGACGTATTTGCATGGGCTACTGAAGAGATCAAAGGAGACCCTCGGCCTTGGCCACACATCGGTTGCATATAACCCCGGGAGCTCTGCCGGTGAAACAAAGGCGAAGACACTTTGTGCCCGAGCAGGACAAGATCATTAGGGATGAAGTCGCCAAGTTGCTGAAGGTTGGACATATAAGAGAAATTTAATTCCCGACCTAGCTGATGAATGTTGTACTTGTCCCTAAGCTCGGGGGTAAATAGCGGGTCTGTATTGATTTCTGAGATGTGAATAAAGTCTTCCCTAAAGACTGTTATTCCTTGCCTCACATTGATCAGCTAGTGGATTCTACCTCTGGCTGTGATTTCATTTCGATGTTAGATGATTATCCGGGGTACCACCAGGTTCCACTCGCTCGAGAAGGCCAAGAGAAGGTCAATTTCGTGACGACGGATGATACCTACTATTATAATGTCATGCCGTTTGGGTTGCGCAATACAGAGGCAACCTATCAGCGAATGATGGACAAGGTCTTCCTCCACCAGATTGGGAAGAACATCGAAGTATATGTGGATGATAGCCTGATCAAGACAGAGAAGGGGAAAGACATGATAACTGACCTAGAGGAAACATTCGCCACCTTGAGGGCCAAAAAGCTGAAACTGAACCCCGCTAAGTGCTTGTTCGGGGTGAAGAGTGGTATGTTCCTCGGGTACATGGTGACAAAAAGGGGAATTGAGGCTAACTCAAAGAAAGTGCAAGTCATCCTCAACATGTCATCCCCTCATAATTTCAAGGGCGTACAGCGACTGAATGGCAGAATCACAGCTTTTTCCGAGTTCATCTCCAAATCTGCTGACAGAACCCTGCCGTTCTTCAAGATTCTGAGGAAGGTTGTCAAGTTCGATTGGGATGATCAGTGCGAGAAAGCTTTCACGAATTTAAAAGCATACCTTGCCGAGCTCTCTATCCTCTATAAGCTGTTGGAGGAGGAAACGCTATTTGTCCACAGTTGAACAAGCCATGAGTTCTGCGCTCATTCGGGAAGAAGGTACTGTTGGAACCCGGATGGCTAGAGAGGGGGGGTGGGGTGAATATAGCCAAACACTTGGACTTTAAGCTTTTCAAACTTCTGCACTCAATTTGTTAGTAGCACAGCGGAAGAAATAATGGAAACAGAGAAGTGCAGAAATGCAGAAAACAAAAACAACTAGAAAGAACAAACAAGATCGCTAACAAGGAGGGTTTACAAGGTTCGGGCATAACTTGCCCCTACTCCTTGGCGTGCCCTTAAGGTGGGCGATCCCTTGATCGTCGGCAGATCAAGCCCCGGTTAACACCGGATAGAAAACAACCTCCTTCTCGGTGGAGTAACCTCTCCACAACGTTTCAATCAAGGATATAGTTTTGAGCACAATGAAACACAAGAAGGATCTTACTCAGCACTTAGCAAAGACAAGAACACAGCAAACTGTTAGGACCGGGTGCATGTTGACATGGATACGGGTTCGTAATTTTAAAATTTAATTACGTGCAGCGGAAGGTTTAGCATAAATAATTTCTCAAATTATTTTAACCACGTATCTAGCATGCAACCTTATGTTGTGGAGACATGATCATACATTTAAAATTTTACAGAAAGTAAACTAATTTACTTAATGCCTCGCGTAACTCGTAGAAAGGGACGAGATCCAACCGTAGCGTCCCTTGGAAGCTCTGCCTCTATTCGCGTCCATGCCGAGTTTTCTTCGGGATGACTTCGCAAAGCCACGAGTTTCGTGCCGACAAGAACTACTAGATTCTCCAAAGGCACGACAAGAATACCAAGAGAGAGATGAAAAACTAACCACCAAACGAAGAACGGAATCAAGATTCCGGGAGGAGGGAAGGAGTCGCGCCCGCTTCTTCTTCTTCTTCGGCTTCTTCTTGGTGGTGGAAGCTCACGGCAAAGGGGGAGGGCTCTAGGGTCGGTGGCACTAGAAGAGGGAGAGGGAGAGAAGGAGAGGGAGAGAGGCTAGGCAAGAATCCTTGATCTCTTGGATTACTTTCCAAACCTTGCCTTGATACCTTTATATAGTAGCCTCTTAATAGCCAAGTCTCCTCTTAATGGAATAAATTTTTCATAAGAAATTTATCTTATAAATTTTTCTATGAATTATTCCGTTATGCCAAGTTTTTATTATAACTTAATTTATAATAAAAACAACCATGTCTCCCCTTTTATTATGGAAAGAAATTTCTTTATATAAATTTCTTTATGATGGTAAATCAATCCATTATTGATTTTATAAAATAAAATAAACCAATCCAAGATTTATTTTAATTTCCATGAAAATAAATCTCTTTATATAAATTTCTTTATATAAATTTCTTTATACAAATTTCTTTATCCATAATTTCATAAAACAAACCACGCGCGGTTTATTTTATAATTTGAACCAAACAATTTGGTTCTCCCTTTTTATTGTGGCCGGCCAAACAAAGAGGGTGGGGACCCTCTTTGGCCGGCCAAACCCAAGCCACAATCTCACGAATTAAACTCATTTAATTCGTTCAATAAGTCTTCAAAAGACTTAGCCATTTTATGCTTTCGATGCGTTTCTGAAAAATTCAGATTCGACTTATCTCTCTTGATCGGGAAATCCAATTTTCAACTCGTTTTAAATCCCTCGGATCACTCGTAGTACGTGTGACTAAATAGGCTTTCGATTTATGTTGGCCGTCTATAATTAACCAATTATAGAACGATCATGAGTGACACCTAGTAGTACATCATGATCCCCAATTAATCGAAAGATCAACGGTTGACCTCAGAAACTATTCTGAAACCCTTCAGCAGCTTTAATGAATCGTGCCTCATTCCCTTCACCATCTTATACCCACTTGGTTCAGGACATGGTCTATGTGTGTCAGTCCCCACTAGGCTGACTACGTCATACCTAGCCCAAGTAACGTTCTCTCGTCCTACGGATTCTAATTACTCTCATGTATTTAAGAGATTCATACTCTGAACATGTCATGCTCTGGCCAGAGGCTTCGAGTAACAATTCGACGATAGGCCTTGGGTATACATCCCCTCGCAAGGAGTGGTGAATCCTTTGTAGGTTGTTCAAACATCTTCGGGCACTTCGGCTTATACCCAACCATCCTGGGTCCACACCTCCTTAGAGATGCTTGCTTAAGATGTCAAAATATAAGTCTCCATGACCAAGATGACTTGAACACCGCAAGTCAAAGGAACATCGCACTTAAGCTGCAGTAAGAACTTCATTGACATATCTATATGTAGATTACCATATGAAGTTTTACAGCCAGTCACTCCAATGAACTAGTTCCCTTAACTAACATTCATGTTTATCTCCGGACATCCCAATGTCTCCAGCCAGTGAGAATCAGCTGATTAGAGAATAACCCATGCTAGTCTCAACAGAATTGATAGTGTCCGTATTTATCAATTCATCGACTAGGGACAATTTCAATACTTCACAATTGCACATGTAGAGATAATCACTAGTTGTAAATTCATCACAAATTCTCTCATGCTGTGAATTGTATTGCGGACATTCAGTAAATGAGTTTAAGATCTCAATCAAATACACAAGCATGTATACTCAAATAGTGAATATTCATTTATTAAAATAA
>JAGFNQ010004010.1:0-42584 GCA_024364735.1 Boesenbergia rotunda | reverse complement strand
TCTATCTATAGTTTGATTGGTAGCCATTGGTGTCTTAATCTCTTTTGTATTATCCATTCCAAATTTTCTAAGTAGTTCTTTTGTGTATTTTTGTTGATAGACAAAGGTACCCTCACTGGTCTGTTTTATTTGTAGCCCTAAAAAGAAGGTTAATTGACCTACTAAACTCATTTCAAATTCAGTTTCCATTATCGTTGTGAAATCTTGTAAAAAGTCTGAGTTAGTTGAGCCAAATACTATATCATCTACATATACTTGGGCTACAAAAATATCATTTTTTAGGATTTAACAAATAGTGTTGGGTCAATTTTGCCTTGGTTAAAACCTTTTGAAACTAAGTATTTAGACAGTCTTTCATACCAGGCCCTAGGTGCTTGCTTAAGTCCATATAGGGCTTCTTAAGTCTAAAGACATAGTCAGGGTGTTCTAAGCTTTCAAAACCAGGGGGTTGACCTACATAAACCTCTTCTTTAATTAGGCCATTTAGGAAGGCTGACTTAACATCCATTTGATAAAGCTTAAACCCCTTATGGGCTGCATAACTTAAGAGCATTCTAATGGATTCAAGTCTAGCTACAGGGGCATAGGTTTCATCATAATCAAGTCCTTCTACTTGGCTAAACCCCTTAGCTACTAGCCTAGCCTTATTCCTGACTGTTTCTCCTTGTTCGTTAAGTTTATTCCTAAAGACCCATTTAGTTTCAATAAATTTCTTGCCTTTAGGTAAGGGTACTAAGTCCCAGACTTGACTACGTTCAAATTGGGCTAACTCTTCCTGCATGGCTATGATCCAATCAGGGTCAAGTAAGGACTCTTCTATAGACTTGGGTTCAATTTTTGAAATCAAGGCAATTTGACTAAGGTTCCTAAAAGCTGATCTAGTCTGAACCCTTAGTTCTGGATCACCTAAGATTTGATTAGTTGGGTGGGCTGAGCTAACTCGAACAGTTCTGGGTTGGTTAGGTTCAGTTTCAGGTGTGGGTTCAGTTAGATCATCGTTTTGGTCCTCAAATGGCCTTTCATCAGGGTTAGTACTGGATCTAACAAAGTCAATTGGTTGGTAGGTGGTTTGATCAGAGTTATTTGGGTCAGATTTTTCATCAAATTTTACATTTGTAGTTTCTTCAATTTTTAGGGTAATTTTGTTATAAACTCTATAGGCTCTACTGGTAAGGGAATAACCTACAAAGATACCTTCCTCAACCTTAGAAGTAAATTTTCCTAAGTGTTCTCTAGTATTTAAGATATAGACTTTACATCCAAATACTTTAAGGTATTTAATGTTAGGTTGTTTGTTATAATAGATTTCAAAGGAGGTCTTTCCTAGGTTTTTAATTAGAGTTATTCTATTTTGTACATAACAAGCTGTACTAACAGCCTCAGCCCAAAGGTATTTAGGTAAGTTGTATTCATTAAGCATTGTTCTAGCTGCTTCTTGTAGTGTTCTATTTTTTCTTTCTACAACTCCATTTTGTTGAGGTGTTTTAGGGCAAGAGAATTCGTGATGGTAGCCTTTTTCTAGACAAAATTGATTAAATTTGTGATTTTTGAATTCTCCGCCATTATCGCTCCTAAGTCTTTTGATTTTAATCCCTTTTTCATTTTCTGTTAATTTACAAAATTGAGTGAGTATATCAAAAGTTTCATCTTTATTTTTTAAGAATTTTACCCAGGTAAATCTTGAATAGTCATCTATAATTACTAGGCAGTATAGGTTACCATTAATTGATTTAACCCCATGTGAGTCAAATAGGTCTAGGTGAATCAATTCCAGAATTGACTTGGTTTGAGTTTGATTAGTTGGTTTGTGGGTTGACCTAGTTTGTTTTCCTTGTTGACAAGCATTACATAAGGTTGACTCAAGGTTAGATAACTTTGGTAGGCCTCTAACTAAACCATTTAGTTTAGGTAGTTTTCTGAAGTGAGTGTGTGAAAGTCTCCTATGCCAGAGCCAAGTCTCATCCTTATGGGTTAAGAGGCAGTTTTCTAAGGGACAGGTTAACTTAATTTCATAAATGTTATTGTGCCTAAGTCCTCTAAGTGTGATGTTTGGGTTGTCATTGTGTTTGATCAGACATTCATTGGATAGGAACCTAACCTTATAACCAGTGTCACACAATTGGCTAATGCTTAGTAAATTGAAGTTGAAATTTTCAACAAGTAATACATTTGTTATTATGAAATCAGACTCAAGTTCAATATTGCCTAGGCCAATTACCTTAAGTTTACCGTTGTTTCCAAAAGCAACGGTCCCTAGTCTTTTGTACTTGAGTTCTGTAAATTTGGTGGGATCCCCAGTCATGTGTCTGGAGCATCCACTGTCAATGATCCATTTGTTTTCCTACAGTTAAGTAAAAGATTTAGACCTTAGGTTGAGTTTTTGAATTTTAAAACATTTAAGAAGATTTTAAAAACTTTAGTTTGAATTTTAAATTTGAGTTATGTTAATTTTGATTTTGATTTATTTTTATTTTTGTATTTGAATTTTATTTTTTTTTTGAATTTGAATTTTAATTTTTGAATTTGAATTTTAATTTTTGAATTTGACTTTTAATTTTTGAATTTGACTTTTAATTTTAGAATTTGAATTTTAATTTTAGAATTTGAATTTTAATTTTGAATTTTGAATTTGATTTTAATTTTTGAATTTGAATTTTAATTTTTGAATTTGATTTTAATTTTGAATTTATTTTAATTTTTGAATTTGAATTTTAATTTTAGAATTTGACTTTTAATTTTTGAATTTGACTTTTAATTTTTGAATTTGAATTTTAATTTTTGAATTTGAATTTTAATTTTAGAGTTATCAATCAATAATTTGAATTTGGTTATCCTTATTCATCTCACTCGGTCTAAGTCATCAATCAAGGGAGTCCTATGATTTTGTGAGATGATTTTGAGTTTGTTTAGAAAAGTTAACTTGACCTTGTGTTAGATCCAAGTTTAACAAGTAGTAATTTAAAAGTACACTTCAATAATTGGCTTCCAGGCCATGGCGAGGCACAGTGGCCTTCTTTGGCCGAAGCCTTATTGGAGCAACAACCATTTTCTAGGCAAAGCCGCTTAAAGAAGTTAGACTTTTAACTTACTCATTGAAAACCTTGGTACTAAATAGTACAAGATTCAAATTAACTTTGAAGCTAGTCCTAAGTGCCCACCTGGGCAGAGGCTGATTTTAAGGTGCCAACTAGTTTGGAGCCTCCCCCTAAATTGTAGACTGGGTGTCTAGGGTCAATGTAATGGATGTCCCTTTTTGGGACATAAAATTGATTCTGACCTACTTGCTTTGTTAGATAAGCTTTCGGAACCCACGCTTTTCGTTGATTTTTGCGGGGGTGGATAAAGGAGATAAAAGATCTTTGGTTCGATCTTGATTTATATCCTATCCCAGATTTGTTGTACATGCCCTTTTGTGATCCAAGAATAAGGTCAAGGTTCTTGGATCGGGTTGTGAAAGTTGCTAGTAGATCCTTAAGTTTTAGGACTTCGCCCTTTAGGGTTGAGTTTTCAGTTTCAAGCTCAATTAATTTTTGATTTTGAGTTTGTTCAGTTAATGTTCTGGTATTAATTAATTGCTCCTTAAGGTCTTGATTTTCCTTAAGCAGCTGGTCATTTCTAGATTCAGATGCAAGCAATTTTTTATTTAACACAGAAATAATTTTAAAGAACTTTTCATTCACTGAATCTAAGTATACCTTAGTAGAGTCGTCTGAAAATAGTCCGATCTCTTGGCTCGACTCGTATTCGGAGTTCTCGTCTTGCTCCGAGTCTGACCCGGGTCCGGTTGCCATTAGTGCGAGATAGTTTGAGTTCCTTGGTGGTTCATCGTCGGAGTCATCTGTGCTGTCGTCCCAAGTGGCTTGAAGAGCCTTCTTCTTCTTATTCTTCTTGGGTTGATTCTCCTTTTTGTAGGGGCATTCGTGTTTGAAGTGTCCTTTTCTGTTGCAGCCGAAACAGGTTATTTTACTTTTGTCTTCACTACTGGTAGGCTTCATTATCCTCTGGAGGTCCTTTCTTGAGAACTGGCTTTTCTTTTTGGCGAAGACCTTTCTTACTAGGTTGACCATTTGTTCTTCATCATCTGAGTCTGAGTCTGACTCTTCTTTTAATTCTTGAATTTTCTTGTTTGACTTGCCATCTTTTGAGGAACCTGCAAATAAGGCAAATCCTTTCTCGGCCTTGGCGTTAGTCTGTTCGTGCAGTTCTAATTCACAGAACAATTCATCTAAATTAATTTTAGAAAGGTTCCTAGAAATTTTATAAGCATCTATAATAGATGCCCATAGTGAATTTCTAGGGAATGCATTTAAAGCATACCTTATGATGTCTCTGTTTTCTTGTTTGTGCCCGATTAGGTGGAGTCCATTTAGTATGTCCTTGATCCGGGCGTGGAGTTGGCTTGCAGATTCTCCTTCCTGCATTTTTATGTTAAATAACTTATTTAAAAGTAAATCCCTTTTTGTTACCTTGGCATCAGAGATGCCTTCATGTAGTTCAATTAGTTTGTCCCAGAGCTCTTTGGCAGATTCAGTTGGGCCGATACGGTTCAATTCCTCTTTTGTTAGTCCACACTGGAGGGTGTTCTGCGCCTTGTACTCAGTCTGGGCCTTTCTCTTCATATCAAGGTTCCATCTATTAGGCTTCAGTGGTGCATTGTTTCCTTCGTCCATTGGTGGTTCGTAGCCAGATTGCACCGCGAACCATTGATCCATGTCTGTCTTTAGGTACACCTCCATTCATCGTTTCCAGTAAGGGAAGTCTTCCCCATTGAAGAGTGGAGGACGGGCAGTGCTAAACCCTTCACCTTGAGCCATCTGAAATAGACCACACAAAAACTTGTCCCAAGACTAGGCTTGGATTAGTAGTGTGGTAGGAAAAGGAGAAGAAAGAGAAAGAGCGACTCGAAATGGTGTTGCACCAAATTCGAGTAAAATCAAACGAACGAAAGAGATAATCCAAATATAGGCAACAATACCTAATTTAGATCATGTGTAGCGAAAAATCAAAAGTCGAAGAAAAACTGGATTTCCCCCGGCTCTTATGGTGGTTGCACCGATACAGAGCGTACTAGGCTCTGATACCACTTGTAGGATCGATGCACGTGAGAGGGGGGTGAATCACGTGACTTTTTCAAAAAATCAGGGCGCTTTAAAAAGCGTGCGCAGCGGAAATGAAAGAAACGAAAAACGAACACACAAACACGAACGATTTTTACTTCGTTCGGAGCCTTCGGCGACTCCTACTCGAAGGCCCAGGTCCCTCGGACCTTTCCGTTGGGCAATCCACTAAAACTCTCTACCGGGAAACCTCGATAGAGTAGGCGAGTACAAAAGAATTGAAAGTGTGACAACCCCACACTTTCAAGTAATTAAGTGCAATAAAGTATTAAAAAAATTCTTCTTTTTACCGACGTCCGGAGTAGGTCAACTCTTTCGGGGCAGCAGGACGTCGTCGGCTCGAAGTGAAGCGTTTCCGGAGCAAGGCGCGAGCGTAGAAGAACTTTGAGGCGTTGGAAGAAGTGTTGTCTTCAAGAAGAGGGTCGAGGGCCCTTTATATAGGGCTGGGGGCGCCCGGGATGCTCGGGGCGCCCCCCACGTGGCGTTCGATCCGTTGCACCCTTCGGTCAAGCCTGATCTCTTAATCTTCGGGATCTGCTTTGACCGGGGCGCCCGGAGCGCGCGGGGCGCCCGGGTTGACCGGTCAAAGCCTCATCTCCTTGGCTTCGCGAGGGCGAGCTTCGGCAGCTGGCAGTGAGGTGGCACTGGGGGCGCCCGCGACACGCGGGGCGCCCGGAGCGCGCGGGGCGCCCGGAACATCCGGGGCGCCCCGAAATGCTGCTGTCGGGGCTTTTTTCTGCTGACTTGGGTTGACTCTGGGGGCGCCCGGAACATCCGGGGCGCCCTGCTTAGCTACTGCCTCACTCCTTTGAGGTTCTCTGAGCTGCAGATACACAGTCCTTCGGTCCTGCATCTAGGGTTAGTCCAAAACAGCATAACATAATAAATTATTAGATTTGTACAGCCTCAGCTGTCTTGGTTCTGACTTTGGTCTCCAAAATGGAGCCCTAGGTCGAACCGACGCCTGCTGTTCCCTCGATGGGGAACGCGTCCTCACTGGTTCGCTCTTCCAGTGACTTACTTCACTTACCCTTTGTGCAGCTTTACTTGACTTCTTGACCCACCAGGACTTCCTGCCAAGGCTCGACCACCTTGGTCTTCCTGCCAAGTCTCAACCAACTTGGTCTTCAGCCAGTTGTCAGGTCCCGCGGACCCAACTGGACTTCCCGCCAGGACTCAACCATCCTGGACTTCAGCCTGGTGTCTGGTCCTAAGTCTTTCAACCCTGCACACTTAGTAAAAAGGTTAAAAACCAACAACCCTAACTTTAACCACTTTGTCATACATCAAAACCCGAGTTTGACCGTTAGTGCAAACTGCACCAACATAGACTAGTTCTTAAAGAATTAAGGGGGGACATTCTGACCTCAATACCAACTGTACAAGAGGAAATACCTCAAGTCACTGCACCACGTGTCACAGAAGATACACAGGTGGTACCTCGTCGTAGTGGGAGGGTTGTTAGTCAACCAGAAGGATTCATGTTCTTGGGGGAGTCTTCGGACTCGGTCCTTGGCGACCATGAATCAAGATCCCTGGACCTATGACGAGGAACATCCGCTTTGAAGAGATAATTCAGTCATATGAATTTGTTCAAAGTACGGATGAGATTTGTGTATGTAAGGAATGTGACGGAAACGTAGTAGTATTCTTGTACTATACGTAGATAATATTTTGTTAGTTGGCAACAATGATAAAGTATTA
This sequence comes from Boesenbergia rotunda, assembly GCA_024364735.1. Taxonomy (NCBI): domain Eukaryota; kingdom Viridiplantae; phylum Streptophyta; class Magnoliopsida; order Zingiberales; family Zingiberaceae; genus Boesenbergia; species Boesenbergia rotunda. Next base: position 35,763 of record JAGFNQ010004010.1, on the reverse strand, counting down.
TCAGACTTAAGGGTATGGTTGTCCAAACAGTTGATATGTAGGACTTGGAGAAGCAGGGCACATCCTTGGCGATCAAAGTTTTAAAGGATCACCAGAGAAGGATGTTGTGCTTATCCCAAGCTTCATACAGTGACAGTGTCATAACTTGTTTTAGCATGGAAACTTCCAACAAAAGTTTTGTACTTTTCAGTTGTAGAGCTACTCTATCTAAGGAGATATGTTTAGATTATCAAAGGAGATAGAGCATGTAATGACGGTTCTTTTAGCGTCGGCTATAGGAAGCCTCATGTATACTAAAATCGAGACCGTGTATCTGTAGTGCCATGGGCATGGTTAGCAAATATCGGAGTAACTCAAGTCAAGGAAATTGAATTTCGATAAAAGCATATATTAGTGCCTGAGGATTAAGAACTATATGCTGGTTTACCGAGTAGACCAATTCCCTATGGGTTATACGGATACAAATTTCTAGTCGGATAGGGGCAAAATATAAGTATTCCTTAGGGTTTTGTATTTACTTTAGGAGGTGGAACCATAGGTCGGAGGAGTGTTGCGTAACGGCTCTGTGGAGGACTCCACCATGGAAGCTGAGTATATGGCAGCCTCTGAGGCAGCCATGAAAGCTACATGGTTCAGAAATCTCAAGATGGACTTCGATGTGATTCCTGGTTTGTCCAGAGCTATCACATTTTGTTGTGATAAACAAATGGTGCAGTTGCAAACTCGAAGGAATCACGAGACCATAAGGCGAGTAAACACATAGAGCGCGAGTACCATCCAGGAGAGGAAATGCTGTTGTTGCCTAGATTACATCAGAGGACAACCTAGGTGATTTTTTCACTGAGGCCTTGATAGCAAGAGCTTTAGGCATGTGGAGGATCAGGGAGTCAGATGTATGACAATTTGAGAACATCAATGTTTTTGAGTATAAGTGGGAGATTGTTAGATGTGTATACTAAAAGACATTGCTCTTTTTATATATATGAGATCATCTAAATTTTGAAAAAAGAATCACAACTACACTAGGTGCCTGTTTATATTAGTACATGCATAAAGTCCATTACTTTGCATTATAGATAACATGGTGTATGGTGTTACACGGAAGATCATGTTATCAGTTCCTTGCCTAGTACAAGTAGAGGCCCACAACTGAGATGGAATTAGACAAACCATCGGGATAGTTGTAGTGTAATTAGGTGTGGTTGGTCTTGACCATAGAATTACACTAGTGTGCTTTGAGTACATTGAGCAGGACCAAAACCCGAGGTTATCCAATTTGTACTGACTCGATAATTGGATAGGACCTCAGATTTTATTATGGAGTACGATCCCTTAATCCCGATATAATAACGGCATGTATTATTAATTATTGTCTCTTTGATTAACCAATGGGTGAGATCTATTCTGTTAGATCGATAAGCCGGTAAGTTGGAAGATAATATTAATAATATGATGTGCCATTGATTATTGACGGAATCCGTGTCCTGGTGAGTCGGGATGATGATGCCCCCTTGATGAGCTCAAAAGGTTCATCATGCTAAACCCTGCAGGTGATTTGATCCGACATGATAATAAGGTTGAGTGGTACTAGTCAAGGATCCAGAAGATAATTAATTTGAATTGTCAGTAATTTGAATTAAGGGCATTCGATATCTTAAACACGGGGGATGGACGACTCGTAATAAGTAGAGCCCATATGTAAATTGGGGGTTGGTGAGTAATTCAATGAGGGTCCTTTAGTAGAATGAATCCTTATTAATGGTCAGGTTTGGATCCATTAGTAGGCCAAGATCCAACTCCTCCTCATGGTCCCTATTGTAGCCTTTTATATACTCATGGTGGCATGGAACCAGGTTGATGGTTGATCCGATGGAACACTAGAAATCCTATGGCTGCGTTTGATTTGTGTTTTCCAGCTTGTTTTTCATTTTCATTTTCTATAGAAAATGCAGTTTTTGGAAAACATGTTTGGTTTGCATTTTCCAGCTTTGTTTTCTAGAAAAAACATAGCATTTTCTGGAAAACTAGATAATGAAATAAAGTCATTTTCCAGAAAATGAGAAAATGTAATTTTCTGAAAAATAAAAATAGAAAATAAAACAAATCAAACGTCCCCTAAATTTCTCCCCTCCTCCTCCCTCTTTCTCTCTCTCCCTCTCCCTCTCCCTCTCCCTCTCCCTCGGTATACGGCGCCGATGTATTTTTTGGGCCCCCACGGGCTGGATCAGCTGGTTAAGGCACTCGCACTTGAAATGGAGGGCGTGGTTCGAGGGTCGACAGTATGAACGAGGGGTGAAACCTCGGCTGCTGTTTAAAAAAATCCCTCGCGCCTGGGTATCTTAACCTGCCCAGCATTCACCGTGATTTACCCCTCTGGATACTTGTGGGGCAGAACCAGGGGGCCGCTAGGTTGACGGTTCCAACCTTTTGAAATCGGTATACGGCGCCGATATTTACATGGAAAAATTTCTTCTCCATGTGCTCACGGTCTCCAACAAAGTTGCACACGGCAACTGGTTGAATTTGCCATGGCAATTGGAATTGCCTCTCACGGCAATTTCATGGAGCACGGTGCACGAGGCAATTGGAATTGCCTCTTCCATGCCAAGGCAATTAAATTGCCTCAAGGCAATTTTTTTTTTGCCTCACGGCCTCCAAGGCGAGAATTTCAATTGCTCACATTTGGAGAAGGATCACGGCAGTTGAAGCTGTGAGGGAGATGCTTTTCTCCAATTGGAGAATCTGCATGCAGCCGCGTCAAGCCTTGGGCTTCTCCGAGAATTCGCGCGAGCAGATTGGAGAGAATCTGTTCGGAACAGATTGGAGCTTCTCCAAGCAAATTTGCTCACGTAGTTGTTCGCGGTTCGGGCGCCGTGGTGGAGGAGAGGATTAGTGGGGTTTGTGTTTATATTATCTTTTCTCTTGAGCAGCCGGCGGCATCCCTTTAGTTAGGGATTGATTGGCACAAGGAGAAGGGATCAACTTGGTGACCATGAGTCTTGGTAGATCGTCGCCCACATAACGTCTAAGAGGGGAGAGTTATACGGTAGAAGATCGTAAGATAATAGAAGGTATAATTCTACCTTGGGTCCTTCGTTCTTATTTTTACCTTATTCATTTACCTCGTCATTTATGTTAATTATTTAATTATTTTGATTTTATATCATAACCAATAATTAAATAATTAGACCCCGACCATAAAGATAAAAGCCGGCGATCCACTCATTGTCTTTTTCGCGGTCGAACAATCAAGCAAATTACAAGGCCCGATCTTTGTGATTGACCGAGTTATAATTTGGATCGTTCGATACGGCACGAGATGGTCATTGGGAGACGGGTCTCCATTCGGATTAATTTTTTAATCCGTAGACATGGAGAGGTCTCTCAAGAACGACCAAGTATTCACTTAGGATACCCGCTAAGCCATACCCAATATAAAGAAAAAGATTTTAAAAAACTCGAAAGATTGTTAAGTCTTTTCAGAGCAACCCTACTCTGATACCAATTATTGATCATACTAGATTATAGATGAGAGAGGGAAAGGTGAATATCGTTCATTTAAAATATTTTCTTTACGTAAAATGAATTTGTAGTGGAATAAAAATAAAGGAAATAGACATAGAGATACAATCGGTTTTACTTGATCGCTTTTGATGAGCAATCAAATATAGTTCTTTTGAAGAAGTAGATTCGTACAAGTATAAAAGAGGATGGTAACAAAACTACTATCTTAAAGGAATAAGTGCAGGTAATAAAGTAGAGCATCAATAACAATAGAAGGAGTTTGAGTGTAGTTGTTGGAGAGCCTCTCGGCATGGAAGTATCAACACTTGCACTACTAGTAGTAGGAACATAATGAAGCAAAGAGAGAGATAATTGTTTGGCATGGACCCCTAGGCCTTCTTATATAAGCATCATTCAGTCGAATGATCCACCGTTCCAAAGATTGAACCTTTCGATCGACGGATCCACTATCCGTCAACTGAACGTTCAAGCCTTTTCATCTTTGCTATGATCTGATCTATTGAATCCAACATATCAAGTTGTTCGATAGATTGACCATGTTATCCATTTATGAAACCCATAATTACCTTTCTTGTGTTGATTCGATTTGATCTCTGCCATTGCCATATTTGGATCAGTTGACAGATCAAAGTTATCCATTGATTCATAAAGCCGTAATAGCATGTTTGCGAACTCTGATCAATTATTTGCCATGTTGGTTGGATTAGTCGAGTGATCCCATTTGTCAATCGACTAAACCCTCGGTCAACTCACTTCATTTATGTATAAAATAAAGTTAGTACAAGCAATAATATAATAATAGTTTTGTAAAATAGAGTTAGCACAACAAATAGAAAATATGTATGAATAAGAAAGTAAAGGCTATCTTAATCTCAACTTAGAATCCTCTATTGGTTTTTTCAGTTGGATTAGCCCCTAAAGTTTATCCCTACTAGCCCATAACTATAGGATCAAGATGAGCAATAGAGGGGGGGGGTTGAATATCGCTTCATTAAAACAATTTTGGATTAAATACTAAACGATCAAAATGCACAGCGAAAACTTCAATAATGATCGTAAGAGAGAGATAGAGCAGCAGAAACACACAACGAATCAAAATCGCTAACACCTGATTGTTTTACTTGCTTTAAAGTCTAGATTGACTCCTACTGCAAGACCCACAATCTTTGATTGTTTACTTTGGGCGTCACTAATAAATTGCAACAAGTTTACAATATTACAAATCAATGTGTGCAATATTAAATTAACAACAATAATACCGACTCCTGAAGTGTGAGAGCAAGTCTTTGTTTGGAGAGTCAAACGACGTTTCAGCGTTGTCTGAGCTTCGGTCGCGCAACACATAGGAGAAGTGAATGATCGCAGAGGTTGAGTTGTTGTTTTAGGCTGCTGCACTCGGCCTCTTTTTATACTCCTCAATCAGGCACCTGAAAGGCCTTTCAGGTGCCCTAGTCGCAGTGAATCAGACGGAAACTTTATCTGCTACGCAGTCAAACTTTATCTTCGTCAGGCGCTTGAGTGCTGATGTGGATCCTCCACTCATTACTCGCCATGTCAGTCTGACCATTATGCCAGCTCAATCTCCAATTGCCAGCATTCAAGTGACTTAGTCCCTTTCAGGAGCCCTAATCAAACTGTTTTAACTTTTTTAGCTGCAATAAGGGTTAGTTCCAAACATCCAATAATATAAATAAAGCATATATGGAATATAGCCAGTGCTATTTTGGTCCTGACTTTTAGGTTTCATCTGGAACTCTAGGTCAGACCGACGCCTACTGTTCCCTCATTGGGGAATGTATCCTCACCTACTCCTCTCAGGAGAGTTTACCTGTTGCCACCTGGAACCTCCGATTGGACTTTTGCTCAGCCTTCGAGAACTCGAAACTCGACGACGTTCGACCTCGACCCGTCTCTCCTGTCTACGATCTCCACTCGGCAAAGACTTCTGCTCAGTCCCTTGGACCAAGTCTTCATGCTCGACTTCACTCACCAAGTCTTCATTGCCTGATCCCTGACCAGGACTTCGTGCTCAACCCTGCAGGTCAAGACTTCTTGCCTAGTTTACCTAGGACTTTTTTGCAAACTCCACAAATCTATTAGTACACAATACCAGCTTAACTTGAACCCTTTACCACTTATCAAAATAAAGTTCAATTTAGTGCTTCCAGCACGAACAATCTCCCCCTTTTTGATTATGGCAACCTAGTTTAAAGTTCGGCTAAAAATAAGCTTTATTAGGGAAAAGAAAGTTCTTCTTTTAAGCTCTCCCCCCTTAAGCAGTTATCTCCTCCTAGATCATTTAACAATTGTGTTTATCGGGGAGAGTATATCTTAAAAAAACTTAGTCTTTTAAGAAAATTTTAGTGACTAAGTTAACTTTTGATAAGCTGATAAAAACTTGTTAGAACATTCGTTTTGAAAAACTAAGTGCTTTTGAAAAAATTAAGTATGTAAGAAATTAATTTTTAAAAATTAAAAACTTAGTTTTGACTGAAAAAATTAATTCTGATTATTGATTTCTTCTTTTCACAACATTTTGAAAGAAACATTGAAAATCACTAACTAAATTTTAAAAGGCTAAGTATAGAAAAACTTTGAATTTTTCTAACTTTGAACTCTTTTTTTTTTCTTTCCTCCTTTACCATATATCAAAATTATGTACGTAATACATGTTGGATCGTTACAGCCGATAGAGGGGGGGGGGTGAATATCGGAAAACTTTCGGATTTACGTAAAGAGCAATTGCACAGCGGAAGTAAAAATAAACACAACACAGAGACACAGTCGATTTTACTTGATTCGGAGCCTGTGTCGACTCCTACTCCAAGGCCCACGTTCGTTGACCATTTATTTTGGGCAATTCTATATGAAGCGCAATAATAGTTACAGAATTTAGTTACAAAGTGAGTGCACGAAAATAATAATAAAGAATTGCGCTCTTCGTTATCGACGTCCGGAGTGTATTGACTTTTTCGGGGCAGCGGGACGTCGTCGGCTCGAGTTGGAGTGTTTCCGGAGCAGGGCACGAGCGTAGAAGAGCTTTGAGGCGTTGAAAGAATTGATTTTTGGAAGCCTTGGTCGAGGGCCCTTTATATAGGGCCAGGGGGCGCCCGGACGTCGGGGGCGCCCCCCACATGGCCTTTGATCCGCAAAGGTCTCGGTCAGCGTCTATCCTCTGGATCCGCTTTGACCGGGGCGCCCGGAGCGCTCGGGGCGCCCGGATTGACCGGGTCAAGCGTTATTTGCTTGGCTTCGATGTCTTCTGGTTCGAGGCATGCGCATGGGGGCGCCCGGGACGCTGGGGGCGCCCGGGAGCACGGGGGCGCCCCGCCCAGCAGTTGTTCGTATCCTTCTTTTCTTGTGTTGTTTTGTATGCACCATGGGGGCGCCCGGGACGCTCCGGGCGCCCTACTCAGCCATTGCCTCTTTCCTTTGAGGCTTTCTGAGCTGCAGACACATGTTCCTTCGGTCCTGCATCCAGGGTTAGTCCAAAACACAATGCAACAATAAAGTATTATTTTATACAGCCTTAGCTGTCTTGGTTCTGACTTTGGTCTCCAAAATGGAGCCCTAGGTCGAACCGACGCCTACTATTCCCTCGACGGGGAACGCGTCCTCACCTACTCCTCTCGGGAGAGTTTACCTGATGCCAACCGCTCCTTTGGTTGGACTTTTGCCTGACGGTCCTTTGTCAGGTCTTGGATACTGGCAGTCCTTCGCTAGTTGCCTAGCAGCCTTCGTTAGGGCTTTGCTACTGGCAGTCCTTCGCCAGTTGCCTAGCAGTCCTTCGCTAGGGCTTTGCTACTGGCACTCCTTCGCCAGTTGCCTAGCAGTCCTTCGCTAGGGCTTTGCTACTGGCACTCCTTCGCCAGTTGCCTAGCTTTCCTTCGCTAGGACTTTATCTCTGCACACTAGAGTAACTTGTTAGAAACACAAGTAAGACTTAACTTTTGACCTCTGTTGCCATTATCAAAACACAGGTTTGACTTTGGTGCATTCTGCACCAACAATCTCCCCCGTTTTGATTTATGGCAACCTTAGTTCAAAAAGTTAAGTTTAAGCAAGCATGAAAAAATGTTAAATTTTGTTCCCTCCCCCTGGAAGGAATCTCCCCCTAGATTTTTCAAAAATTCGTGGGGTTAAAAACTTTACTTGTACTTTGAAAACTTAAGTTTTAGGTACTTAGCAATCTTAAGTTAAAAGTATATAGGAAGGTTTTTGAAACATGATTTTTGAGTACTTAAAAAGTTTGAGGCTTTAAGTTTCAAGGTACTCAAAGGTTTTGAAAGTGTTAGCTTAAGTACTTTAGTAGGATGATTTAAAAAAAACTTAAGTACTTAATAATTTTGAAAACTTAATACAGTACTTTTGGAAAACATTGCACTTAACCAGTTTTGAGAAACTTAAGCTTAAGGTACTTTATAAAAGTTTAAAACTTTTGACAAGCTTAAGTTATAAAATTTTGAATGGCTTGAGTACTTAGCAAAATTTTGAAAGCTTAAGTAAAAATTTGAAAGGCTTGAATACTTAGCAAAATTTTGAAAGCTTAATTAAAAATTTTGAAAGGCTTGAATACTTAGCAAAATTTTGAAAGCTTAAAAATTTTGAAAGGCTTGAATACTTAGCAAAATTTTGAAAGCTTAATTAAAAATTTTGAAAGGCTTAAATACTTAGCAAAATTTTGAAAGCTTAATTATTTTTCAAAAAAGTTTTGAATAAAGAAAAAACTTTTGAATACTTTTTGAATAAAGGATAGAGTTAAGAAAATTAAATTTTAAAACTTTTTAAATAAAGAAAATTAATTTTACTCTCTCCTTTCCTATCTATCTCTCCCCCTTTGCCATATATCAAAACAAATAAATATAGCAGAAATAATGGAAATAAGTAAGATTTTGCTGTACTGAACCAATTCATAATTAGACTTGAATCACAATCATTCAATTTTCTCTATAGGGACCTGTCTAACCCAATTAGCTACTTACTAACTGTTATAAACAGTAGTTTTTGCTAGGGTTAGTCAAATTAAGTGTTTCTGTTCAAGTTAGATTTTCTAAACTTGACACTTAACTTGATTGCTTTATAAGTTGTATTTAGTGCCCCAATTACTGCAGATGCACTGACTTAAAGCATCTTGAATTAAGGCAAAGACCTAAGCATCTCAACCCTTTCTAGGTTATCAATCAAAAAGTACCCTAAGATGCTTGTGAGATGCTGGCTTCTAAGTCTATAGGTGCATGCAGTTCTAGGGTTAGGGCCTAGGCTAAGTCCATCTTCGAAAAACCCTAGTTTTGAAAGGGGGTAGTTTAAAAAAAAATAAAACTAAGTCGAAAATGAAAACTGATTTTGAAATTAAGTAAAACAGTTTTTCAAATTTAAAAAAACATTAATCTATTCTACAGAGCACAATCCAAGAACCAGTAATTATAAGCTAGTCAACATAAAATAAAGTAGGTACTCAAGGTTCAACACAGTCATATAGTCAAACACAAGTCAACCCTCCTGAGTAGGGGCAGTCAGATAGCTAATAGTACAATGCAACCAGATCTAAGATGAGGGACCGGGATGATCAGACGGGCCAGGCTGCCATGCATCAAATCGTGCCATCATCTCTATGTATCGTGCGTCCGCCACTTCTCGATCAGCTCGACGAGCTTCCATCTGCTCTAGGTGGTAGGCTTCGACCTCCTCTCGAAGACTCTGAACCTTTATGTCTAAATGTGTCACTCTCTGATAGAGTGTCGGTGGAGCGGGCTCGTCGATGTGTGCTCGGGCTGCTGCAGCTACATCTCCAACGTCGACTTCAACCTCCTCGTCTGAGTCGACTGGTGCTCCGGCCTGCTGTCGTCTCCAACTAAGAACCCCGGTGGCCGACACCTCTAGACCCGCTAACGAAAAGTTCCTAAATCCTATTTCGTCAAAGTCGGTCATAGCGGTAATTTCACCAACGGTAATGTCACGACCGTGGTGATGAAGGAGGGATGTGATGATGTGGTAATATGGTGTGCGTACTCGTCCCTGGGTCGTGACACTGGACGCATGCAGAATGGTATGAAACATATGGAGTCCAATGTCTAGGTCAAGGTGATGGACTAGGGCATAAAGAAGGAAAGCATGAAAGGGTCGCATAGTCCCAAGGTCTCTGGTGGAGAGTGGTAAGATACAGCGGACCAGAACTCTATACAAGGCATAGTTCTGGGCCTGAAGTTCAACAGCTTGGAAGCGTCTATTTGCTGGGAGGTCTGCCCTATAGAAATAGGAGTGAATGGTATCTAGGGTAATCTCTGAGTAGGGAGGATCAAATGGGGGGTTCCTAGGAGGATAACAGCAGAATGTGGACTGAGAGGGTCGCAGTCCTAGGAATCGGTTCAACAAAGTCGAGGTTATAGTTAAAGGAATCCCTTGGACAGTGGTGTGAAACATAAGATTATCTTGTCGATTTATATTATTGTAAAATTCTGCGCATAAAGATTCATTAATGGTATGCGTGCAGAAGACAAGATTGTCAAATTGATAGAAGTTGATGATGTTCATAGCGACAGGGCATGATTGGGTAAAAAAGTGCTTATTGAGATAACTCATTTTAATAGGCTTGTAGACGGTTTGTGCAAACCTATTACATAACTCTAGGTTAGGAAATCTAGGGTCCGGACTAGGTTCGGCACCGGGGTTGGCCGGGTTTGGTCGGCGTCTTCTAAGTTAAGGAAATTGAAGGAAGAATAAAGATATTGCATGAGAAAATAACATTAAATGCAATAACAATAACAATAATCATACCGGATGGCTCGGGGAGGCATAGTTGAGAATGAGGACTTGCAAGATCTTCTTGAATAGAAAGAAGTGGAGAAGGAGATTGATTTTGGTGTGGGAAGTAAAGGAGGTTCGGGTGCCTTATATAGGGAGTTCAACGGGGGCGCCCGGGAGCTTCCGGGCGCCCTGGTCAGGGTTGCTGCCAAAGGCAGTGTAAAGGACTGGTTGGGGGCGCCCGGAACAGCCCGGACGCCCTCAACAGAGAGCTTTTGCAGCTTTTTGCTGCATTGGAGGTGATGGGGGCGCCCGCTTGGTTCGGGCGCCCAGGTCAAAAGCAAGAACAGCTTTTTGCCTAGGGTGTAAGAAAAGTTGGGGTAGGGGGCGCCCGCATGGTTCCGGGCGCCCGGAATAGGCTAGGAAAAGACAAATTTTTAGTCTTGTCTACTTTTAACCATGGTTTAACTATCTTGACCATGGTTTGAATTGATTTGACTGTTTTGACTGTGGTTTGACCGTGTTAATCATGTTTTGACCACCTTTACCTTGGTTTGACTATGTTGACCATGGTTTGACTGCTTTGACCATGGTTTGACTATCTTGACCATGGTTTGAATTGATTTGACTGTGGTTTGACAAATACAAGATTATCTCATCTATAGGTATTAAAAGAATTTCCAATTGAGTCTTAATCCTACCGTCTCACCCAAAATCTAGGGTTTTTTAATCATGTTAGCCTTATAGGTTTCGTGAGACAGGTTTTGATAGTTAAGATTATTTTAAAAATTTTGATTAATTTTGAAAACAATTAAATTCTTGAAAAGATGTTTAAATCTACAAATAACTGAAATTTTGTGTTAGATTCGAATTTGACAAAAATTAATTTGAATTTGAATTTCAAAAATTGGCTTCCAGGTCTTGGCGAGGCACTAGGCCTTCTTTGGCCGTAGCCTTATGGGATCATCCACCTTTCCTTGACAAAGCCTTTTAATGAAATTGCATTTTCAAAATTATTCTTTGAAAAATTTCTGGTCTAACTAGTTTAGGTTTTGGATCGGTAGCTTCGGCTAGTTCCGCCAATCTAAAGAGACCAAGTGAACTTGATCTTATTAGAGTTGGTTTCCCTAACGTACTATCATCTCACCTCCACCCAATACTATGTTGTCAAGTTTCAGTTAAGTTTGTTTAGTCCTTAAGCTAGCCTAAGTCTAAGCATGGTAAATTGCAGAAATTAAATAAACAAGCAAACAATCATATTGCAATCAAGAATTAAAATTATTTATCTAATAATGAATATTGTTTTCAGTTTGGCTCCCCCTGGACTAAAGCCACGGTGATGGTTAGGCAAGATGTGAATCTTGTCCTTGGGGATCCAATACTGATTTGATCCAGTCGGTTTGTTCAGGCATAGTTTAGGTACCCATTCCTGAATTTTACCTCTGGACTGATTCAGTACAGCAAAGTAATATCTTTGCCGGGATTTGGTTCTATAGCCCAGTCCGGATCGATTTAGAATTGATTTCTGTTTTCCAAGGATCATGTCAAGACCCTTGGAACCAGATGTAAATCGTTTTAAAGCTGATCTAAGATCCTTAACCTGAGTTTTCAGGGAGGAGTTCTCCTTTTCAAGTTTTTCAACTTGAGTAGGAGTTCCTTCCTGAACCTTCTCGGTTAAGGGTTTAGAGTCAGCTCCCTCTTTCAGGAGTTTTACTTCCTATCGAAGGGATTCGACTCGGAGTTTGGCTTTTGCCAAATCTCGAGAAAGAAATGAAATTAATTCACTTAATTGAGATCTATTAAAACCAGTTACCTTAATTTCTCCGTCTTCTGTGAAGGTCAGCTCGCCGTCCCCCTGTTCTGTTTCTGATTCGGTTCTGACTTCTTCTGAGGCGGTTAGAGCTAGAGGTTGGACTGGGGTGCCTCTTCTTCTTCTTCTGAGGAAGATTCGTCCCAGGTTGCTTGCAGTGCCTTCTTTCTTCTCGTCCTTTTTGTCTCCTTTAAGTTAGGGCACTCTGACTTGTAGTGGCCCTTTTTCTTGCACTCGTAGCAGGTCACATTGGGCTTGTTTGCGGGTTCAGCTGGTTCGTCCTTTCTTCGGCTGATTTTCCGTTTGTTGGTTCGGTTCTTCAGCTCCTTGTAGTAGCTTCCGGCTAGTCGGACCAGCTTCGTTTGATCTCCTTCTTCATCTTCTGAGTCTGAGTCTGAGTTAGACTCAGGTTCGGGTTCAGGCTTCTTCTTTGTTGTCCTTCCAGTTTTACCTGCAACAAAAGCAATACCTTTCTCGACCATATTGGTGTTAGTTTGTTCGTGCAGTTCTAGTTCGGAAAACAATTCATCTAATTTTATTTTTGAAAGATCCCTAGAGACCTTTTATGCATCTACTATAGATGCCCACAAGGTGTTTCTAGGGAAAGCGTTTAAGGCATACCTTATTAAGTCACGGTTTTCAACCTTGTGACCTATTGTGTGGAGACCGTTCATTAACTCTTGGATTCGTGCGTGGAGCTGGGCTGCTGTTTCGTTGTCGGCCATTTTGATGGTGTAGAATTTGTTCAGTAGTAGATCCCTCTTACTGATTCGAGTATCTGATGTCCCTTCGTGTAGCTCGTTCAGTTTTGCCCAGAGCTCTTTCGCACTGTTGAAGGGGCCCACGCGGTTCAGCTCTTCTTTCGTCAATCCGCATTGAAGCGTCTGAGTCGCTTTTGCGTCGGCTTCTATCTTGCGTTTTAGGGCGTTGTCCCATTCAGAGTAGCTTTGAGGAAGTCCTTCGGCGTTTCTGGGGATCTCCAGACCGGACTGGATGATGATCCACATGTCCACCTGAGTTTTCAGGTGGACCTCCATGCGGCTTTTCCAGTAGGAAAAGTCTTCTCCACTGAAGAGTGGAGGTCTGGCGGTGCTAAATCCCTCTTGCATGGCCATCTGAAACAGAAAACTAACAGAAAAACGAATTTTCCAAGACTAGGTCTTGGATTAGTAGTGCTGGATAAATTAAATGACGAGGGGTGTTGCACCAACCTCGCTTAACAAAAAAATCGAATGAAATATTTAACGAAAAATTCGTAAGGAAAAAAATAGAAAAATAAAAATCCGAAAAAAAATTTCAAACTGGTGGTTGCACCAGGTTTGAACTTCCCCGCTCTGATACCACTTGTTGGATCGTTAGAGCCGATAGAGGGGGGGTGAATATCGGAAAACTTTCGGATTTACGTAAAGAGCAATTGCACAGCGGAAGTAAAAATAAACACAACACAGAGACACAGTCAATTTTACTTGGTTCGGAGCCTGTGTCGACTCCTACTCCAAGGCCCACGGTCGTTGACCGTTTACTTTGGGCAATTCTATATGAAGCGCAATAATAGTTACAGAATTTAGTTACAAAGTGAGTGCACGAAAATAATAATAAAGAATTGTGCTCTTCGTTATCGACGTCCGGAGTGTATTGACTTTTTCGGGGCAGCGGGACGTCGTCGGCTCGAGTTGGAGTGTTTCCGGAGCAGGGCACGAGCGTAGAAGAGCTTTGAGGCGTTGAAAGAATTGATTTTTGGAAGCCTTGGTCGAGGGCCCTTTATATAGGGCCAGGGGGCGCCCGGGACGTCGGGGGCGCCCCCACGTGGCCTTTGATCCGCAAAGGTCTCGGTCAACGTCTATCCTCTGGATCCGCTTTGACCGGGGCTCCCGGAGCGCTCGGGGCGTCCGGATTGACCGGGTCAAGCGTTATCTGCTTGGCTTGATGGCTTCTGGTTCGAGGCATGCGCATGGGGGCACCCGGGACGCTGGGGGCGCCCGGGAGCAGCGGGGGCGCCCCGCCCAGCAGTTGTTCGAAGCCTTCTTTTCTTGTGTTGTTTTGTATGCACCATGGGGGCGCCCGGGATGCTCCGGGCGCCCTACTCAGCCATTGCCTCTTTCCTTTGAGGCTTTCTGAGCTGCAGACACACGTTCCTTCGGTCCTGCATCCAGGGTTAGTCCAAAACACAATGCAATAATAAAGTATTATTTTATACAGCCTTAGCTGTCTTGGTTCTGACTTTGGTCTCCAAAATGGAGCCCTAGGTCGAACCGACGCCTACTGTTCCCTCGACGGGGAACGCGTCCTCACCTACTCCTCTCGGGAGAGTTTACCTGATGCCAACCGCTCCTTTGGTTGGACTTTTGCCTGACGGTCCTTTGTCAGGTCTTGGATACTGGCAGTCCTTCGCCAGTTGCCTAGCAGCCCTTCGCTAGGGCTTTGCTACTGGCAGTCCTTCGCCAGTTGCCTAGCAGTCCTTCGCTAGGGCTTTGCTACTGGCACTCCTTCGCCAGTTGCCTAGCTTTCCTTCGCTAGGACTTTATCTCTGCACACTAGAGTAATTGTTAGAAACACAAGTAAGACTTAACTTTTGACCTCTGTTGCCATTATCAAAACACAGGTTTGACTTTGGTGCATTTTGCACCAACAATAGCACCAACAATACAAAGGTCAAAGCAGAAGAAATGACTAAAGTAAAAAAATAAATGTATTAGAGCGAGTAATTTTAAGAAAAAAAACTATGTCTAGGTTAAGTCTAAGTCTGTGCACCTTTATTTTGAGTTCAAGCATGAATAATATTGATAAGAAAATTTGAAAATCATTAAAAAAGTTAATTCCTTTTAGGCACCTGTCTATCCTTTCAGCTACTTACTGATTGTAATAAACAACAATTTTCACTTGGGTTAGTCAAGTCAAGTTGTTAGGATATATACTAAAAGCCTAGCTTTTGTGTGGACATCTATATTTTGGAATAAGAATCACATGGCCATTGTTTGCATTTTATATTTGTTATATGTGTGCATATTGTCCTTTACATTACATTATAGATAACATGGTGTGTGGTGCCATACAGAAGATCATGTTATCAGTCCCTTGTGAAGGGCACATGTATATAACGGGCACATGTATATAATATCAATTTCTTTAATTTACCAGTGGGTGAGATTTATTTGTTAAATTGATAGGCCCGGTATATTAGAAAATAATATTATTTACATGGTGTGTCGTTGATTATAAAAGGAAATTGTGTCCTAATGCGTTAGGATGATGATGTCTATAAGATGTGTATACTGAATGACATGACTTTTATTATATGAATATCTTTATTATGAAAAAAGAATCACACTACACTAGGTGTTTGTTTATAATAGTACATACACGAAGTCCCATTGCTTTGCATTGTAGATAATATGGTGTGTGGTGTCACACGGAAGATCATGTTATCAGTTCTTAGCATAAATAGAGGCTCACAACCTAGATGGAATTGGACAACCCATCGGGATGGTTGTAGTGTAGTTAGGTGTGGTTGGTCTTGACCATAGGACTATACTAGTGTGCTATGAGTACATTGAGCAAGACTGAAACCCGAGGTTATTCGATTTGTACTGACTAGATAATTGGATAGGACCTCAGTGGATATTATGGAGGACAATCCCTTAATCCTGAAATAATATCGGGCATAAATTATTAATTATTGTTTCTTTGATTTACCAATGGGCGAGATCTATTCTGTTAGATCACAGACCCAGTAAGTTGGGAAATAATATTAATAATATGATGTGTCGATGATTATTGATGGAATCCGTGTCCTGGTGAGTCGGGATGATAATGCCCCTTTAATGAGCTCAAAAGGTTCATCTTGCAAACCCTGCAGGTGGATTTGATCCGGCACGTTGATAAGGTTGAGTGGTACTAATCAAGGATTCAGAAGTTAATTAATTTAAATTCTTAGTAATTTAATTAATTAATGGGCATGCGCGATCTTAAACACGTGGGGATGGTCGACTCGTAATATATGGAGCCTATATGAAAATATGGGGGTTGGTGAGGAAGTTCAATTAAGATCCTTTAGTGTAATAGATCTTAATTAATGGATCAGGTTTGGATCTATTAGCGGGCCAAGAACCAACTCCTCCTCTTGGTCCCTGCCTTAGCCCTATAAATACCCTATGAGATCAAGAAACCAAGGCCAATTAATCAATCCAAAACCCAAGCACTGTCCTGTCATCTCCTCTCCTCTCCCTCTCTCCTAGGTTTCGGCGGCGCAACAAGAAGAAGAGGAAGCAACAAGAAGAAGAGGAAGAGCTCCTCAGTTCTTCTTCCCTCCTCCACCAAACTCCGACTGAGGCTCACAGAAGCAAGGTAGTGGAGTCCTCTACCTTGCGTGGTGCTCAGGGAGGGCGAAGGAGGAGTCGATGGCCGGCTGCAGGTGGCGCAACCAAGTGTTGCGCTTGTGCCGCAAGCTTGAGGGAGAAGGGGTTTGTGGGTTGTTTGGACGAGGAAGAAGGTAGTTTCTTTCCTTCTTCATCTTCTTCTCCTTCCTCTCAAGGTGTGCAACTGGTCCGGAGGCCTTGGGGCAGCTTCGGTGGGCGGCGGCGCAAAGGGAGAGGAAGAAGGGCTGGCGGCGCTAGGGAAACCCTAAGCTAGGGTTTTTCCTTGTTCGGCCATGGTGAGAAGAAGAGATTGGTTGGAGCTCTTGGTGATCTCGAATCGTGGTAGATCATCGCCCACAGGACATCCGCAAAGGGAGGGACATAAGGTAGAAGACCGCGAGGTGATCGGAAAGGTAAACTTTCCAAAAGCTCGTTTGTACTTCCTTATGTCTTTTACGTGCCATGTTCATATGTCTTGTCATTTTATGTTTAACAATTTATTTTTTGGTTGCAAAATATGTTTAATAAATTCTTAACTGGACCCCGACCATAAACACAAAAACCTGCGATCAACTTGTCGCCTTTTCCGCGGTTGAACGGTCGAGCAAATTGCAAGGTTAATTTTGGAAATTGTCTAAGTTACAATTTGGATCGTTCGATACGGCACGAGACGGTCGATGAGAGACGACTCTCCACTCGGATTAATTTTTAATCCGTAGACGTGGAGAGGTCTCCCGGATCGTCCAGGTATTCGCTTAGGAAACCCGCCAAGCCATACCCAACAATGTCCTCTTGAGGAGCTCATAAAGTTCATCATGTAAATCCTATATGTGGATTTTGTCTGACATGATGATAAAGTTGAGTGGTACTACTAATGGAGTTAGATATTAATTAATTAAATTGTCAATAATTTAATTAATTAATAACATGCAAGATCATAAACATGGGGAGATTATGTATACATAATACGGTGGAGCCCATATATTATTATGGGGGTTGGTGCGGTTGTTCAATGATAACCCATTAGTGGACCGGGTTATCATTAATGGATCGGGTTTAGGATCCATTAGGAGACCAAAACCAACTCCTCCTCATGGTCCATATTGTAGCCTATATATACCTCATTAAGCCATGAAACCAAGACCTAATGAAGAAAACCAAGCCCTGGGTTTTTCCTCTCTCTTTTCTCTCTCCTAGGGTTGGGTGGCGCCGGCGGCAAGGGAAGGGAAGAAGTAGCTTTCGGCTTGGATTTTGTGGAAGGAAGATATTGTTTCTTTCTTCTCCTATCTTCCTCTCTTCATCCTCTCTTAGGTGAGCACAACCTTGCTCTTAGAGGTGGCCGGCGGCAAAGGAGGAGGAGAAAGAGGTGACCGACGGCAAGGGTTAGGAGGAAGGAGAGAATTCTTTCTCTCTTCCTCTTCTTCTTCATCTTCTTCTACTTCTTCTTCCTCTTTTCTTCTCTCCTTTGGCCAACACACTTTCATCTTGGAGGTCTAGGGCCGGTGGTGCAAGGAAGAAGAAAGGAGAAAACTTCCTTCCTTGGATGTTTTCGGTGCAAGGAAGAAGAAAGAAAGAAAAACTTCCTTCTTTGGAAGTTTTCGGCGCAAGGCAAGAAGGAAGAGTTGGCGGTCTTGGTGGCTTCGTTTCTTGGAAGACCATCACACACACGATGTCCAAGAAGAGGATAGGAATACAGTAGAAGATCACGAGGTAAAACAAAAGGTATAACTTTTATTTTCATGCTTCTATTTAATTGTATTCATGTTTATGTCAAGGACCCCGAAATCAAACACAAAAATTGGCTATCAAATCATCGTCTATTTTGCGGCTAATCGATTAGAAGATTTAGATTGCTTGAACAACAAGTTTGTTCGAGCGATCACTCAATCGATTACTATAATGATGAAAACGGCCGCTTGGGAAGTTCCTTTCCATCCGGATTTATTTTAATTAATAAAATTTTAATCTGGGGACATGGAGAGGAATCCCGATGCAACCAAAACCAACACTTGGTATCAAAGCAAAGGTTTTCGATTTTGTGTGTTTTGGATTCGGTTACTTTCATGCATTTTTCATATATAATTTTATGTTGGATAATAGTAGGATGTGCGTAAGCTAACTCTTTGGTTGCAGGCATAAGATCAAACTATTATGGCTACGTGATTGTATGTGATTGTGTGTGTGTGTGTGATTGTAATAATTTATTTGAATCCTCGTGGTTGACGAGGCTATTAGTATTTAATTTTTGTAATTAAATACAACATTGTTTAGCCACTTGTTTCAATTTACTTTCAATCTAGATTTTTTGTACACTCCTTTGCGGAGTATAGGATTAAGGGATGTAAATTAAAATAGTTTTTGATATCGGCTCGGAGATTCTTTCTTGCTTGTGCTGGTGTAGGAGGAGACGAGGTGACGACACGACTGGAGGCATATTGGAGAACAAAAGCTATAATAGTTGGAAATTTAATTTTTCATGTTTATTGCTTGTGTTTTATATGCTTGTTGTGCTTGCATGTGAAAATTTCTTAATTTTAAATTACTAAGTGGGAGAGGGAATCTTTGAGTCTCATGGCCTCCATTACCAATTTGATATGTGATGCGAACAAACTTGCGCGTTGGCTCTGAGTGCCTTCTATTAGGATGTATACTAAAAGCCTTGCCTTTTCTATATGGGCATCCACAATTTGAAAGAGAATCACAACAACACTGTTGCATGTTTATATTAGTATGCACATAACTGTCTGATACTTTGTATTGTAGATGGCATGGTGTGTGGTGACACACAAAAGATCATGTTATCAGTTCCTTGCAGAGTATAAGTAGAGGCTCACAACCGAGATGGAGTTGGACAAACCATCGGGATGATTGTAGTTTAATTAAGTGTGGTTTATCTTGACCATAGAATTACACTAGTGCACTTTGTGTGCATTGAGCAGGACCAACATAGAGGTGATCCAATTTGTACTGACTTTATAATTGGATCAGACCTCGGTTTATTATGGAGTACATGCTCTAAATCCCAATATAATAATGGGCACATGTACTTAGTAATTATCTTTTTGATTTACCAATGGGCAAGATTTATTCTGCTAAATCGATAGGCCCGGTAAGTTGAGAAATAATATTATTTACATGGTGAGCCATTGATTATTGACGGAATCCATGTCCTGGTGAGTCAGGATGATGATGCCCTCTTGATGAGCTCATAAGGTTCATCATGATAAACTCTACAGGTGGATTTGATCCAACATGATGATAAGGATAAGTGGTACTATTCAAGAAGTTAGAAGTTAATTAATTAAAATTGTTAGTAATTTAAATTAATCAACGGACATTCGATATCTTAAATACGGGGAGATGGATGTACTCATAATAGGTGGAGCCCATATGAAAATATGGTGATTGGTGAGGAAGTTCAATAGAGATCATTTAGTGGAATGGATCTTCATTAATGGATCGGATTTGGATCCATTGGCGGGCCAAGACCCAACTCCTCCTCATGGTCGCTATCGTAGCCCTATATATACCCCATGGAATTATGAAACCAAGGCTAATCCAATTGATCAACACCCTAGGGTTTTCTCTTCTCTCCCTCTCCTTCTCTCTCCTAGGGCAACCGGTGGTGTGGGAGAGGAGATCCCTCCTCTTCCTTTCATTTCTATTCTCTTCTCACGGTTGTGGGCACAAGGAAGAAGAGCGTCTTCTTCTCTTCTCATGGCTGGGACAATCACGGGAAGTAGAGGAAGGGACAGCCGGCTGTGAGGAGAGGAGAGCTTGGTGCGTCGGATGGAGGGAAGAGGTTGGTGGCCGGCTAGGGTTGTCAAAGAAGAGGACTGTACTCTTCTTATACACCTTCTTCTTCATCTCCTCTAGCTTCCTCTCTGATTGATACCTGGTCGCCGGTGGTCAACGGTGGTTGGAGGTGCTCGGTAACTCACGGTGGAGAGGAGATAGGCGCCGACGGAAACCCTAGAAGAAGGGTTTTGGTTGGCGCAAGGGAAGGAGAAGGAAAGGGATTAATTGGCGACCCTTGATGATTTCGATTCTTGGTAGCTCATCGCCCACACGACATCCAAGAGGGGAGGGTCATACGGTAGGAGACCGTAAGGTAAAGAGAGGTATATTTCTCTCTTGCTGCTTTCTTTAGATCTATCATTTTATGTGATGTCTTAATTAATTATTATGTTCTTGATTACTTGTTAATCATTGTTAATAATTAATTATTGGACCCCGATAATAAACATAAAAATCGGCGATCCGCTCATCGTCTTTTCCACTGTCAATTGGTTAGGCGAATTACAAGGCTTGATCTTATTGGCTAAGTTATAATTCAAATCGATTGATATGATGACGAGACGGTCGTTTGGAAGTCGTGTCTCCATTCGGATTAATTTTTTAATCCGTGGACATGGAGAGGTCTCTCAAGGACGACTAAGTATTCGCTTAGGAAACCCGCCAAGCCATACCCCAGAACTTGGCTCAGAGCTGAGGTTTCCTATTTTGTATGTTTAGGATTCGATTACTTTTTTTGCACATTATCATATATTTTATTTTTCTGAATGATATATGAATGTGCGTAGGCTAACTCTTTGTTGTAGGCACTAGATTCCAACTTATCATGGCTTAAATAATGGTTGTATGTGATTGATTATGCATTATTGTAATTAATTAAATCCTCAGGGTTGATGAGGCTAGATAGGTATTTAATTTTTGTAATTAAATACGACACGTGTTTAGCCGAGCTTTTTATTTACTTTCGATCTAGATTTCATGTACACTCCTTCGTGGAGTATAAGATTGATGGATGTAAATAATTAGCTAGTCATCTCGGCTCAGAGATCCCTTCAATGGTGGCTTACGTATGGTGTAAGGAGGAGCGGACGAGGTGACGACACGACTAGAGGCGCATTGGAGACCAAGGCCATGATAGTTGGAAAACTTTAGAATTTTTCTTATTTGTTGCTTTGGTTATGTGCTTGTTGTGTATGTGCATGAAAATTCGTCAAATTAAATAAATAAGTGGGAGAGGGACCCTAAGGGTCCCGTGATCTCCATTACAATCTGAAAAGTGATGCGAATAAGTCTGCGCGTCGACTCTGAGTGCCATCCTCCCCATCGAATGGGCTTGTTCTGCGAATCACTGGGTTGGACATGATTATAGAAAATTATTAAGGAGCGTATGATTTTCCCCATCGGAAGACACATAATCCGAGGTAATTTTCTTAGTATCGTGTAATGGTAAACACTTAGATGCAAATAATAGTAGCCACCCCATCGGAGTCACTGCAAGTATTTGTAGGGCCGAAGTGAACCAACTATTAATTTTATTTGTCAAAAAGTTAGGTTGACAAGATAATAAAATTAATGGGTAAATTCTCCTCTTACAAATGTAGAAATTCATATACGTCTACACCATCGTGGCATGCGGATTTCTCGGTGTTTTGAGGTGTTGGCTGATTTCAAAAATTATTGTTTGAGGAATCAATTTATTTTCGAAATCTAAAGTTGTGATTGTTGTGATTCTCAGGTAGTTTCAAAATGGCCTTTAACCCACTAGCTACCATACTTAAGGAGAATAAACTTACTGGCCCCAATTACGTAGACTGGAAAAGAAACCTAGACATTGTCCATATTGCTGAAGAGTACAAATATATACTCTTTGAGGAATGTCCTGAAAAGCTTGGTGAGAATTCTAGTGAATAGTAGAGGGAGTGCTATAAGAAGTGGGTCAAGGCAGATGAGATGGCGCGGTGCTACATTTTGGCATCTATGTCAAATGTATTGCAACATCAGCATCAGACCATGCCCACTACTTATGATATGATGTTGAACCTCAAGGAGCTCTTTGGGCACCAGAATTAGGCCGCTAGGCAGGTTGTGATGAAGAACGTAATGACGACCACTATGGTCGAAGGGACACTCGTGAGGGATCATGTCCTTAAGATGATGGCTCACCTCATTGAGATTGAGGTCCTTGGAGCAGGGATCGACGGAGAAACCCAAGTCGATATGATACTCCAATCTCTACCTAGGAGTTTTGAGCAGTTCTGGATCAACTATAATATGAACAAATGTACATATACGTTGGGGGAATTGCTGGCAGAACTCCAAGTGGCAGAGGGGCTTTTTCGTCAGAGTTCACAGGCCTTGGTTACTCAGAGGGTTTCTACTTCTGTGCCGAAAGGCAGGAAGAAGAAGAAACAAGGTGGGTCCAAGAAGGCAGCAGGATCGCAGGGACCGCGGACTCGCATGAAGCAGTCGAGAGGCAAGTGCTTCACATGCAAGCAAACTGGACATTGGAAGGCGAACTATCTCCATCATCAAGACAAAGGTATTTCTTTGTGCTTAGTCATTGAAATATGTTTAGCGGTGTTATCTACCGGTACCTGGTGCGTAGATACGGGAGCTACTGATCATGTCTGCAACTCTTTGCATGGGTTTCAGGAAACTCGACGGCTAGCTGAAGGGGAAATCATCTTCTACATGGGCAATGCTACAGAGGTGACGGCTGTTACAGTGGGAGACATTTATTTATCATTTGCTAGGAATAAAGTTTTGATTTTGAGAAATTGCTTATATGTGTTGGATCGAGAAAGACCGATAGAGGGGGGGGGTGAATATCGGAAAATGTTCGGATTTAAAAGAAAGAGTAAGTCCGCGGCGGAATAAAAACAAACAACGCAAACACCAAGGTTTTACTTGGTTCGGAGCCTGGGTCGACTCCTACTCCAAGGCCCACGGTCGTTGACCGTTTACTTTGGGCAATTCTATAGTGCGCAAAACGGTTACAAAGTGAGATTACAAAATTACTGTAAATAGAAATATACACTTTGTTTTACCAACTCCCGGTGTAGATCGAGTTTCGGTGCAGTGGGAGGTTGACGGCGCTTCGTTCTTGAGTCGGGAAGTTTCCGGAGCAGAGCGCAGTCGTCAGAGCGTTTGGATGCGTTGAATGAAAACAGTGTTTTGAAGAAGAGGGTCGAGGGCCCTTTTTATAGTGCCTGGGGGCGCCCTGGTCGACGGGGGCGCCCCCCACGTGGCAGCAGATCTACAAGAGGCGCGGTCGTCGACTTATCCCTTAATCCTCGGGATAAGGCCTTGACTGGGGCGCCCTGGACGCCGGGGGCGCCCTGGACGCTGGGGGCGCCCTAGTTGACCCGGTCAAACCTTATCCGCAGCGCTGAGCTCTCCTCGGTAAGGCTGGGGGCGCCCTGTGCGCTGGGGGCGCCCTGTGCGCTGGGGGCGCCCGGGACAGCGGGGGCGCCCTAGGTGCGCAGTGCAGACGCGGTAGCAGTTTAACTCTTCAGTTGGTTTGCCATAGGGGCGCCCAGGACAGCGGGGGCACCCTCAGAATGTACTGTCGAGGTTCATTTGCTTTCTTTGTGTTTTGTGTTCACCTTGGGGGCGCCCGGGACACTCCGGGCGCCCTGGTCAGCAGTTGCCTCTTTCCTTTGTGGCATTCTGAGCTGCAGACACACGTTCCTTCGGTCCTGCTTCCAGGGTTAGTCCAAAACACAATAAAACAAATATTTAATTTAATTTCTACAGCTTCAGCTGTCTTGGTTCTGACTTTGGTCTCCAAAATGGAGCCCTAGGTCGAACCGACGCCTAATGTTCCCTCAAGGGGAATGCGTCCTCACCTACTCCTCTCGGAAGAATTTACCTGATGCCAACCGGATCCTCCAGTTGGACTTTTGCCCGGCAGCCCTTCGCCAGGTCTTGGTTTTCGCCTAGCAGCCCTTCGCCAGGACTTGGTTTTTGCCCAGCAGCCCTTCGCCAGGTCTTCAGTTTCGCCCAGTAGCCCTTCGCCAGGACTTGGTTTTCGCCTAGCAGCCCTTCGCCAGGACTTGGTTTTCGCCCAGCAACCCTTCGCCAGGACTTGGGTTTCGCCCAGCAGCCCTTCGCCAGGACTTGGTTTTTTGCCCAGCAGCCCTTCGCCAGGTCTTGAGTTTCGCCCAGCAGCCCTTCGCCAGGACTTGGTTTTCGCCTAGCAGCCCTTCGCCAGGACTTGGTTTCCTGACAGCCCATCGTCAGGTGCCTAGCAGCCCTCCGCTAGGACTTTGTTTCCTGCACTCTCAAGCAGCATTGTTAGACAACAAATAACCCTTAACTTTGAATCATTTGCCAATATCAAAACAAGGTTCGATCTGGTGCTCCTGCACCAACAATCTCCCCCTTTTTGATTATGGCAACACAATTCAAAGTTAAGGAAAAAGATAGCAGTTTAAGCATAAAGGTTAAGACTAATAAAACATATCAATTCGTAACAGTCTAAACCCAAATGTAATTTGAACAGTGAAAAGAGAGAGAGAACAAAAATTTCTCATGCTCATTCTTCCCCTGAATAATTAACTTAACTCTTAACTTTGACCTTTCCTCCCCCTTTGACATATATCAAAAACAAGCATGGGTGAACAAGGTATCTAACAGGGATTTATGAGTTTTTCTAAGTGCTTTATGTTTTTGACAAAGTATTTTTCAAGAATCGAGTAAAAGCATTTTCAAAACTTTTTACACTTAGATAATTTACCGTTATGAAAAAATTTCAGGCTTAAAAAAAATTTACAACTTTTTATAAGGCAAAAAAAATTTACTTAAGCAAAATTTCCAAGTTTCCAAAAAAATTTTAACTTTTAGAAAAGGAAACTTTACTTAGAAAATTTTTCAAGAAATTTTTCACGCTTAGAAAATTTTCAAGAAAAGGATTTTTCAGGCGTAACAAGTTTTTAAACTTTGGAGCAAGTACTTTTTAGAAGAATTTGAAAATTAAGTGTCAAGTACTTGATTGAGAAAATTAAGTAAAAAAATACCCGTTAAATACTTAAGTACTTAAAAGATTTTGAAAAGAAATTGTGTTTTGAAATATGTTTTGAAAGAAGTTTTGAGAATAAATTGTGTATCAGAGCTTATGAGTTTTGAAAACATAAAAATACTTGGTATAACTCTTAAAAGCATAGCGAAAGCTTAAATTTCCAGATTAAGTCCATTTTGAAGAGTATTATGCAAAAAAAATATTTTGTATTTGAAAAAAAATTCGGAAAAGAGTTTTGAAAAGATTTTTCAAGTACTTTTGAGATAAATTATGATTTGAAATACATACGTACTTTTAGAAAAGTATTAGTTTTTTTTTGAAAACAAAATATTTCACTTGACTAGGTTTCTTTTCCAGTCTGACACAATCCTAGGAAACATTGTTAACTACAAGGACATTTCCCTAAGTGTCCTGGAAATTTTCAAACTCAAGTAAATTTTAAAAAAATGATAGTACTTTAAAAAAAAGTGTGTGAACTTTTGAAGGTTCAATGTTTTACTTAACTTGGTTCATTTTCCAGTCTGACACCATCCTAGGAAACCTTGTTGACTACAAGGACATTTCCTAAGTGTCCTGGAAATTTTCCAACCTAAGTAAATGTTATTTCGAAAACAATTTCATAAGTCACACAAATTCTAACAAATAGTATTTTGAAAAACTTAGATTTTTACAAGAGTTTGAAATAAAGCATGTTATTAAATAATTCCTTTAATTTTGACCTCCCCCTAAACTTGACTCAGTCCTGGGAAGCTTGTTGACCACAAGTACTCTTCCTTTGAGTCTTAAGGTTTGAGTCAGATTAGAAAGAACTGTTTAACAAAGACATAAGTAAAAAAGAAACTTTTTCTAAAGTTTTTCTTTTGACTTAGACTCCCCCTTAATTTGACACATCCTAGGAGTCCTTGAAGATCATGAAGTGGACCTTTCCTCTGTGTCTTTAGGGTTTGTCAAGATCAAAAGAAGCACTTTTGAACAATCTTCTGAGTATGATAACTTTCAAGGAGATAAATTTTTGACACCTCAATTTGGAATAATAACACAGTTTAAAAAAATTTGAAATGATAATAATTTTTCCTAAGCGATAGTAATATATTAAGGTTTTTGAGTCAACTTTTGAAAGCCTTATTTTGAGATGAAAATAAGTTTTAAAGGATAAGGATTTTGAGAAATCTAAAAAAACATTAAGAAGAACTCCCCCTGTATCCGACATAGACTGACTTTATCTAAGACCTTAGTGTTGACTAGGTTTGACCATGTTTGACTCAGTTGACTAAGGTTTGACTATGTTAATCATGGTTTGACTATGTTGGAATTATCCTCTGAATTAAAACACAACATAAAAGAAATTTTAATTTGAACTTAATTTTCCTGTCTCACCCAATCTAGGGTTTTCAAACAGTTAGCCTTAAAAGTTCTTGTGAGACAGGTTTGAAGGTAAAATTAATTTTGAAAAGGAATTTTCATTTATTTTGAAAAAAGTTATTTAATTTTGAAAACAGATTTGAAAAAAATAAGTTTAGAAAGCAGAAATTTTGAACACTGATTAAGTGATTTTTGAAACAGAATAAGTTTGAAAAATAGAAATTTTGAAAACAGATTAGAATCTATAATTATTTGAAATTTGTGTTAGATTCGAATTTGACAAAAGATAATTTGAATTTGAATTTCAGAAATTGGCTTCCAGGTCTTGGCGAGGCACTAGGCCTTCTTTGGCCGTAGCCTTATGGGATCATCCACCCTTTCCTTGACAAAGCCTTTTAATGAAATTTCATTTTCAAATTAAATTAAGTCATTTTCTGGTCTAACTAGCTTGGGTCTTGGATCGGTAGCTTCTGCTGGTTTCACCAGTCTAAAGAGACCAAGTAGACTTGATCTTATTAGAGTTGGTTTCCCCAACGTACTATCATCTCACCTCCTCCCAATACTATGTTTTCAAATTTCAAGTAATTGGTTAAGTCCTTAAGCTATCTAGTCCTATGAATAGCCAAAATAAAACTTCAGATAATGTCATTGTGAGGAGAAATTTCTGGATTTTCTAAGTTTGCAAAATTATTAATCAGTTTTTCTTGTATATCAATTTTAATTTTCAAAGTCTCATTTTCTTGTCTTAACATTTTGAATTTTGACTTTGCTAATATACATGATTTCATTAAGTTATCTAAGCATGCATCCATATCTAAATTTGACCAAGGGAGATTAATTAAACTATCAGTATTCAAGGTAAAGAGTTGATTTGGATGTAAATTACAGTTACCCATTTTGGTTGGTTGCCCTGGATCTTTGTAACGTTTATCTGTGCATTCCTCTTTGTAATGCCCAAACTCCTGACACTTGAAGCATTGAATGCGACTCTTGTTCTTTCGTGCTTTTGGAGCTCGTTTCTTTGTTGCCGTCGGTGGTATCGTTTGAATCTTACGAGTAGGACACTTAGTTTGGTAGTGCCCTCTCTCCCTGCATATGTAACAAATTATATGATTTTTAAAATTTAAATTTGTAATTTTACCTTTTGATTCTTTATTGGGAATCTCCCCCTTAATTGTTGCTGTCTCGGATCTAGATTCATCTTCTGGTTCCGTGTCTGAGTCGGACTCGGATACTTGTTGAAGCTCCTTCTTTGGTAGTTGTTTAGGAGATTTCCCTGCAATAGAAATTATACCTTCCTCGACCATTATAGTATCTGTTTGATTATTTAATTCTAATTTTGAAAAGCATTTAAAATTACTTACCATCTCTGTCAGTTCGTCGTTTGATTCTGGTTCAGACTCTGACTCGGCTGTTTGTGCTTGGACCGAAAAGGCAAGATAATTTACCTGATCTTCTTCTTCATCTGAGATCTCTTGATGAAGGTTAATCAGTTTTTCCCAGATTTCTCTAGCACATCTGAATGGCCCTACTAGTTTGAGTTGCTCGTTGGTTAGACCACATTGCAAGATTACTGTTGCCTTAGCATCAGTCTCGATCTTCCTCAGAGTTGGTTCATCCAATTTCTCCCAAGCGATCGACATTCCATCTTCTACGGGAAAAGAAAATCCCGTTTGGATGATTAGCCATAGGTCCATGTGGGCTTTTAGAAGCGACTCCATTTGACTTCTCCAAGAATTGAAGTTCTTGCCGGAGAAGAGTGGTGGACGGATGCTATTCCATTCTTGATTGGCCATTAGTTTAAATCTTGCACACAATAAAAAACAGAGATGTACCAAGACGTGGTCTTGGATTAGTAGTGCGGGAGCAACAAAAAAATATTGCACGAATTTCGAGGGAAAATATTAAAATAATAATAATTTTTTTTTAGAAAATGTTGATTTTAACAATTTTGATTAATGAAGAAAAAGTAAGAGAAAAAAAAATTTCTCGAATTAAGGTAGCACGAATTTCGAGGAAAAATATTAAAATAATAATAAAAATTTTATGACAAATTTTCACAAATTGATTCTTTTATCAATTCTGACTTATGGTGAGAAAATGAGAATTCAGAATTGAAAAAGGCGAAATTGATTCTTTTAAATACACTCACAGATATTATTTATTTGAAAAATAAAGCGAAAAAAATCCGAAAAAAAATTTCAAAGTGGTGGTTGCACCAACTTTGAATAACCCCGCTCTGATACCACTTATTGGATCGAGAAAGACCGATAGAGGGGGGGTGAATATCGGAAAATGTTCGGATTTAAAAGAAAGAGTAAGTGCGCGGCGGAATAAAAACAAACAACGCAAACACCAAGGTTTTACTTGGTTCGGAGCCTGGGTCGACTCCTACTCCAAGGCCCACGGTCGTTGACCGTTTACTTTGGGCAATTCTATAGTGCGCAAAACGGTTACAAAGTGAGATTACAAAATTACTGTAAATAGAAATATACACTTTGTTTTACCAACTCCCGGTGTAGATCAAGTTTCGGTGCAGTGGGCGGTTGACGACGCTTCGTTCTTGAGTCGGGAAGTTTCCGGAGCAGAGCGCGGTCGTCAGAGCGTTTGGATGCGTTGAATGAAAGCAGTGTTTTGAAGAAGAGGGTCGAGGGCCCTTTTTATAGTGCCTGGGGGCGCCCTGGTCGACGGGGGCGCCCCCCCCCCCCCCCCCACGTGGCAGCAGATCCACAAGAGGCGCGGTCATCGACTTATCCCTTAATCCTCGGGATAAGGCCTTGACGGGGGCGCCCTGGATGCTGGGGGCGCCCTAGTTGACCCGGTCAAACCTTATCCGCAGCGCTGAGCTCTCCTCGGTAAGGCTGGGGGCGCCTTGTGCGCTGGGGGCGCCCGGGACAGCGGGGGCGCCCTGGGTGCGCAGTGCAGACGCGGTAGCAGTTTAACTCTTCAGTTGGTTTGCCATGGGGGCGCCCGGGACAGCGGGGGCGCCCTCAGAATGTACTAACGAGGTTCATTTGCTTTTTTTGTGTTTTGTGTTCACCTTGGGGGCGCCCGGGACACTCCGGGCGCCCTGGTCAGCAGTTGCCTCTTTCCTTTGAGGCATTCTGAGCTGCAGACACACGTTCCTTCGGTCCTGCTTCCAGGGTTAGTCCAAAACACAATAAAACAAATATTTAATTTAATTTCTACAGCTTCAACTGTCTTGGTTCTGACTTTGGTCTCCAAAATGGAGCCCTAGGTCGAACCGATGCCTAATGTTCCCTCAAGGGGAACGCGTCCTCACCTACTCCTCTCGGGAGAATTTACCTGGTGCCAACCGGATCCTCCAGTTGGACTTTTGCCCGGCAGCCCTTCGCCAGGTCTTGGTTTTTGCCTAGCAGCCCTTCGCCAGGACTTGGTTTTTGCCCAGCAGCCCTTCGCCAGGTCTTCAGTTTCGCCCAGCAGCCCTTCGCCAGGACTTGGTTTTCGCCTAGCAGCCCTTCGCCAGGACTTGGTTTTCGCCCAGCAACCCTTCGCCAGGACTTGGGTTTCGCCCAGCAGCCCTTCGCCATGACTTGGTTTTTTGCCCAGCAGCCCTTCGCCAGGTCTTGAGTTTCGCCCAGCAGCCCTTCTCCAGGACTTGGTTTTCGCCTAGCAGCCCTTCGCCAGGACTTGGATTCCTGACAGCCCATCGTCAGGTGCCTAGCAGCCCTTCGCTAGGACTTTGTTTCCTGCACTCTCAAGCAGCATTGTTAGACAACAAATAACCCTTAACTTTGAATCCTTTGCCAATATCAAAACAAGGTTCGATCTGGTGCTTCCTGCACCAACAATATGTACCCTCTTTTAGAAAGAACTTGGTTTCGGTTTTTAGATTAATAAAGGATGGATATTCTATTGCTTTTAATAACAAAGTTGTTATAAAGAGAAATAGAGAGATTATCTATTAGGGTACTATGATTGGCAATTAGTATACTCTAGAACCAATAGCTCCCACGATGCAAATAGAGGCCAATAGCTCATCATCTAACCAAAATAAGAGAAAGGAACCTTCTAAAATGAACCAGATATATCTTTGACATCTTAGGCTTGGACACATTAACTTTAGTAGGATTCAGAGGTTGATAGCCAATGGGCCCTTGGGTTCATTGGTGGTGGAAGACTTCCCAACCTATGAATCTTGCTTGAAGGTAAGATGACCAAGATGTTAGTGACATGAGAGAAGTGTCCTAAGGCAATCGCCTTATGATTGTAATCATTTATTTATAATAAATGAATATTCACTATTTGAGTATATATGATTATTTGATTAAGATCTTAAGCTCATTTACTGAATGTCTGCAATACAATTCACAGCATGGGAGAATTTGTGATGAATTCACAACTAGTGATTATCTCTACATGTGCAATTGTGAAGTATTGAAATTGTCCCTAGTCGATGAATTGTTAAATACGGACACTATCAATTCTGTTGAGACTAGCATGGGTTATTCTCTAATCAGCTGATTCTCACTGGCTAGTGACATGGAGATGTCCGGAGATAAACATGAATGCTAGTTAAGGGAACTAGTTCATTGGAGTGACTGGCTGTAAAACTTCATATGGTAGTCTACATATAGATATGTCAGTGAAGTTCTTACTACAGCTTAAGTGCGATGTTCCTTTAACTTGCAGTGTTCAAGTCATCTTGGTCATGGAGACTTATACTTTGACATCTTAAGCCAGCATCTCCAAGGAGGTGTGGACACAGGATGATTGGGTATAAGCCGAAGTGCCCGAAGATGTTTGAACAGCCTACAAAGGATTCACCACTCCTTGTGAGGAGATGTATAGCCGAGGCCTATCGTCGGATTGTTACTCAAAGCCTCTGGCCAGAGCATGACATGTTCAGAGTATGAATCTCTTAAATACATGAGAGTAATTAGAATCCATAGGATGAGGAAACATTACTTGGGCTAGGTGTGACGTAGTCAGCCTAGTAGGGACTGACATACATAGACCATGTCCTGAACCAAGTGGGTATAAGATGGTGAAGGGAATGGGGCACAATTCATTATAGCTGCTGAAGGGTTTCAGAATCATTTCTGAGGTCAACCGTTGATTTTTCAATTAATTGGGGATCATGATGTACTACTAGGTGCCGCTCATGATCGTACTATAATTAATTAGTTAATTATGGATGTCCAACATAAATTGAAAGCCTATTTGGTCACACGCATAACGAGTAATTTGAAGGATTTAAAACGAGTTGAGAATTGGATTCTCCAATCGAGATAGACTATTTTTGGTAAGTCCAAACAATAGTCAAAACTGAATTTATTTCAGACGCATCGGAAGCATAGAATGGCTAAGTCTTTTAATGACTTAATTGGTGAATTAAATAAGTTTAATTCATTAAGGGATTTGATCCAATTGGGGTTAGATGGGTCGGCCAAGGAGGGGGCCTCCTCTCTTCTTGTCATGGCCGGCCACCACCATAAGAGGATAAGGCTATTTTGGTTTCTTTTATAAAATAGACCAAAGGTTGGTTTATTTTATAAAAGGTTATATAAATTTTATATATATAAATTTTTATAATGAACCAATGGTTGGTTTGTTTTATAAATTTTTATATAATGAACCAATGGTTGGTTTGTTTTATAAATTTTATATAATCATGCCAAAAGAAAGAGAGCCTTGATTATGGATTGATTGAGAAATTATTCCATAATCAAGAAGAAGAAGCTTGATCATGAGAGCCTTGATTATGGATTGATTAAGAAATTATTCCATAATCAAAGAGAGGTTTGCTTGGGAATTAAGAAACCTCTCCCTATATAAAGGACCCAAGGGGTGCCATGGATGGGATCGATCCAAGAATTGCTTGGGCTCTCTCCTCTTCTTCTCTCCCTCTCTCTTGGCCGGCCATAGGCCTTCCTTCTTTCTTCTTGCCGTGAGCACAAGAAGAAGCATCAAGGCGACGAAGTTCTTCCTTGCGACGATCTTCCTCTTCGGCCAACCTTGGTGGTGAGTCTTTCGATTTGATTACTCTCTCGGTTTTCGTCGTGTTCACAGAGAATCTAGTAGTTCTCGTGAACACGAAACTCGTGGCTTAGCGAAGTCATCCCGACGATACTCGGCGTGGATATGAATAGAGGCAGAGCTTTTAAGAGACGCTAACGGTTGGATCTCGTCCCTTCTTCTATGTTACGCAAGATAATTCGTAGAGTAATTTCCTTTTCTGCAAAAATTTTATATTACGATTATGTGAACACATTGCATGCTTAGGATATGTGTTAGAATAATTTAGGAAATTATTCATGTTTTTATTTCCGCTGCATGTAATTATGTAACAATTACAATACGTGTCTGCGTCGGCATACACCCGGTCCCAACAGTGGTATCAGAGCCGGTTAGTGTTCGACATAATCATATAATTGTTTTGCGGAAAACTTTGTCATGATCTCAATTTTAGAAATTTTTCCAATTATGGAAACTTTCCAATTATGGTAAATTTTAGATTTAGGAATTTCAAAGTTTGGAAATCCTTATGAAATTTCGCAAACTTTTGAAATATCTCTGTTTCTGAAATTTTATGATAATTGTGAAAACTTTCCATTTTTGGAAACTTTCTAATTTTGGAAATTTTCTAATTTTGGAAATTTTTCAATTTTGGAAATAAGTAATTTTTCTTTATACCAGAAACTTACAATAATTCTGAAAACCTTTTAATTTTGGAAACTTTCCATTTATGGAAAGCTCATAATTTTGGGCACTTTCTTTTCATGAAAGTCTAGACATTTTATGGAAACATTAATTGACAATTAAATTCAAATTGGTTTTTAAATTATTAATAAAATTCTTTACTTTGGGGAGTGCCTCGGGGAGCCACCCAAATTAAAGTTAGTTGTTATAATGTAATTTCCTATTTTAAATATGAATTGTTAAAATTGATTTGGGTAGGCCTCGGGGAGCCATCCAAATTATATTATTAACAAGTTCTTTAATTGTTAAGTTTAATTTGGTTATGTCTCAGGAGCAGGCCAAATTAGATTTACAACAAATTTCTTTTCTTTGGGGAGTGCCTCGGGGAGCCACCCAAAGTAAATAATTTATTGTAATTAATATCCATAAATAAAATATGTGATCAAATCTTGAAAATTTTGAGGTGATTCTCAAACGATAATTTCCTTATTTGATTTTTGAGGTGATGCTCTTACATATTGTTGTCTCCAAAATTAATTAGGAAAAATTGTTTCCTATAGAGTTTATTTCCTTAAAAAAGATTTTCATGAAAATAATATGTGGTTGAATTAAGGGAATCTGTCTCTTAATTTAATAAGATTTGATTTAGAGAAATCAAAGTCTTAAACATATTATTTTTGAAATTGATTATGATAATTTAGGAAATTGTTTCCCAAAACAATTCCTTGAATAAAGTGTGAAATTAGAATTAGGAAATCCGGTTCCTAATTCAATTAATGAGACTTGATAAATTAAGTCACATACATACTTTATTAAGGAAATCGTTAGAACATGACATAATTATATGTCATGAATGTGCTTAAAAGGAAAAGGATGAGACCCAAAACCCCTTACAAAATATTAAGGCCAACACCTTCGATTAATATGGTTAGAACCGGAGTTTTGTTTCTCGTTTGGGTTGATGGACACATCCATGCCCGGCTTGAACCTCAACATGTTCAAACCATGAAATTAGTTTATGATTAATATAGTTGGAGTCAGAGGTCAATTCTTAGTTTTGGTTATTGGACACATCCAAGCCTGACTAAACGGTTGAATGAGCTCCAACCATATTAAAACTATTTCTTGATTAATGGGTCAGCCTTAAGCTTGGAGCATCGATTTGTTGTGCCACAGCCAAGGTCGATGTAAAGAGAGGTGCAGTTGGGTGCTATATATATTGTTGCATACTTGTTAATGAGTTAACAACCCAATGATTTATGCAAACATTCAACTAGTTGATAGCATAATGTAATAGTTACATATGTATAATATGTAATCGGTATAATTACCTACCTTCATAGCTAAGAATAACTTGATGGACTCTAGCCATGGTTGTTCTTATCTATGGTTGGATATCAACCTATTTGGAGATGTTCCTACGATCTCCCGAATTGATAAAAAGGGTTATTCAATTCGAAAAATAAATAGGATTTAATTAATGTATATTGATGCATTCTTTATCATTCTTCTCACATAAGCTCAATTTGTATTTCTAGGATAATCACTTGATCATGTGTTCTCTGAATTTACGTTCCATTTTGGACACCAATAAGCTGACTGGGCCAAACTTCATGGACTGGCTTTGAAACCTGAGGATAGTCCTCAAGGCAGAAAAGATTGCTTATGTCCTTGAAGAACAACTTCCCAACCATCCTCCAGAAGATGCAACTCCAGACCAGTTAGTGGCCTATCAGAAACATGTGGCCGATTATGAACTTGCGAGTTGCATCATGCTGGCCGCTATGGTACCTGAGCTGCAAAAGCAGCATGAGCATATGGATGCTCATACCATCATCTTCCATCTTCATGAGCTATTTGACGAGCAGGCGAGATTCGAAAGGTTCGAGGTCTCCAGACTCCTCTTCACCTCTAAGATGCAGGAAGGCACTTCTGTCTCATAATTTGTGTTAAAGATGTTGGGGTACATTTAGCGACTAGGCACACTCGGATTTGCAATGGATCACGAACTAAGTGTTGACTTAATTCTGCATTGTTTGCCCAAGAGTTACTCACAATTTGTGATGAACTATCGGATGAACAAGCTGGAGACTACCATTCTTGAGTTGCTCAACCTGCTGATGACTGTAGAGCCTTCTGTAAAGCAGGATCAGAAGACGGTACTATTAGTTGGTTTCTCAAAGAAAGGCTCTAAGAGGAAGCCCAAAGAACAGAATAAGGGAAAGAAGAAAAAGGCCAAAAAGACTGAAAAGGCACCAAAAGGCACTTGCCATCACTGCGGCACGGATGGTCACTGTCGAAGAAACTGCAAGATTTATCTTGAGTCCTTGAAGAAGAAGGCATCCGATGCCCCATCCACTTCAGGTATCTTCGTTATTGAATGTCACTCTATTTCCTCGTCCACCTGGGTACTTGATACTGGGTGTAGCTCACATATATGTAATGACATACAGGGGCTAAGGAATAGAAGAAGACTCGTCAAGGGAGAAGCA
>JAGFNQ010004009.1:355348-400006 GCA_024364735.1 Boesenbergia rotunda | reverse complement strand
TTAGTCACACGCACTACGAGTAATCCGAGGGATTTAAAACGAGTTGAAAATTGGATTTTCGATCAAAGAGAAATAAGTCGAATCTGATTTTATCAGAGGCGCAATGGAAGCTAAAATGGCTAAGTCTTTTGAAGGCTTATTGGGCGAATTAAATGAGTTTAATTCGCGATCGTTCGGGTTGGTTTGGCCGGCCAAAGAGGGTGCCAAACCTCTTGGTTTGGCCGGCCACATTAAAGGGAAGAACCAATTTAATTGGTTTAATTAATAAAATAAATCTAGTGCGATTGTTTTATAAATTATGGATAAATAAATTGTGTAAAGAATTTATATAAATAAATTTATAGAAATTTATTCTTTTTATGGAAATTAAAATGATCCATGGAATGGTTTATTTTAATTTTATAAAATCAATTATGAATTGATTTTCCATAATAAGAAAGTTTATAAATTTCTTATAAAATTTATTCATAATAAAAGGAAGATTAATTAGTTTTATTATAAAGTTAGTTATAATAAAATTCATAAGAGAATTTATAGGATAATTTCTTATGATAATAATTAGTTTTATTATAAAGTTTGTTATAATAAAATTTGTTTTAAACGGATATTCATAAGAGAATTTATAGGATAAATTTCTTATGATAATAATTTGTTTTATTATAAAGTTAGTTATAATAAAACTTGGTTTAAACGGAATAATTCATAAGAGAATTTATAGGATAAATTTCTTATGATAACTAATTCCGTTAATTCCGTTAAGAGGAGACTTGGCAAGGGAGAAGCAACTATATAAGGAACCAAAGGAAGCCTTTATTCCTAATCAGTAATATAGAAATAGAGCTAACTCTCTCCCTCTCTCTCTATTATTCTCTTCTCCTTCCTTCTTCCCATTAGGGCCTGCGCCCCTTAAGAAGATTAGGGCCGGCGCCACCTTCCAACAAGGGCGGCGCACCATCCTCACCTCCAAGTGGTTGCCGTGAGCTATCAAGAAGAAGGAGAAGCCAACCAAGTAGAAGAAGAAGCGGATCACAACTCCTCTCTTCCCGGAATTTGATTCCGTTACTTTGGTGGTTAGTTTCCTATCTTTTTTCTTGTTCTTCTAGTTGTGCCTTTCGAGAATCTAGTAGTTCTCGTCGGCACAAAACTCGAGACTTTGCGAAGTCATCCCGAAGAGAACTCGGTGTGGACGCGAATAAAGGCGAAGCTTCCAAGGGACGCTACGGTTGGATCTCGTCCCTTACTTCGAGTTACGCGAGGTACTTGATAAATTAGTTTACTTTTCCGCAAAGTTTTAATTTATGATTATGTCCACACACCATAAGTTTGCATGCTAGATACGTGGTTGAAATAATTTAAGAAATTATTTTATGCTAATTCTTTCGCTGCACGTAAAAATTTAAAATTTTACGAACCCGTGTCCTTGTCGACATGCACCCGGTCCCAACAGTGGTATCAGAGCCGGTTAGTGTTCAACTTAAACATATAATTGTTTTGTGGAAAACTTTGTCATGATCTCAATTTCGGAAAAATTTTCAATTATGGAAACTTTCAAATTATAATAAATATTAGATTTAGGAATTTCAAAGTTTGGAAATCCTCATGAAATTTCACAAACGTTTGAAATTTTCTAATTTCTGAAATTTTATAATAATTGTGAAAACATACCATCTTTGGAAACTTTCCAATTTTGGAAATTTTTCTAATTTTAGAAATTTTTTAATTTTGGAAATATGTATGTTTTCTTTGTACCAGAAACTTACAATTATTCTGAAAACCTATTTATGAAATCTCGCAATTTTGGGCACTTTCTTTTAAGAAAGTCTAGACAAATTCATGGACAGTTAATTGATAATTAAATTTGAATTGGTTTTTAAATTGACAATAAAATTCTTTATTTTGGATTGAGCCTCGGGGAGCCGTCCAATTTAAAGTTAGTTGTTGTAATTTAATTTCCCAATTTTAATTGAAATTGTCATGTTTGATTTGGATTGAGCCTCGGGGAGCCGTCCAATTGGATTTACAACAAATTACTTTTTTTTGGGTATCTGAGCCTCGGGGAGCCACCCTTAGAAAACGATTTGTTGTAATTAATTAAATCCATGAATAAAATATGTTTAAGAGGTGATGCTCTTACATATTGTTGTCTCCAAAATTAATTAGGAAAATAGTTTCCTATAGAGTTTCTTAAATGAGATTTTCATGAAAATAATATGTGGTTGAATTAAGGGATTTGTCTCTTAATTTAATAAGATTTGATTTAGAGAAATCAAATTCTTAAAACATATTATTTCCGAAATTGATTATGACAATTTAGGAAATTGTTTCCCAAAACAATTCCTTTAATAAGTATAAATTAGAATTAGGAAATCCGGTTCCTAATTCAAATAATGAGACTTGATAATTAAGTCACATACATACTTTATTAAGGAAATCGTTAGTCATGACATAATTCTATGTCATGAATGTGCTTAGAAAAGAAAGGATGAGACCCAAAACCCCTTACAAAATATTAAGGCCAACACCTTCCATTAATATGGTTAGAATCGGAGTTTTGTTTCTCGTTTGGGTTGATGGACACATCCATGCCCGACTTGAACCTCAACATGTTCAAACCATGGAATTAGTTTATGAATAATATAGTTGGAGTCAGAGGTCAATCTTAGTTTTGGTTGTTGGACACATCCAAGCCTGACTAACGGTTGAATGAGCTCCAACCATATTAAAACTATTTCTTGATTAATGGGTCAGCCTTAAGCTTGGAGCATCGATTTGTTGTGCCACAGCCAAGGTCGATGCAAAGAGAGGTGCAGTTGGGTGCTATGTATAAGTTGCATACTTGTTAATGAGTTAACAACCCAATGATTTATGCAAACATTCAATTAGTTGATAGCATAAAGTGATAGTTACATATATGTGATGTGTAATCGGTATAATTACCTACCTTCATAGCTAAGAAAAACTTGATGGCCACAGCCATGGTTGTTCTTATCTATGGTTGGATATCAACCTATTTGGAGATGTTCCTACGATCTCCCGAATTGATAAAAGGGTGATCAATTCGTAAAATAAATAGGATTTAATTTATGTATGATGATACATTCTTTAATCATTCTTCTCACATAATCTCAATTTGTATTTCTAGGATAATCACTCGATCATGTCTTCCCTAAACTTGCGTTCCATTTTGGACACCAATAAACTGACTGGGCCAAACTTCATGGACTGGCTTCGAAACCTGAGGATAGTCCTCAAGGCAGAGAAGCTTGCTTATGTCCTTGAAGATCAACTTCCCAACCGTCCTCCTGAAAATGGAACTCTAGACCAGTTTCCTAAGTTGCTCAACCTGCTGAAGACTGTAGAGCCTTCTGTGAAGCAGGATCAAAAGACGGTACTGTTAGTTGGTTCCTCGAAGAAAGGTTCTAAGAGGAAGGCCAAAGAACAGAATAAGGGAAAGAAAAAAAAAGGCCAAAATGACTGAAAATACCCTAAAAGGCACTTGCCATCATTGTGGAAAGGAGTGTCACTGGCGAAGAAATTGCAAGGTTTATCTTGAGTCCTTGAAGAATAAGGCATCCGATGCCTCATCCTCTTCAAGTATCTTCGTTATTGAATGTCACTCTATTTCCTCAAACACATGGGTAGTTGATACTGGGTGTAGCTCACATATATGTAATGACATACAGGGCTAAGGAATAGAAGAAGACTCGTCAAGGGAGAAGCAATTTGCGAGTTGGAAACGGAGCAAAGATTGCTGCTGTTGCCATCGGAACATATTTGCTAAAGCTCCCTACAGGACGTGTCTTAGAATTGGATAATTGTTATTTTGTTCCATCGTTAATAAAGAACATTGTATCTATTTCATGTTTGAATGAAAAGGGTTATCATTTAACTTTTAGTAACAATTGTTGTTACATAACTTTAAATGGCATTCTTTATGGGAATGAAACTTTGTGCAATGGCATCTACACGTTAGATTTATCCAGTGAC
Organism: Boesenbergia rotunda; assembly: GCA_024364735.1. Taxonomy (NCBI): domain Eukaryota; kingdom Viridiplantae; phylum Streptophyta; class Magnoliopsida; order Zingiberales; family Zingiberaceae; genus Boesenbergia; species Boesenbergia rotunda. The sequence goes on along the minus strand of JAGFNQ010004009.1, from coordinate 396,019 downwards.
GTTTTCAATATCGAAGTTAGCAACAAACGTGCTCGAATAGATAATCGAATAGACTCCTACACTTGGCATTGTCGTCTTGGCCATGTAAGTAAGAAACGCATGACCGAATTACACCGATGTGGAATTTTGGAATCATTTGAACCCGGTTCATTTGATACATGCGAATCATGCTTAAAAGGCAAGATGACCAAATTACCCTTTTCCGGAAAAGGTAATCCAGTGGGAGAATTGCTTGGTCTAATACATACTGATGTATGTGGACCAATGTCAACTCTTGCACAAGGAGGCTATAGCTACTTCATCACCTTTATCGATGATCACTCACGATTCGGGTACGTGTTCTTGATGAAACACAAATCTGAAGCCTTTGAGAAATTCAAAGAGTTCAGAAATGAAGTAGAGAAACAGCTTGGCAAAAGTATTAAAATACTTCGATCCGATCGGGGTGGTGAATACTTAAGTCAAGAGTTTCAAGATTATCTTAGGGACAATGGGATATTATCCCAATGGACTCCGCCGTATACACCACAGCATAATGGTGTATCTGAGAGGCGCAACCGAACCTTGATGGACATGGTTAGGTCGATGATGAATCATGCAACTCTTCCAAAATCCTTTTGGGGCTATGCACTTAAGACAGCTGTTTACTTGCTAAACAGAGTCCCGACCAAGGTAGTCTCTACTACTCCATATGAGACATGGAATAGTAAGAAACCCCACTTAACTCACCTTAAGATATGGGGTTGTCCTGCTTATGTGAGCGGATTGTGTCAGAAAAATTGGATGCTAAGTCTGATAAATGTCTATTTATTGGATACCCTAAGGAAACGAAGGGTTACCAATTCTATCATCCCTTGGAACAAAAGGTGTTTGTTTCAAGCCATGCTGTATTTCTGGAAAAAGAATTTCTTTTACAAGAAAACAGTGGGAGTGACATTGAACTTGATGAAGTTCAAGAAACTCCAATAGACATTACAGAGACACCTAGTCTAGACCCACAACCAATACCTCATAATGATGAGCTATCAGTTGAACCTAAGACTACACCACCTCTTCGTAGATCTGATAGGACACGCAATATTCCAGAGAGATACGGATTTCTCGTAAGTGAATCGAACGACGTGTTACTCATAAGCGATGACGAACCTATCAGTTATGAAGATGTTCTGAAAAGTTCAGAAAGGGACAAATGGCTTGAGGCCATGAAGTCGGAAATGGATTCCATGTACGAAAACCAAGTATGGGACTTGGTTAACCCACCTGAAGGGATTAAGTCCATTGGGTGCAAGTGGGTTTTCAAGAAGAAACCCGACATGGAAGGTAATGTTGTTACCTTTAAGGCTAGATTAGTGGCAAAAGGATATCGTCAGAAGCAAGGAATTGATTATGACGAAACCTATTCGCCAGTAGCTATGCTTATATCCATTCGGATGCTCCTAGCCATAGCAGCTCATTATGATTATGAGATATGGCAAATGGATGTGAAAACAGCTTTCCTTAACGGAAACCTGCTTGAGGATGTATACATGATACAACCTGAAGGTTTCACATCGGTTGATAAAACCAAAGTATGCAAGCTTCGACGATCCATATATGGACTGAAGCAAGCATCTAGGAACTGGAACATCCGTTTTGATGAGACAATCAAAAAGTTTGATTTCTCACAAAATCCAGACGAACCTTGTGTGTACAAAAAGGTTAGTGGGAGTGCAGTCGTATTCCTAGTATTATATGTCGATGACATCTTACTTATAGGAAACGATATATAAATTTTACAGACAGTTAAAATTTGGTTGTCCAAAACTTTCTCCATGAAAGACCTGGGAGAAGCAACCTATATCCTTGGGATTAGAATCTATAGAGATAGATCAAAACGGTTACTTGGTCTTTCGCAGTCTACATAAATAGACCGAGTGCTAAAAAGGTTTAGCATGTCGGAATCCAAGAAAGGTTACCTTCCCATCAGGCATGGGATCAACCTTTCAAAGTCTATGTGTCCGCGCGCAGAAGACGAGAGGATTTGCATGAACAAGATTCCCTATGCATCCGCAATAGGATCTATCATGTATGCTATGTTGTGTACTAGGCCCGATGTATCGTATGCTTTGAGCGTCACAAGCAGATACTAGTCGGATCCAGGAATGGATCATTGGGCGGCTGTTAAGACAATCCTTAAGTACTTAAGAAGAACTAAGGATGTGTTCCTAATATATGGAGAAGAAGATATGGTAATACGTGGGTATACAGATGCCAGTTTTCAGACAGATAAGGATGACTCCAAATCTCAGTCTGGATACGTATTTACTTTGAATGGAGGCGCAATAAGTTGGAAAAGTTCCAAACAAGACACCGTATCGGATTCTACCACGGAAGCGGAATATATCGCAGCTTCGGAAGCAGCAATGGAAGCAGTCTGGATCAAGAAGTTCGTCTCCGAACTTGGTGTGGTTCCAACCATTGATGAAGCAGTGCCGGTTTACTGTGACAACAATGGAGCTATTGCACAAGCAAAGGAACCAAGGTCTCATCAGCGATCCAAACACGTGCTTCGTCGCTATCATCTGATCAGAGAGATTATAAGTAGGAATGACATACAAATTGAGAAAATTCCCACTGAAAGGAATTTAGCGGATCCTTTAACTAAGGCCTTACCTCAGAGCAAGTTTGAGGGTCATGTTAGAGCCTGTGGTATTGGATACCGTAGCGATTGGCATTAGGCCAAGTGGGAGTTTGTTAGTGATATGAGAGAAGTGTCCTAAGGCAATTACCTTATGATTGTAAAAAATTTATTTTAATAAATGATAATTCACTATTTGAGTATACATGCTTGTGTATTTGATTGGGATCTTAAACTCATCTACTGAATGTCCGCAATACAACTCACAAATAAGAGAATTTGTGATGGGATCACAACTAGTGATTATCTCTAAATGTGCAAATGTGAAGTATTGAAAATATCCCTAGTCGATGAATTGATAAATACGGACACTATCAATTCTGTTGAGACTAGCATGAGTTATTCTCTAATCAGCTGATTCTCACTGGCTGGTGACATTGGGATGTCCGGAGATAAACATGGATGCTAGTTATGGGAACTAGTTCATTGGACTGACTAGCTGTAAGACTTCATATGGTAATCTATATAGATATGTCAATGAAGTTCTTACTGCGGCTTAAGTGCGATGTTCCTTTGACTTGCGGTGTTCAAGTCATCTTGGTTATGGAGACTTATACTTTAACATCTTAAGCAAGCATCTCCAAGGAGGTGTGGACCCAGGATGATTGGGTATAAGCCGAAGTGCCCGAAAATGTTTGAACAACCTACAAAGGATTCACCACTCCTTGTGAGGAGATGCATACCCAGGCCTATCGTCGGATTGTTACTCAAAACCTCTGGCCAGAGTATATCATGTTTAGAGTGCGAGTCTCTTAAATACATGAGAGTAATTAGAAATCTAAAGGACGAGAAAGTCATTACTTGGGCTAGGTGTGACGTAGTCAGCCTAGTGGGGACTGACACAAATAGACCGTGTCCTGAACCAAGTAGGAATAAGATGGTGAAGGGAATGGGGAACGATTCATTAGAGCTGCTGAAAGGTTTCAGAATTACTTCTGAGGTCAACCATTGATCTTTCGATTAATTGGGGGTCATGATGTACTACTAGGTGCCACTCATGATCGTTCTATAATTTGTTGATTATAGACGGCCAACATAAATCGAAAGCTTATTTAGTCACACGCACTACGAGTAATCCAATGGATTTAAAACAAGTTGAAAATTGGATTTTCCGATCAAGAGAAATAAATCGAATCTGAATTTATCAGAGGCGCAATGGAAGCTAAAATGGCTAAGTCTTTTGAAGGCTGATTGGGGGAATTAAATGAGTTTAATTCGCAATCGGTTCGGGTTGGTTTGGCCGGCCAAAGAGGGTGCCAAACCTCTTGGTTGTGGTTGGCCACATTAACAGGAAGAAACCAATTTAATTGTTTTAATTAATAAAATAAATCTAGTGCGATTTGTTTTATAAATTATGGATAAATAAATTTATGTAAAGAAATTTATATAAATAAATTTATAGAAATTTATTCTTTTTATGAAAATTAAAATGATCCATGGAATGGTTTATTTTAATTTTATAAAATCAATTATGAATTGATTTATCCATAATAAGAAAGTTTATAAATTTCTTATAAAATTTATTCCTTAATAAAAGGAGAGATTAATTAGTTTTATTATAAAGTTAGTTATAATAAAATTCATAAGAGAATTTATAGGATAAATTTCTTATGATAACTAATTAGTTTTATTACAAAGTTAGTTATAATAAAACTTGGTTTAAACGGAATAATTCATAAGAGAATTTATAGGATAAATTTCTTATGATAACTAATTAGTTTTATTATAAAGTTAGTTATAATAAAACTTGGTTTAAACGGAATAATTCATAAGAGAATTTATAGGATAAATTTCTTATGATAACTAATTCCGTTAATTCCGTTAAGAGGAGACTTGGCAAGGGAGAATCAACTATATAATGAACCAAAGGGAAGCCTTTAATTCCTAATCAAGTAACTAGTTGAAATAGAGCTAACTCTCTCCCTATCTCTCTATTATTCTCTTCTCCTTCCCTTCTTCCCATTAGGGCCGGCGCCCCTTAAGAAGATTAGGGCCGGCGCCCACCTTCCAAACAAGGGTCGGCGCACCATCCTCATCTCCCAAGTGGTTGCCGTGAGCTTTCAAGAAGAAGGAGAAGCCAACCAAGTAGAAGAAGAAGCGGATCACAACTCCTCTCTTCCCGGAATTTTGATTCCGTTACTTTGGTGGTTAGTTTCCTATCTTTTCTCTTGTTCTTCTAGTTGTGCCTTTCGAGAATCTAGTAGTTCTCATCAGCACAAAACTCGTGACTTTGCGAAGTCATCCCGAAGAGAACTCGGCGTGGACGCGAATAGAGGCGAAGCTTCCAAGGGACGCTACGGTTGGATCTCGTCCCTTACTTCGAGTTACGCGAGGTACTTGGTAAATTAGTTTACTTTTCCGCAAAGTTTTAATTTATGATTATGTCCATACACCATAAGGTTGCATGCTAGATATGTGGTTGAAATAATTTAAGAAATTATTTTATGCTAATTCATCCGCTGCACATAAAAATTTAAAATTTTACGAACCCGTATCCTTGTCGACATGCACCCGGTCCCAACACTCGACCCCCAAGGCTTCGAGCAACATTCTTCCAACGCCAATACGCTCTTCGATTCAAGCGCTTTGCTCTGGAATCCTCTCATCTCGAGATTCAAGCACCGACGATGACCTTCTGCTCCGAAGTACGATCCACACCGGGCATCGATAACGAAGAGTTTAATTTTTAATTTACTGTACTACAACTGTAATATTTTTCTGTAAACATTTACGCACATATAGAATTACCTGCAGTAAACGATCAACGACCGTGGGCCTTGGAGTCGGAGCTGACCGCGACTCCGAACCAAGTAAAATCGCTTGAGTTCGTGCGCTGTGTTTTTAATTCCGCTGCGTCTTCTCTTAACCTCGAATCCAAAAAGTTTTTAACGGTATTCACACCCCCCTCTATCGTATTCTCTCGATCCAACATGTACATTAGGGAAACCTTTTTGGTGGAACTAGCCGAAGCTACCGATCCAAAACCTAAACTAGTTAGACCAAAATCTTTCAAGAAGTATCTTGAAGATGAATTTTCTATAAAAGACATTGTCAACGAAAGGGTTGATGATTCAGTAAGGCTACGACCAATGAAGGCCTAGTGCCTCGCCAAGACCTGGAAGCTAATTACTGAAAATCAAATTCACTTTACTATTGCTAGATTTGAATCTAACATATGTTTCAATTAAATCTTAGATTTAATAATAAATTAAAGAAAATGATTCAAGCATCTCACAATACACCCATAAGGCAACCATGCTTGCTGTATTGAGACATCTAGAATGGGTGAGATGTTAAGGACTAATAAATTGAAAATTGTTTTCAAAATTGTTTTTCAAAATTGTTAGAATATTTTTCTAAAAATATACTTTCAAAATAGTGCTTTAATATAATAATATTTTTATGAAATTCATGCTTGTCTGATTGATTATATATTATATGTTTTCAAAATGTATATCCTTTTAAAAAATTGTTTGACTCACACAATTAGACACAAGCCTTCTAGGACAACACAAAAGTTCCTTAAGGCACTTAGATAGAGTCAAATGGTGTTAGCTACAGGGGGAGTGATTTATTCCTTTAATTTTCTTTCAAAAATATCTTTTGAAAAATCACTGTCTTTTAAAATGGTTTTCGAAAACTGTGCTTTAAATACTATGTCTTATGTTTTTCGTAAACTATATCTAACAAATTACCTTTATTTCAAAATATGCTTCGAAAATTTAAAACTGTGCTTTAAAATTGTGTCGAGATCTCATTTGATTTTGATAAACCCTAAAGACACAGAGGAAGGTCCACTTCAAGATCTACAAGGACTCCTAGGATGTGCCAGATTTAGGGGGAGACTGAGTTAAACTTCTAAAAAGTTTGTTTTAATTATTTCTTTTAAAAGTATTGGATAATTCCTTTGATCTGAACGAAACCCTAAAGACTTAGAGGAAGAGTACTTGTGGTCAACAAGCTTCCCAGGACTAGGTCAAGTTTAGGGGAGGTCATATTAAAAGAAATTATTTAACAACATGTTCAAAATATTGCTAAAAATATAAGTCTTTCAAAATACTATTATTCTATTTTTTAGAATTTTTGTGGCTCATGAAATTGATTTTGAAATAATATTTACTTGGGTTGGAGAATTTTCCTGGACACTTATAAAAATATCCTTGTAGTCAACAAGGTTTCCTGTGATTATATTAGACTGGAAAAGAAACCAAGTCATGTAAAATATTATGTTTTAAAAATAATATTTTTCAAAAGAACTTGTACTTCTCAAAAACCTCATAATATTTTCTCAAAAGTACTTATATTTTTCAAAAAATTTTATACTTCTCGAAAAGTACTTGCATTATTTTCAAAAACTCAATTTATCTCAAAAGTATTTGAAAAATCTTTTCTAATTTTTTTTTCTAAGAAAATTTTTTCAGATCAAACACTTTCGTACAAATACAAAATATTTTTCAGAATTGCACAATAGATTTATTCTGGAAATTTAAGTACTTAGTATTACTATGCTTTCAAAAATTTATACTAAGTATTTTCAAAAGAACAAAATGTACTCATTATTGGTGCAAGTGTTTTTGGTTTTCTTTGATGTAGGACAAAGGGGGAGAGTGAGAGCTTAAGTTAGAAATTTTTTTGTTTCTTCCCAAAGGATCAATGAAAATCAAAGTGTTTTTCAAAATGGGGGAGAGTGAAAGTTAGAAATTAATTTTTTCTTATTTTTCCCAGAGGATCAAAAATGAATTTTCAAAACTTAGATCATTTTTTTCATTTGATCCCATGAGTTAAGGTTTAGCCCTTTCAACCAATCTAACTTAGGATATTGTCAAACATCAAAAAGGGGGAGATTGTTGGTGCAAGTTGCATCAGTGATGCCCTCCTCTAAATGTTTTAATGTTTGACAATATACTTAAGTCAGTAATACATTAAACAAGAGAAGGGGAGTTAAGAGAGGAGTAACCAAAGTGGAAGAAAAGTCCTAGTTAATCTAGGCACTAAGTCCTGGCAAAGGGTTGGGCACCGAAGACCTGCTCGGAAGGTGGGCACTAAGTCCTGGTCGAGGACTGGGCAAGAAGACCTGGCCGAGGGTTGGGCACCAAAGTCCTGGTCAAGGACTGGGCAAGAAGACCTGGCCGAGGTTGGGCACTTAAGTTGTAACGCCCAGGCCCATTTGGCAGCCCATTCGGCGACCATATTTTTCTGTGGGTCGTCGACCGTAGACCGTCAACCATGTTGTTACTATACTAGGTCTTCCCACCACCTGGTCGGTGGATTTTTGTCTTCCCAGGATTCGAACCCTAGACCCAGGCTTAAGTCTAGTTCTTTATGAATCCAGGTAACCAATTGAGACCCGACCAATTTGGCGGCCCATTCGGTAGTCCGTTCGGTGACTCCTTATTTTTCTATGGATCGTCAACCGTCGACCGTGTCGTTACCATACTAGGTCTTCCCACCACCTGGTCGGTGGATTTTTACCTTCCCAGGATTCGAACCCTAGACCCAGGTCAGTGGGAAGACCTAGTATGGTAATGACACGGTTGACGGTCGACGGTCAACGATCCACAGTAAAATAAGGGGTCGCCGAATGGACCATCGAATGGGCCGCCAAATGGGCCGGGTCATTACAATAAAAATGTGCCTTTTATGTAACGACCTAGGCCATTTGGAGCCCCATTCGGCGACCCCTTATTTTTTTGTGGGTCGTTGACCGTCGACCGTTGACCGTGTCGTTACCATACTAGGCCTTCCCACCACCTGGTCGATGGATTTTTATCTTCCCAGGATTCGAACCCTAGACCCAGGCTTAAGTCTAGTTCTTTATGAATCCTGGTAACCAATTGAGCCTGATCGGTGGGATGACCTAGTATGGTAACGACATGGTCGACGGTCGACGGTCAACGGTCGACGGTCGACGACTCACAGAAAAATAAGGGGTCACCGAATGGGATGCCAAATGGGTCAGGTCGTTACATAAAAAAGTGCCTTTTTATGTAACGACCCGACCCATTTGGTGGCCTTATGTAACAATACGGCCAATTTGGCGGCCCATTCGGCGACCCCTTATTTTTCTGTGGGTCGTCGATCGTCGACAGTGTCGTTACCATACTAGGTCTTCCCACTGCCTGGTCATTGGATTTTGCCTTCCCAGGTTTCGAACCCTAGACCCAGGCTTAAGTCTAGTTCTTTATGAATTCTGGTAACCAATTGAACCAGGCGGTGGTAAGACCTAGTATGGTAATGTCACGGTTGACGGTCGACGGTCGACGACCCATTGAAAAATAAGGGGTCGCCGAATGGGCCAGGTCGTAACATAAGCCTTGGACTTAGGGTTTGGGCATGAAGTCTTAGTCCGAGGGACTGAGCAACATAGCTGTGCGATGACTAAAGACAGAAGTAGAGGCAGCTCGGGGTTCGGAGGTCTCGAGATCCGAGAGTATCGGAAGCTAAGCAAAAGTCCACCCGAAGTACTGGGTGGCAACCGGCTCATGAAGGGAGTAGGTGAAAGGCGCGTTCTCGGGGGTGGGAACATGCGTTAGTTCGACCTAGGGCTTCATGGAAATCTGAAGTCAGAACCAAGTCCTTAAGGTTAATATTGTGTGTATATTTGCTTTGTATTTGTGTATCTTGAAGGTACCAAGAACCGGAGACAAAGCAGGCAAAGGGCTGGAAACCAGCCAAGCCAGGCGCCCCTATTGATGGGGCGCCCAGATCAAAGAACAAAAACCAGTTTTGTGCTGGAAGCTTTGAAGTCAGGCACCCAACATGATCCAGGCGCCCATGTCAAAGAAGGAAATGACAGTTTCATGAAGAAAGCAGAATAGGCTTCCATTTAGGCTCCCGGGATGATACGGGCGCCTAAGTTGAAAGTTGTATTTGCTGATTCAAGATCGAAACATAGATAAGCCTTTACTCAGGTGCCTGGGAGGTTTGAGGCACCCTGGTTAGAGATTGTATCAGCTACGACGAGTTCAGCGCGGCGATAAAGTTTGACCAAGTCTATAGGGGAGCCCCCATCGTCTCAGGCACCCGAATGAAGCCTATATAAGGGACTTCGACCCCTCAGTTTCAAACAAAAGTTCCAAGAATGATTCTGAGCATTCTGACTGACGACAACACGCTAAAGATGAGGTTCTACGACCGGAAGGCTCCAGGAGGAAGTGTGCGGCTCTTCGGAGGTCCAATTCGGCCGAGGCTTCGACCTAAATTATTTGGTTTGCTTTTTGTTATTCCGCACTTAATTTCATATCTTTTTACCTTGTAATTATCAACTATAAGACATGTTTTCTCCGAGTTCAGAAATTCCAAAAAGGAGACTAATAGTGGACTCACGCCGACTACATAGGCCATGGACGTACTGACCCAGGGGGGTCGGGAGCCAAGTAAATAAATCCCGCGTGTCTGCTGTGTTGTTATTTCTTTTTCTATTTTACTTTTCTGTTGCGCTATTAACCTTGTTCTAACGATGATTCAAAAAGTTTATGATTTCCGGAACAATGATTTATGGTCGATATTCACCCCCCTCTATCGACGGCACTGGTCCTACAGGTTCTAGTTTGGTTCAAAATAGAATAGTAGGATCTGTAGCGTGAGTTGGTTCGGTAACCAAGTCCTGATCGATTTAGAACGGATTTTTATTTTCCAAGAATCATGTCAAGATTCTTGAAACTTGAAGTAAATTGTTCCAGCATAACTAAAAGTTCCTTCACTTGAGTTTTCAAGAAAGAATTCTCTTCCTCCAGTTTTTAGACTTGAGTTGGGGTTCCTTCCTGAACAGACTTAGTCAAGGATCTTGAATTGGCCTCCTCCTTTAGGACTTTGACTTCCTGTCAGAGGGATTCAACCCGAACATTATCCTTGGCCAACTTGCGAGACATATAAGAAATTAGATCATATAGTTGGGATTTAGGATGTAACGACCCGCCTTCTGGTACTAAGCATCAAGGCGGATCGCTACTAACTAACTAACTGGCTGGCTGATTAATGATTTCTTATAATGCTAAACCAACTGGGAGAATTTTACAAATTCTTATTTTACTATTTATTGAACTAACAATTCATAAACATGTTGAAAGTACTAACTAGCCCAAAAATAAAGCAAAACTTTAATGTTATTAGCTTAGCCAGGATTCGATCCCCAGACCTCTGCATTGCATGGCTAAGCACTAACTGGCTGCTCTACACCCCTTTCGTTGTACACAGTACCAGTCGACTGGTACTGAACCAGTCGACTGGTAGTGCTGAAACACCAAATTTCAGATTTCCACAACTTATCAAACTTGAGCTACAATGTACCAAATTCATATCTAACAAATATAATGGCATAAATAAAGTTCCACGACTATTCTAAGGTATTTATTACATGTTTTTGGAAGGTTTCTAGCATATATAGCAACTTAGAAATCATAAAAACGACATGTAAAAGCATAAACATAAACGTGCCAAGTTTGTATCAACTTCATATTGAAACCATTCATTATTCATATCTAAGGGCATTCTTAGCTACTACATATCATTCTATATGGTGCATATATCTTAAAACAAGAATATCCTATGTATTTAGCATGTAAATCAAAAGTATCAAGTTCTTATCTCTAAAGCTTAAGCATGGATCTAAATTACTATATTGCAAGTAGTAACTCATATCATTCAACATTCGCTAAGCAAGTATTAACACAGGTAAATAAACTACTTTAATATACTAGGCACCACAAATAACAAGTCTAATTAAGTTCATACATGGTTCACATAACCTATTGCGGAAAAACTAAAAGAAACATAATAAAGACTATTTCTATGCTTTGCAAGTTCCGAAGACTTTTATTCCAACTCCACCATCACACACACTTTGCATCAAGCCCGCCGCCTCCGCTACTAGTGCTTTCCTTTACCTGTATCTGCAGTATAAGGAAATGCAAACTAATAAGCATAAAGCTTAGTAAGTACCATCTAGCCTCACAAAACTATGAAAACTCGAATTATGCATTTGTAAAACATGCTATGCACATACATGCTCATATCCATAAGTAATCATGTTAGGCTCATGCTAAAATACATATCATAGGATGTCATGGCATATAACTGAGACATGACACATACTGAACTAAAACTGAAAAGTAAGCTATAGCATGACATACATATCTGAACTGGAACTGAAACTAACTAACATAAAATTGATTATTAAATTCACCACATGCTAATATGAATTTCTGAAAACTAAATACATATAGTAGGTGAAAGTAATAATCAACTGCTATGGGCTCGGCAATGTACCAACTTTGCGAGCATCCCTAATAAACCCGAGGTAGCAAATCCCGAATCCATTAGGGTTCTACTAGGTTATCTAAACCTAGGGGCAACTAGGAGCCCATCCCATACTAGGTTATCTAAACCTAGAGGCAACTTGGAGCCTATCCCTGGACTAAAGCCCGATACAATGCCAACTGAAAATAAAATAGTTCTTTTATACTTTTCTTTTTCTCTTCCGATTCTTGCTTTTACTAGGTTATCTAAACCTAGGGGCAACTAGGAGCCCATCCCGTTGGACCTTGGTCTCAATCATAAACTGGAGCAAGAATTTTTATTCTTTAATGCTTTCTATAGCATTAACTGAACTGAACATTTTAACAAACACCTAACATGCGTGCTTGTTCATAATTTATGATTTCTAATCATAGAACATACATATAAGGAGATAAAACATACAGAAAATCGACCGAAACTACTTATACTGCAGGTGAGGGGTACTTACATCCTGCGCTAGGTTTTCCTTACGAATAAAATCTGAAATTCCCGAGAGAACGTCGAACTACAACGTTCTTCTTGCTTCTTGGCGTTCTTCTCGCATCTACGAGGGTCCCCGTAGAGAATAGGGCCTCTTGAGACCTTCCCTTGGCTTCCCCTTTGTCTTGGGCGGCAAAAGAAGAGGAGAAGATGAAGAAAACGCAAGAGAGGAAGAGGAGAGGTCGCGTGCGTGAGGGAGGGCGTCGGCGTCGCTGGGTTGGGAGAAAATTAACCTAAAACTCATAACTCCCTCTTTTATACTTATGGGGGGCGAATTTACCTAATTATAACTTATCTATTGTTTCCCTTAATCTATTTCAACAAAAGCAAACCAGCCCAGCTGGTCCGCCCAATCTTCTCTCACGGGAAAGGTCTAGGGTTTAAACCTTCCCTTATTTCTTTTTACTGTACATTTTATATTTATTCCTTTTTGCCTTATTTGTCCATGGAAAAATTCTATAAAAATATCCATAAATTCGGAATAAATTATAAGATATTTCTAAAATTAGTTTCGAGAATTTTCAGGCGTTAGACAGGATAACCTCTTACCGTGGTTTGTCCGTCTTCTGATATTGATAGTTTCCTGGTTCCACCATTTTCTTCTGGTTTCGACTCTGACTCAGTGTCGAGTTCTTCTGAGGTCGTTAGTGCAAGGAGGTTGGAATGCGGAGCTTCTTCATCATCATTCGAAGAGGACTTGTCCCATGTGGCTTGGAGTGCTTTCTTCCTCCGAGCCTTCTTAGCCTTCTTCTTGTTGCACCCATAACAGTTTACTTCGGTCTTCACCTTCTGACTGATACTTGGTTCAGCTGGATCATCCTTTTGCTGAACCGCCTTCTTCTTCTTCTTTTGATCCTTGATCATTTTTTATTAGTTCTGGGTCATTCTGACTAACTCGGGATGATCGATTCCGTTGTCGTCAGATTTCGAGTGGGAATCAGACTTGGATATCGGTTGCGACTTCTTCTTCTTTTGCTTCCCTAAGACTTTACCTACAAAAAGGGTTATACCTTTCTCAACCTGTGCAGCGTTAGTCTATTCATGCAATTCTAATTCTGAAAACAATTCGTCTAGTCTAATTTTGGATAAGTTCCTCAAAACCTTGTACGCATCTACCATAGATTCCCACAAAGAATTTTGGGGGAACAAGTTTAGTGCATACCTGATTAAGTCACGGTTCTCTACCTTATGACCTATGTTGTGTCCGTTCATCAACTCTTGAATACGAGCATGAAGTTGTGTAGCTGTCTCGCCATCTTGCATTTTGATATTAAAGAGTTTATTGAGTAGAAGGTCGCGCTTGCTGATCCTTGTATCCGATGTACCTTCGGGCAGCTCGATGAGTTTTTTTCCATAATTCCTTTGTACTACTAAGTGGGCTGATGCGGTTGAGTTCTTCTTCTGTTAGCCCACACTGAAGGGTCTGTGTAGCTTTGGCGTCTACATCAATTTTCTTCTTGATTCGGGCATCCCACTCTGAGTATCCCAGAAATTCATCTTTTGAATTCTTCCGGATTTCCAGTCCAACCTGGATAATGATCCATATTTTTACCTGAGTTTTCAGGTAGACCTTCATTCTGCTCTTCCAATAGGAAAAGTCTTCTCCTGAGAAGGGAGGTGGTCATGTGGTGATGTATCCTTCTTGCATGACCATGAAAAAAATCCTGAGAAGGAACAAAAACAACAAGACTAGTTCTAAGACATGGTCTTGGATTAGTAGTGCAGTATGGAAGAAAAGAAAAGTAAATCTCGAGTGGTGTTGCACCAACATCAAGAAACGATAAAATCTTACGAACGAAAAATATAACAATTAGCTAAATATCATAAAAAGCTAATAATACCTTTTCTGACATAAAATAACGATGAAATCCGAAAAAATACTCAATTGGTGGTTTCACTAAGATTGAGCCACCCACTCTGATACCACTTGTGGGATCATTGTAATCGATAGAGGGGGTGAATATCAATAATGTAAATTTTTTAGAAATACGGATTTAAACACAATGGAAATAAATAAAACTAAGCACAGCTAACGCAGTTTCATTTTACATGGTTCGGAGTTTGTATCAGCTCGTACTCCAAGGCCCACGGTCCTTGACCGTTTACGTTGGGCAATTGTATAATTTGAAAATGCTTTTCAAATATATGTAATTAAGTACAGAAAGGAAAATAAAGCTTTTATACCAACAACACTTAAATAGGAATCCTGAGCTTGTCGAAGTGGCGTGTCGTCGATCTTGAATGTTGTCGACGCAGAAGGCGTGAGTATGGTAGTTTGTAGTAGCGGATTTGAGTGCTCGAGATGATGTCTGAGTTGATGTTCTGAAGCAAAGTGGTGAATGTGATGCCCGCCCTTATATCTACTCTCGGGGCGGGGTCACGTACTATCATTCGTATAAAAATTTTTTTTCTTAAAGTACTAATAACAAAGTACTAAGCATGCTTGTTCAAAACTAACCTATAACATGATAGGTTCAACTCATAATATAATCAAGTATACGAGTAATCCAAGTGTAACATTCATTACTAAAGAAATATTAACATAAGCATAATATTGTAGATATGAAGATCTTTATTTTCCGAGCCACCACCCCACACATCTTCAGCCCTCCTGCCTCTTCCTTTAGTTTAAGTGTCTCTTACCCTTATCTGCAGCATAAGACAACATATAAACTAGTAAGCACAAATGCTTAGTAAGATCCTGTCCTACTCGCAAAATCCATATCATAGAAAGATAAAAAAGATAAGAGAATAAATCACATTCAAGCATGGTAAGTGTTTAAGCATGTTAAACATCTAAGCATATTAACTTCATAGGAAGGTTTCTTTGAAAACATATAAACATAATACTTGAACATAGCATAATCATTAGGGCCCGGCTTGTACTTCATGTTTTGCGCGCGCCCCTAAATAGGAACGAGGTAGCTAATCCCGAACCACTAGGGTTTACTAGGCCTTCTCAAAAGTCCTTCAGCCTAGTATCATAATCATTTGACTCGCTTTAAGAGTCCATAGTACAAGCCATTACAAAATAAAATAATTATCATGTTCTTTATTTTCATAAAGTATGCTCTTAGTCCCAACCTTCTAAGGAAGCATTCTTTAGGCCCTAAGCCTTCTTCGTTCATGCCCTACAGGGCTCATTCTTATGCATATGTATGCATTCATAATCATGATAACTAGCCTAGTATAAAGCATGCATTTCATAAGGGTGCCCCATGGGCTATAAGGCATGCTCATACATGGATCATAACTCAACCACTTAACATATTTTATATATGACAAGATTGGTCACATAAATCATATTCATATCATAGGAAGTGGTAGCATGCTTCATGGGTAAATCAAATGGTTCCTAACCCTAAAACTAGGGTTTTGGCCGAAAGTTAAGGGTAGGGGTAAATTAGGTTTTTGACATCAAACATCCCCTACCAATATCCCACACACATATATATATATATATATATATATATATATATATAATATATATATATATATATATATATATATATATATATATATATATATATCATATATCATCTTATAGCATGCACCATGGGAGAAAAACAAGCAACCCTAACCCTAATCTAGGGTTGGCCGAAAGTCATCACTAGGGAAGTCCAAGTTTTCCAATCAAGCATTCCATTTGTTCATCACATGCATTCACATATTACCTCACTAACATAATCATATCACATAAGATAATTTAAGCTTTATAAACATAATATTTCATGCTTGGCCGAATATCACACATGCTAGGGAAATTTAGTTTCCAATCATTGTTCCATTTAAACATCACTTGCACATACATACCATCATAGCAATCCTAAGTATATCTCATAGGGTACATCCCATACAATCATCACATATCATATATAGCATGCATCATGGGAATAAAGCCAAGCAACCCTAACCCTAAACTAGGGTTGGCCGAAACTTGTAGGATGGCTAGGCTAGGTTTTTGACTTCAAACATCCACACAAGCATTTACACAAACACCTTGCCTATACTATTAAGCATGGATATATCATAGGGAAAATCATACCACCTTATACCCTAATTCACCTAGGGTTGGCCGAAACTTGTAGGGTAGGGTAGGGTAGGCTAAGTTTTTGACTTCAAACATCCACACAAGCATTTACACAAACACCTTGCCTATACTATTAAGCATGGATATATCATAGGGAAAATCATACCACCTTAAACCCTAATTCACCTAGGGTTGGCCGAAACTTGTAGGGTAGGGTAGGCTAGGTTTTTGACTTCAAATATCCACACAAGCATTTACACAAGCACTTTATCTACACTACTAATCATGGACACATCATAGGATAGCAAGCAACCCAAAAAGCCTAACCTTTCTCCTCTTGGCCGAAAGTTGTAGGGTGGCTAACCCTACTTTTTCTTATCACAACATGATGGGAAGTCATCATACATATGTACCCTAAGTCCCAAGGGTCTCCTCATGCATCAAAAAGTAGCCAAGGCCTCCCCTTAAGGGGGTGGCCGAAACTCACCTAAAGGGAAGACTCCCTTTTTCCCAAAGCAAAACACAAAGAAAACATACATTAACCATTACACTGCAGGCGAGGGGATACTTACATCCTTTCGCTTGAATTTCACCTTCCCTAGATCTTTAGGGTACCCTTGGTTGAAGGAGAGGTGAAGGTTCCTCTTACTTTTTCTTCTCTAGACTCCTTGGCCCTAATAGAGGGCAAGATCCTTTAGGGAGTCTTCTTCCTTCCAATCCCCTAGGGTTAGAACCCTAGGAAGCACTTTTCGTAAATGGAAAAGAGAAGAGGAAGAAGAAGGAATTTCGGGTGGGAGAAAGTGAGGAAGAAGAAGAGGAAGTTACTCCCACCCCTTCCCTCTCTTATTTATACTATTCTCATGAAGAGACATGTCTCTTCACTATTACACGCTTAACAAGCATGTTTCTTATTCTCTCAACAAGAAATAATACTTGGTGTAGTGGTTAAGACATGGAGAGTGCAACTAGAAGGTTCAAGGTTCAATCCTTGCTTCTTCCCTTCTACCTCTTCTTTTTATCACAATTTGCACTAATCCATATCAAAGCCCTTTAAGCCAAGCCTATCATGAAATTTCATAATATTAATAATATTTCATGAATTCATAATATTTCATAATATTCCATAAATATTATTTCATAATATTTTTAATATTTCATATTCATGAATCTATAATATTTCATGAATCCCATAATATTTCATATTCATGAATTCATAATATTTTCTAATATCCATGATACTATTTCATGAATTTCATAATATTTCATATTCATGAATTCATAATATTTCTTAATATCCATGATACTATTTCATGAATTTCATAATATTTCATATTCATGAATTCATAATATTTTCTATGAATTCGTAACATTATTTACATAATGATTCATAATAATTTTCCATAATTTCATAACATTATTCATGGTAAAATTTCAGTGTGTTACAACCCTCTATATCTTATAAAAAGTTCGTCCCGAACTTTAAAATAGTTCCGGATACTTTAATCGCATTGTCTCCTCTCGTTCCCAGGTGGCTTCTTCGAATTGCTCGTTCTGCCACAGAACTTTTACTAAGGGCACTTCCTTGTTACTTAGTTTCTGAACTTCCCGACCTAGGATCTGAATAGGTCGGCGCTCGGAACTTAGGTTCTCTTGGTCTTGTACTGGTAGGGGCTCTATCATTTGATTCATATCAGAGATACATTTTCTGAGCATCGATACATGGAAGACATTGTGGATAGCCGACATTTTTGTGCCCTAATGAAAATCGAAAGCAAGCCCAAAATTTGGGGCATTACAATCCCCTACACCTTATAGAAAGTTCGTTCTCGAACTAAAACAATTCTGGGTAACCCAACTCATATTATGCTTCCCCTAATATTCGTCCTTATTTGTTGCATGATTAATATAGGGTAAATGAGATCTTATTTATTATATCACCAAAATTTATTTTTATTCTGTCTTATAATTTTGCATACAAAACTAGTCCAACTCAGTGGCCTGTGACTACATTTGATGTATTCGTCACGTCTTCCTTGGATAATGAGAAAACCCTTGCATCCGTCGCAACCGGTGGTACTTGCGGTTGGGGAGGTGCTTGCTTTTTGGCGCGGCAATCTTGGGCCTTGTGCCCTACCCGTCCACAATTGTAACACTTGCCTGTCCCTTGGAGGCAAGCTCCTCGGTGCGGCCTTCCGCATGTAGCACACGGGTCGAATTTGGGCTGCTTGTTGGCGGGACCACTTTTTGAGTCGTTCTCTCTCTTGCCATTGTGGTTCCCCTTCCAACTATTATTCTGAGGCTTCTGACCTCCGGCTTGGGTTTGGCTCTTGTTTTCAGTCAGCACCTTCTTTTGCTGGTTGATGTTGTTCAGGTAGTGCTCAGTAATCAGAGCACTGTTGAACAGCTCTTCTGCGGTCTGTGGCCGGTTGACTCCGCCGGCCGCATTCAGGGCAATTTCAGGCCGCAGCATTTTCAGCATAAGTCTGACTTTTTCTTTCTCAGTGCTGACTAGCTCCGGGCAGAGGCGGGCTAGTCTGTTGAATTTCTTCATTGCCTCGCTGACTGATAGCTCACCTTGTCAGAACTCGATGAACTCATCGAAATGCCGGTTGGTGACCCGCATGTGGAAGAACTCTTCGAAGAATTCCGATTCGAAGTCCTTCCATGTCATCTGATTCACCTGACGTTTGGTCTTTATTCTTTCCCACCACATACGCGCATCTCCCGAAAGGCAGAATGATACGCATTTGATCTTTTCATGCTCGGGCCAGTCGAGCAATTCCATAGTGCTTTCCACTGTTTTGAACCAGGCCTGCGCGTCCCAGGGTTCACTAGCACCGGAGAAACTTTCCGGTTTCAACCTCTGCCATTGGATTAGGTAAGCCTCTGGTCGAGCTACCGTGACAGGGGCTGCCGGGGGTGCTGGCGTAACCGGGGTTGCGACTGGGATAATCGTCTGGTTCACTGGTGGTGGAGGGGTAGGGTTCCCCTGCTGATTCATCAGGTTAGTGATGATCAGTTGTTGCTCCGCACTCTGGCGTTGTAGTTCGGTTACAACGTGTGCCAGATTTGGTGGGGGTACTGTCTCGTTGAGTGATGGCGTTGTCTCGTTAAGTGGTGGAGGGGCAGTCCCGTTAAGACGGTTACTACGTCTCCTAGCCATCTTCATAAGAAATGAGACTAGTATGAGATAATAGTTATTCCTACATCCATGCATAATTAACTAGGAGTAGCACATATTATCATGCATAAAGGAAGTAGTAGGTTTAGAGTTCTTACTTGGAAGCGGCAGGATGAAGCTTGATGTGTGTGTGGTGGAGGGGAAAACTGCTCTGATACCAACTTGTGACGCCCGCCCTTATATCTACTCTCGGGGCGGGGTCACGTACTATCATTCGTATAAAATTTTTTTTTCTTAAAGTACTAATAACAAAGTACTAAGCATGCTTGTTCAAAACTAACCTATAACATGTTAGGTTCAACTCATAATATAATCAAGTATATGAGTAATCCAAGTGTAACATTCATTACTAAAGAAATGTTAACATAAGCATAATATTGTAGATATGAAGATCTTTATTTCCCGAGCCACCACCCCACACATCTTCAGCCCTCCTGCCTCTTCCTTTAGTTTAAGTGTCTCTTACCCTTATCTGCAGCATAAGACAACATATAAACTAGTAAGCACAAATGCTTAGTAAGATCCTGTCCTACTCGCAAAATCCATATCATAGAAACATAAGAAAGATAAGAGAATAAATCACATTCAAGCATGGTAAGTGTTTAAGCATGTTAAACATCTAAGCATAATAACTTCATAGGAAGATTTCTTTGAAAACATATAAACATAATACTTGAACATAGCATAATCATTAGGGCCCGGCTTGTACTTCATGTTTTGCGCGCGCCCCTAAATAGGAACGAGATAGCTAATCCCGAACCACTAGGGTTTACTAGGCTTTCTCAAAAGTCCTTCAGCCTAGTATCATAATCATTTGACTCGCTTTAAGAGTCTATAGTACAAGCCATTACAAAATAAAATAATTATCATGTTCTTTATTTTCATAAAGTATGCTCTTAGTCCCAACCTTCTAGGGAAGCATTCTTTAGGCCCTAAGCCTTCTTCGTTCATGCCCTACAGGGCTCATTCTTATGCATATGTATGCATTCATAATCATGATAACTAGCCTAGTATAAAGCATGCATTTCATAAGGGTGCCCCATGGGCTATAAGGCATGCTCATACATGGATCATAACTCAACCACTTAACATATTTTATATATGACAAGATTGGTCACATAAATCATATTCATATCATAGGAAGTGGTAGCATGCTTCATGGGTAAATCAAATGGTTCCTAACCCTAAAACTAGGGTTTTGGCCGAAAGTTAAGGGTAGGGGTAAATTAGGTTTTTGACATCAAACATCCCCTACCAATATCCCACACATATATATATATATATCATGTATCATCTTATAGCATGCACCATGGGAGAAAAACAAGCAACCCTAACCCTAATCTAGGGTTGGCCGAAAGTCATCACTAGTGAAGTCCAAGTTTTCCAATCAAGCATTCCATTTGTTCATCACATGCATTCACATATTACCTCACTAACATAATCATATCACATAAGATAATTTAAGCTTTATAAACCTAATATTTCATGCTTGGCCGAATATCACACATGCTAGGGACATTTAGTTTCCAATCATTGTTCCATTTAAACATCACTTGCACATACATACCATCATAGCAATCCTAAGTATATCTCATAGGGTACATCCCATACAATCATCACATATCATATATAGCATGCATCATGGGAATAAAGCCAAGCAACCCTAACCCTAAACTAGGGTTGGCCGAAACTTGTAGGATGGCTAGGCTAGGTTTTTGACTTCAAACATCCACACAAGCATTTACACAAACACCTTGCCTATACTATTAAGCATGGATATATCATAGGGAAAATCATACCACCTTATACCCTAATTCACCTAGGGTTGGCCGAAACTTGTAGGGTAGGGTAGGCTAAGTTTTTGACTTCAAACATCCACACAAGCATTTACACAAACACCTTGCCTATACTATTAAGCATGGATATATCATAGGGAAAATCATACCACCTTAAACCCTAATTCACCTAGGGTTGGCCGAAACTTGTAGGGTAGGGTAGGCTAGGTTTTTGACTTCAAACATCCACACAAGCATTTACACAAGCACTTTATCTACACTACTAATCATGGACACATCATAGGATAGCAAGCAACCCAAAAAGCCTAACCTTTCTCCTCTTGGCCGAAAGTTGTAGGGTGGCTAACCCTACTTTTTGTTATCACAACATGATGGGAAGTCATCATACATATGTACCCTATGTCCTAAGGGTCTCCTCATGCATCAAAAAGTAGCCAAGGCCTCCCCTTAAGGGGGTGGCCGAAACTCACCTAAAGGGAAGACTCCCTTTTTCCAAAAGCAAAACATAAAGAAAACATACATTAACCATTACACTGTAGGCGAGGGGATACTTACATCCTTTCGCTTGAATTTCACCTTCCCTAGATCTTTAGGGTACCCTTGGTTGAAGGAGAGGTGAAGGTTCCTCTTACTTTTTCTTCTCTAGACTCCTTGACCCTAATAGAGGCCAAGATCCTTTAGGGAGTCTTCTTCCTTCCAATCCCCTAGGGTTAGAACCCTAGGAAGCACTTTTCGAAAATGGAAAAGAGAAGTGGAAGAAGAAGGAATTTCGGGTGGGAGAAAGTGAGGAAGAAGAAGAGGAAGTTACTCCCACCCCTTCCCTCTCTTATTTATACTATTCTCATGAAGAGAAATGTCTCTTCACTATTACATGCTTAACAAGCATGTTTCTTATTCTCTCAACAAGAAATAATACTTGGTGTAGTGGTTAAGACATGGAGAGTGCAACTAGGAGGTTCAAGTTTCAATCCTTGCTTCCTCCCTTCTACCTCTTCTTTTTATCACAATTTGCACTAATCCATATCAAAGCCCTTTAAGACAAGCCTATCATGAAATTTCATAATATTAATAATATTTCATGAGTTCATAATATTTCATAATATTCCATAAATATTATTTCATAATATTTTTAATATTTCATATTCATGAATATATAATATTTCATGAATCCCATAATATTTCATATTCATGAATTCATAATATTTTCTAATATCCATGATACTATTTCATGAATTTCATAATATTTCATATTCATGAATTCATAATATTTCTTAATATCCATGATACTATTTCATGAATTTCATAATATTTCATATTCATGAATTCATAATATTTTCTATGAATTCGTAACATTATTTACATAATGTTTCATAATAATTTTCCATAATTTCATAACATTATTCATGGTAAAATTTCAGGGTGTTACAACCTTGGAAGGGGGTTCAAGGTTTCTTGAATCCTGGTTATGAACCTTGGCCGGGCCGCCAAATGTAGCTCAATTGGTACCAGGATTCAGGAACTTTAGTACTTAGCCTAGAGGTCTAGAGTTCGAATCCCGGGGAAGGCAAAAATCCACTGGCCAGGGGTGGGAAGTACTTGTGAGTAACGACCGCCCAAGAGGTCGCCAAAGGGGCCGCCAAATAAGATTTGGCCGCCTAAGGGGCCGAGGGCCGCCAAGTGGGCCGCCCAAGGGGCCAAGGGGCTTGGTCGTTACAGTGAAGCCCCTTTTATAGTGTCTTCTCGGGCGCTTGATGCCTCTTGAGTACCTGCCATGTCACCCGATTTGGCCGCATCCTTATCCGCTGACTCAACCAACACTTATTGCCATTCTTGGGCACCTGGGACAACTGAGGTGCCTGTGAGCTCATAGGCTCCTGGTAGCTGACGAGGAGCATCCACTGGAAGAACCCCTTCTGGGGTGCCTGACTCCATTCCGGCACCTAGGTTCTCGAATGCTTGAAACCTTTTTGGCGCCTGGTATCGTAGCCACCCAATTCTTTCAGCCTGCAACCAACATTTGTCCAAGAACACAATAATATAATTAATATTCATGAAATAACAGTTAGAACTGTCTTGGTTCTGACTTTGAATTTCAAAATGAAATCCTAGGTCGAACCGACGCCTACTTTTCCCTCTATCAGGGAATGCATCCTCACCTACTCCTCTCAGGAGAAATTACCTTTTGCCAACCGACTCCTCCGGTTGGACTTTTGTTCGCCCTCCGAGACTTCTGGATCTCAAGACGTCCATACCTCGACCCATCTCTACTTCTGTCTACAGTTCTCGCTCGGCTAAGTCTCCTGCCTGATCTTCCGGATCAGGTCTTCAGTGCCCAGTTCCCGACCAGGTCTTCTTGCCCATTACTCGAGCCATGTCTTTGTGCCCAACCCTTGGTCAGGTCTTCGATGCCCAACCCTCGACCAAGACTTCGTGCCCAGTCCTCGACCAGGTCTTCGTGCTCAACCCTACAGGTCAAGACTTCGTTCCTAGCTTAACTAGGCCTTTCCTGCATACTTAATGAAACACAGTAGATCACCTATAATACTTAACTTTGAATCATTTGCCATTATCAAAATCAGATTCGAACTGGTGTATTCGGCACCAACAAAATATTGGTAAGCATTTACTTTCAAGGACTCATGCATAGGGAGTTCTTATGCTCTATGGTGTGAAAGCCACTGAATAGTTTTGATAATCTTTTGGAAAGAGCCTCTAGATACATCAATGTGGAAGAAGTGAAGGTCGTTCGACAAAATAATGTTGTACCAACTCCACCATAGCTAACTCAGCTGAAAGTCGATGTTGGTGCCGGAACCACCAGATTGAACCTGGTTTCGATAATGGCAAAGGGTTCAAAGTTAAGTGTTTATTGTTATTTGATGAATTTACCTAGTGTGCAGGAAAGCTCTAGTTCACCTAGGCACGAAGTCATGACCTGCAGGGTTGAGCAAGAAGTCCTGGTCGAGGACAGGGCAAGAAGACCTGGCCGAGGGTTAGGCAATGAAGTCATGGTCTAGGACTGGGCAACGAAGTGTTGGTGCAGGTAGCACCTAAGTCAAATCTGGGTTTTGATAAATAGCAAAGGGTTCAGAAGTTAAGATGTTATTTGTATCTAATACGTTGACTAAGTGTGCAGGAAAGAAGCCCTAGGTACACTATGCACGAAGTCCTGGTCGAGGACTGGGCACGAAGCCCTGGCAAGGAGCTGGGCACCGAAAACCTGATCGGAAGGTGGGCATGAAGTCCTGGTTGAGGACTGGGCACGATGCCCTGGCAAGGAACTGGGCACCGAAGACCTGCTCGGAAGTTGGGCACGAAGACCTGGTCAGGTGTATCGGGCAAAAGTCCATCCGGAGGAGCCAGTTGGCAAAAGGTAAACTCTCCTGAGAGGAGTAGGTGAGGACGTGTTCCCCGTCGAAGGAACAGTAGGCGTCGGTTAGACCCAGGGTTCCATTTGGAAGACCCGAAGTCATAACCAAGATAGGTACCGCTGTAAAAAAATTATCTCATACTCTTGCTTTGCTATTTTGGCACTAACCTTGAATGCAGAACCGAAGGAATGTGATTCTGCAGCTCAGAACGCCCCAAAGGTGAGGGGTAGATAGCTGAGCAGGGCGCCCTGGAGGTCTCGGGCGCCCCCAAGGTCAAGGCAAAACAAGGAAGCAAGAGTTGCTTTGAAACTGCAGTATGCAGGGCGCCCTGGAGGTCCCGGGAGCCCTGAGTCAAAGAAATCGAAGAAAAGTAACCAGAAGCCAGCAGACCAAGTCAAGGAGGGCGCCCCCGGTGTTCCGGGCGCCCCCGTCAGCTCCGAGGCTGATTCTGGAGGGATAAGCGCTGACCGAGCTTCGGATGAGATTTCTCGGATCCGAAGGCACGTGTCAGGCGCACCCAACGTCCAGGGCACCCCCAGGAGCATTATAAAAGGGACTCGACCCCAAGGATTCAAGACATCAATCTTCCAACGCCTCTACGCTCTTCTTCAAGCGCTCTGCTCTAGAAAACTCCGATCTCGTGATTCTAGCGCCGACGACGACCCTCTGCACCGAAGTACAATCTACACCGGGCGTCGGTAACGAAAAGAATACGTTTTTAATTTCTGCAATAATTCTGTATCAAACTTTGTAACCTTTTGCGCAAATATAGAATTGCCCGCAGTAAATGGTCAAGGACCGTGGGCCTTGGCATAGGAGCCGACTGCGACTCCGAACCAAGTAAAAATACTTGTGTTCTTCTGGTGTATTTGTTTTTATTTCAGCTGCGCATTCTCTTAGTTTTATCTGAAAATTTTTTCACAATATTCACTCCCCCCTCTATCGTGTTTTCTCGATCCAACAAGTGGTATCAGAGTGGGGAAGCGCAAATTTGGTGCAACCACCAATTTGAGAATTTTTCGGATTTTTACGAAATCTTTTTAATTCTTTTTCGTTCGAAGTTTTTATTGTTAATCGAGGTTGGTGCAACACCACTCGATAAATTCTTTTAAATATTTTATTCCCGCACTGCTAATCCAAGACCAAGTCTTGGGACAGTTCTTTTTCTATTATTTCAGAATTACTAAATGGCCATGCCAGAAGGGTTCAGTACAGCCAGACCACCACTTTTTAGTGGGAAGGATTTCTCCTACTGGAAGAGTCAGATGGATGTAACGCCCGCCCTTATATCTACCCTAAAGGTGGGGTTACGGGTCCATACATTCATATCATTTATCATGTTAAGCATGTATATCAAGTAGAACAATTACAATGCAAGAAGAGTAGTAAGCATGCTAGAGCAAAAACTTATCATTTATCAACATGCATTTACAACATAATAGGAGATCGCTTAACTTCATAATTTACTGATCCAAACATGGTTTGAGCAAGATAGAGCATGGCATAATCTAAACATAACCTACTGCAAGTAATCCAATTAAACACTATAGCAAGGCATCAATAAATAGGAAGGTAGCATGAGTTATCTAACATGACATAGGTTCCATATCTCTAACTTGACCAACAGTTGAGTAGTCGTAGTCACCACACAATCAAAGTATAGTAATACAACTTGTAATCCTTTAGTGGAAGCAATTTAGATTCTAAACAAAAATGGTAGATAAGAATCCTTCTTTCCTTCCCGAACCATCACCACACACATCTTGTAGCTTTCCCTCTGCCTCTTCCCTTTAGTTCAAGTATTTCTTACCGCTATCTGCAGCATAAGAAAACAACATGAAACTAGTAAGCAAAACATGCTTAGTAAGAATCCGGGCCTACTCGCAAAATCCATATCGATACATCATATCATGTACACAGTAATCAAGACAGAATTATAAGCATCATAAGCATCACATCACATATTTCTAAGTGCTTTACAGAACAAGATCATCACATAATGAGAAAAATGCTTTTTCAAAAGGTTCCATAAAGGTAAATACTTAAAAATATAGCATCATCTAGGGCCCAGTTGTAGTACCACATCAAGCGCGTTCCCTAATGAGTTGGGGTAGCGAGCCACCAATCCATTTAGGGCAGGACCCTTCCGTCCTACCAATGCCATGACCTTCAGTTAACATGTACATTGGATTTAGTTTAACGACCCCCTTCCGAGTCGGGTACACAACTCTCAAAGTAAAATATCTTAATATGCAATTACACATATATGTATATGCTTAAAGGTACTCTTAATAACATCTTAAAGGGACACACCACTCATCAAGGGTGCTCATGATCCCCTAGGGACACACCACACATTTAGGGGTGCTCTTGATCCCAATTTCAATAGAGTATCCTTTTTCAAGCATATTATCAAACACATCATGTTCATATCATCAAGGTGCCCCATGGGCTATAAGGCATGCTTTTATACCTATCAAGATAGGTCACATAAATTATACACACATCATATAAGTGATAGCATGCTTCATGGTTTCATTAAGTACTTCCCAACCCTAGAACCATGATTGGCCGAAAGTCAAGGGTAGGGAGTTCTTTTGGTTTTTCATTCAAGCATTCATTCATGCATTTCTACAAACACCTCAAGTGTACTTCATGTTAACAATTGAAACATGGTTTATACTTCAAAGTGGGGTTAGCTTCCACTAACCCTAAATTACAAGGGGTGGCCGAAACTTGTAGAATGGCTAGGCTAGGTTTTTGACATCCAACCTTCACACAAATATTTACACAAACACTTTATCTACACTATTAATCATGGGAACATAATAAAATAACAAGCAACCCAAAAACCCTAGCCTTTCTCCTCTTGGCCGAAAGTTATAGGGTGGCTAAACCCTAATTTTTGTTTCACAACATGATGGCAAGTCATCATACATATGTATCCTAAGTTCCTAGGGGTCTCCTCATGCAACAAGAAGTAATTCACTTCACAACCCCAAGAACCCAAGCCTTGGCCGAAACCTTGTAGGGTACCAAACCCTAATTTTTGTCCTTCCAAAAATTTGGAAACAACACATATGAGTATAAAGTCCCTAGGAGTACTAGCATGCATCAAGGTTTGATCAAAAACCCTTCTCTTGGACCCCTTACATAGGGTGGCCGAAACTTCCTCTAGGGAAGTCCTTGTGATTTTCTTCAAAAGAATGAAACAACAACATTCAATAGCAATTATGTTGCAGGCGAGAGGACACTTACATCCTTGCGCTGGAATTTCACCTTCTCTTTAAACCATAGGGTACCCTAGACTTGAAGGGCACGTGGAAATCTTTCTTTTCCAAATTCTCTCTAGGGCTCCTTGGACTTAGTAGAGGGCAACTTCAATGGGTCCTCTTCCTTTCAAATTCCCTAGGGTTAGAACCCTAGGGTGGTGTTTTTTTCGAAAATGCAAGGAGAGGGTCTTCTTGATTTCGAAAATGGAAGTGGGGAAGAAGAAGAGAGAAAGTGTAACTTCCTTTCCCCCTCTCTTATTTATACTCTTATCATGAAAAGACATGTCTCTTCGCTTCCCTCGATTTAACAAGAATGTTTCTTATCCTCTCTACATGAAATATTGCTTGGTTCATTAGTTATGACATGGTGAGTGCAACTAGGAAGTTCAAGGTTCAATCCTTGCTTCCTCCTTTCTACTTCTTCTTTTTATCACAATTTGCACTAATCCATATCAAATCCCATTAAACCAAGCCCATCATGAAATTTCATAATATTAATAATATTTCATGAATTCATAATATTCTATAAATATTATTTCATAATATTTTTAATATTTCATATTCATGAATATGATATTTCATGCATCCATGACATTTCATAAAATGTGATTGCATGAAATTTACATCATTTCATTATAATCATTTTTTTTCCATACATCGTCATGATTTTACATTGAAAATTTGGGGTGTTACAATGGAAGTCCACCTGAAAACTCAGGTGGACATGTGGATAATAATCCAGTCTGGTCTGGAAATCTAAAGAAAAGCTGAAGGAGTGCCACAACCTTACACTGAATGGGACGCCTCACTTAAAAGGAAGATCGAGGCCGATGCTAAAGCGACTCAAACACTCCAATGCGGCCTAACCCAAGAAGAACTGAACCAGGTGAGACCATTCAACAGTGCAAAGGAGCTCTGGGGTATGTTAATTGAGTTGCACGAAGGAACCTCCGACACCCGAATCAGAAAGAGGGACCTACTACTAAACGAGCTGTACACAATCAAGATGAACGACAGCGAATCTGCAGCCCAACTCCACTCCAGAATTCAGGAGCTGATGAACGGTCTACACACTATCGGTCACAAGGTAGAGAACCGTGACCTGATCAGGTATACTCTTAACGCTTTCCCGAGAAATACTTTGTGGGCATCTATGGTAGATGCGTACAAAGTTTCAAGGGATCTTTCTAAAATAAAATTAGATGAATTATTTTCTGAGCTTGAATTACATGAGCAGACTAACTACACCCTGGCCGAGAAAGGCATTGCTTTTGTTGCAGGCAAGACAGGAAATATAGTCAAGCAGAAGCCACAACCTACACCCAAGTCTGACTCAAACTCAGACTCAGAAGACTGCGAAGAAGATCGACCCAAGCTGGTCCGGCTTGCCCGAAACTACTACAAGGAATTCAAGAATCAGTCCAATAGAAGAAAAGCTAGGCAAAAGAAGGAGGATCCGGCTGAACCATCCAAGAACAAATCAAGTGTCACCTGCTTCGTATGAAACAAGAAGGGACATTTTAAATCGGAATGCCCTAATATAA
Organism: Boesenbergia rotunda; assembly: GCA_024364735.1. Taxonomy (NCBI): domain Eukaryota; kingdom Viridiplantae; phylum Streptophyta; class Magnoliopsida; order Zingiberales; family Zingiberaceae; genus Boesenbergia; species Boesenbergia rotunda. The sequence goes on along the minus strand of JAGFNQ010004009.1, from coordinate 366,371 downwards.
AAGAAGCCAAGAAGACAAGAAGGAAGAAGACTCTTCAGGCAACGTAGGACGAATCTTCCTCCGAAGAAGAAGAAGAGGTCCCACAGTCGAACCTGCTCACCCTAACTGCTTCGGAAGAAATCGAGACCGAATCAGAATCAGAGTCGGACGACGGAAAGCTCACATTTTCATAGGACGGCAAAATCACTGTAAGTGGATTTTCTAGAATTCAATTATCCGAATTAATTGCCTATCTATTGAAGGATCGATTTAGGCATGCAGAGGGGGGGGGAGTGAATGCACTTTCTCGAATCATTTGGATCTCTACAGAATCGTTAGCGCAGCGGAAATAATATGCAAAGGAAATTAAACAATGCTTACACAAAATATTTTACTTGGTATCCACCCTGATGGGTGACTAATCCAAGGATCCACGTCGCGAGCATCACTTTCACTATGAAAAACCTCCTTTAGGTGGAGAAACCTTTAAAACGGCGATCTTCCTCTTTACAGAATAGAGTAGAATGAGTGAGTGGAAGCAAAAACACTTTTCAGTTGGGCTGCACTTTGTTACTGTACGGAATCGTACCGTGCATGTGTAACGAGGAGCTCCTTTTATAGGTGAAAAGGACAGACTCACAGTCTGTCCAGCCCCGCACCAGTCGACTGCCCCAATGGCAGTCGACTGGCCTAGCATTAATTGCTGGCCAACGGCTAGACAACGACTAGCCAACGGCTAGTTTCGGGGGTATACCAGTCGACTGCCCCAAGGCCAGTCGACTGGTCTGAAGCTACGAACTTTCTGTGGGTTTTGGCAGTCGACTGCCATAGGGCCAGTCGACTGCCCTGCCTCAGAGTTTAGCTCTAGCCACTCCGAACCTTCTCCTTCGTGTGTGCCTTCAGGTCTGCTCCTTTGGTTCGCCCCTTGAAGTCCTCTTCCTCTGGCTATCGCCCCTTGGATGCGCACGCAAGCCTTCCCTTGGCTTGCCTCCATGCCACCCTTCACGTGTGCCCTTGAAGTCCACTTCCCGGCTTGCCCTTGGAGCTCTCCTCCCTCGGCTCTCGTCCCTCGGATATGCCCACCATGTGTGATTCTCCAAGTCCTGCAAACTCAATCACACATATCAAATACAACATAACATTCTAACTTTAAACCTATTTGCCCACACATCAAAACCATGATCTTCCAATCATTTAAGGGTCGATTGCCTCAACAATCTCCTCCTTTTTGATGCGTGGCAATATGTTTAAGTTAGAGATAAATAGCAGTAGCAAAAACAACAATAGATGCCAATTGAAAAAGCATAAGACATAATAACCCTAAGAGATAACCTCCCCCTTAATCTATGTCTTCTCCCCATTTTCAATTCTAATCTAAATCCAAATAATGTTTCCACTTAACAACAGCAATGTAAAAATATAAGACATATCAAAACCTAAGAGGTACCTCCCCCTTAATTCATGTCTTCTCTATTTTGACATTTAAATTCTAAGTTAGAAAGAAACCTTAAACCATCCATTCTAAGTTAAAATTCTAACTTAAACCACCCATTCTCCCCCTTTGACACTATCAAAAAGATTGCCTCAAGCAACCCAAATCTATGGCATCAAATGTGAGAGTAATTTATTTCTGAAATTTCTCACAACAGCTGAAAATAGCCGTGACAGTCGACTGCCCATAAGGCATTCGACTGATACGCTATCAGTCTGAATTTTCAGCTTTTCTGTTGAATTTCAAAAACTCTCAGAAAATTTCAAAAAAATCCAAAAATTGTAAAATTTTGCATACATGTTTGAAATGTTATACTCTATCAGGGAAAAATATCAAACCATATAATATTTCAAGCATGAATGACTTTTGATAAAAATCCAAAAGTTTTGAAAATCACTACATTTTGTATCAAACTTTAAAACCAATTTTGCAATTATATGACTTTTAAAAGCATGACACAGTATGTAAATCATAAAATGGTTTTCAAAGGTTTAAAATGTCCAACTATGATCTTTGGCAAAGTGTCCATTGATTGAACACTTGCCTCCCCCATAGTTGGCCTAGTTTTGATATTTTGATACATTTAATGGTTCAACAATGTGCCACAAGCACAAGTGAGCCAAGTGTATCACCCTAATGGATCAAGCACCCTTTTTCAAACTAATACCTCCAAGTTCACCCTATACTTCTACAAAACACATTCCAAGGCCTCTTCTTAAGGATGTAAACTCTGATTCGGGAAGAGGCTTGGTAAAAATGTCGGCTAGGTTCGGCTTTGATTCAACATAGTATAGTTCTATGTCTCCTCTTGCCACATGGACTCTAATGAAGTGATGTTTCACTTCAATGTGTTTTGCCCTAGAATGGTGAATCGGATTTTTAGTTAAGTTGATCGTCAAAACTTTGACTTTGGTGTAATGTAGCTCATAATCCTCTAAGGTGTGCATGATCCAAAGGAGTTGGGAAACACACCCACCCATTGCCACATATTTCGCTTCCGTTGTTGATAGGGCAACGCATGGTTGTTTCCTACTACTCCAACTAACTAAGGAAGACCCAAGGAATTGACACCCTCCACTTGTACTCTTCCTATCTAGCTTACACCCCGCGTAGTCCGAGTCGGTATATCCAATTAGATCAACACTAGGGGTTCTAGGATACCAAAGTCTGACATTGAGGGTCCCTTTCACATATCTTAAGATTCCCTTGACTACAACCAAATGTGACTCTTTGGCACAAGATTGGTACCTTGCACACATACCTACCGCAAAAAGTATGTCGGGTCTACTAGCGGTTAGGTATAGGAGGCTACCAATCATGCTCCTATATTGTTTAGAGTCTACCATTTTTCCTTCAATGTCACTATCCATTTTCACATTGGTTCCAATGGGTGTAGATACTTCCTTAGCATTTTCTAAACCAAATTTCTTTAGCATCTCTTTGGCATATTTGGTTTGAAAGACATGTGCACCTTCATTAGTTTGCTTAACTTGAAGGCATAAGAAAAAGGTTAACTCTCCTACAAGACTCATCTCAAATTCATCTTCCATACACTTGATGAATTCTTGTAAGAAGTCATTATTTGTTGACCCAAAAATGATATCGTCTACATAGACTTGGGCAACAAATATGTCCTTATCCTTAGATTTTAGGAACAATGTAGGGTCAATTGTTCCTCTCCTAAACCCCTTAGACACTAGAAATGAAGAAAGCCTTTCATACCAAGCCTAGGGAGCTTGTTTCAATCCATATAAGGCTTTTCTTAATTTGAACACGTGTCTTGGATAATTAGGATTCTCAAACTCGGGGAGTTGTTCTACATAGACCTCTTCCTTAATGATCCCATTTAGGAAGGCCGACTTCACATCCATTTGGTGAAGTGTGAAACCCATATGAGCGGCATAGGCTAGTAGAATTCTAATTGATTCTAGCCTAGCTACGGGGGCATACGTCTCATCATAATCTAGTCCCTCAACTTGGTTAAACCCCCTAGCTACCAATCTAGCCTTGTTCCTAGTGATTTTACCTTGGTCATCTAGTTTCTTCTAAAAGACCCATCTAGTGGTTACAATAGTGCAATCATTGGGCCTAGGAACTAACTACCAAACTTCACTCCTCTCAAATTGATTTAGCTCTTCTTGCATAGCTAAAACCCAATCAACATCTCCCAATGCTTCATCAATGGTCTTGGGTTCTAATTGGGAGATTAGTGTAACGCCCGCTTTTTTCTTTCATAAAGGGGCGTTACGCTAACATACATAGGGGCATGTGAACATCGTAAGGCAGCGGAATACTTAAATCTTACACATACATGCACCCAACTCCTCTTTCTAACAAAGTGACAAGGGAACTTAGCATACTAACTTCATACTTATCATCACATCATAAAGTCACATAAGTCATTCATTAAGCACATAAGTAGTAAACGTAGAGTTTCAGCAAAAGACTCGTAAGTATAACTCTTTCTTGGCCAAGTCACTACCACACACATAATCTTGTCCCTCCTGCTGCTTCCCTTATGGCCCTCTTGCTTGATCTGCGGTATAAGAAAATAAGACTATAAGCACATCGGCTTAGTAAGACTCTTTCCTATTCACTAAAATCATTCGTCGCTTACACATAAGCACACAAACCTTAACATAACCTGGTGCTTAGCATGAATCATAAGCATAAGACATAAAACATCCTTAATATGGCAAGCTACATGGCATACATAAAAACATAAAACTTACTGAGCATGGCATGATACATGGCATACATAAAACATACTGAGCATGGCATGATACATAACCTAAACCATAGGCATATTCTTAACATAAACTTAAGCATAAAACATTTACTATCATGCATCATTCATAAGACGTGGGCGTAAAACATATTCTATCATGGCATGATGTATAACATGAATGAATGCATGAGTCGAATGCATATACATAAGGATACTTACTTTTAAAATCATACTTTTAAATACTTGAACATAATCATAACATCATTGGGGTCCCCGACTTGTACCACATACATACATCATAAGGGCGCATCCCTAAGTAAATACGATGTAGCGAGCCCTGACCTACTAGGGTAAGGACAGCATAGTCGGTAGTCCCAGAACCGGGGCATTCTTAAGGTGCCCATCCCTGTTGCACAGCTTCGGTAGTGCCAGAACCGTGGACAGCATAGTCGGTAGTCCAAAACCGGGGCGTTCTTAAGGTACCCATCCCTTGGACCCATACTTCGGTCCGGTACAAGCCCATTCATAAAGTAAAATAACTTTACATGCTTCATCATTCACAAGACATTCATAACATACTTAAACATAGCATCATGATGCCTTATAGGCATGAGCATTATCTTAATTCATAAAACATGGCATGCATCTTCATTCATAAAACATGGCATGCATCTTCATTCATAAAACATGGCATGCTTACATAAAATATCATTCCTGTTCATAGTGCTTGCATGATCATGGCATATAAGGTAAGCATTGCATTATATTCATTAAACATGACATGTCTACTTAGACCATCATCCTATTCCATAGAGCTTGCATGATCATGATACATAAGGTAAGCCTTGCATTTCATACATAAGTATAGTATCTATCTCAAGCATGCATAGGTGGGACTTCTATAAACCTGTTACATACTATTTAAGCGCATGGCATAGAACATAAAACATTCATGAATAACCCTATTAAGCATGACATCTAACATGAGCATACAAACATGCAACATAGTACCTAAGGTTAGGGTTATAGGTAACATAATTTCTACCACATGCTTGAACCTATATATATACATCATAATGAGCTATAAACCTTCATCCTTCAAACCCTAACTCCACCTAATCCCTATTTACATTGCTTGGCCGAAACTTGCAAGGAAGGGTTCCATCATTCAAATAACATGTAAGGTAGCATAGGGTAAAGAAACAACCATACATTACCTATAAGGCCATAGGAAGCCCTTAGAGCTCATGATTAGGGTTAACACTAACCTTTAGCCCCACTTCTTAAGGTTGGCCGAAACCTTACAAGGCCATGGGTGCATGGAAAATTCCATAAAATTCCCAATCAAACATTAAACAGTAACCATACCATACCATAGGGCCTTTGGAACCCATACTTGAAAAAAACCTTAACTCCTTGGCCTAGAACCCTTCTTGGCCGAAACCCCTAGGGTCCTAAAACCTTGTGGAAATTTTCATCAATCACCCTCATCCTCTCTTGTATCATGAAGATACACAAAATACATGCTTGATGGGTTAGGTCCAATCCTAACCATGGAATCATTGTGAAGGTCCCAAACCCTAAAGGGTCCTAGGGTACCCTACAAATTTCTCAAAATTATCTTCTACTATATATTCATCATGAGAATACATTAGAAAACATGTGAGATATTTTTAACATCATTTTTGAACCCAAACACATGGTGGCCGAATGGTTCAAGGGCCAAGATCATGGGTTTTTCTCAACATAAAACCTAAACGAAATTTCATAATATGATAAACATCAAGGGGAACTATCATACCACAGGTGAGGGAGTCTTACCTTAGATTATCTTAGTTTTTGACCTTAGTTAGGGAAGAAGATGAAGATCTTGTTGTCTCTTGACCACCCCTAGCCATTGTAGCCTTGTGAAACCTTTAGATCTTGAAGATGAGGCCTCCTTGTGGAGCTTTTCCAAGGGAAGAGGGGGGCTTGTGGTTTCGGCTAGGAGGAGAGGAAGAAGAAGAGGAGAGCAATTGACTTGATGGAGGAAGAGAGGAGAAATGTAACTCCTTCTCTTATGCTTTTATGCCACATTAAGGAGGGTAAGTGAAGAGTCATGGTGTCTCTTCCCTTGATGACTCTTCATTCTTCCCAAGCCTTAACTAAAATCCACTTCATTCCCTCATAGCACTCCCTTGCTAGGTGATTTGGTTAGTGCATGCATGGTAGTACAAGAGGTCCAAGGTTCAATCCTTGGTGCATGCACTATATTTTTTTATTTTATTTTTATTTTATTTTCCATTATTTCCGAAAATTCCTCTATAATTCACCCATAATCTTGCTAATATTCCCAATTAAAATCCATGTATACTTATATAAAATTTTGCCAAAAATCTACCAATATCCATGGTACTAAAAAGCCCATATAAGGCCCATTAGTACTTAGTTTCTCAATTTAAATGAAAAAATCATGGATTTCTAACTAAGGTTCGTACTAATATTTCTAGGTCCCTCGGAAAATTATCTAGACATGCTCATTATTTTAAAGAAAATATTAAGAGAATTTTCCGGGTCGTTACAATCCCTCATACCTCGTGAAAGTTCGTCCTCAAACTTAGAATAGCTCCGGGTACTTGCGTCTCATCTCGTCCTCGCGTTCCCAGGTAGCTTCCTCGAACCGCTGACTTTGCCATAAGACCTTGACTAAGGGCACATCGTTGCTCCTTAGCTTTTTGATTTCCCGATCCAAGATTTGTATAGGTCGGTTTTCAAAACTTAGGTCTTCCTGAACTTGTACTGTCTGTGGCTCGATCACTTGATCTGTGTTTAGAATACTCTTCTTGAATAATGACACATGAAACACATTATGGATAGCCGACATCTCCTGAGGCAGCTCTAGTTCATATGCCACCTTGCCAACTCTTTTCAGAATCGGGTACGGCCACACATATCGCGGACTTAGTTTTCCCTTCTTCCCAAATCTTGTTACTCCTTTCATAGGAGCCACTTTGAGAAATACCAGATCTCCAACCTCAAATTCCAGTGACCTATGCCGAACATCCGCATAACTCTTCTGCCGGCTCTGAGCAGCTTCAATCCGTTGTCGAATGTTCTGTATAGCTCGGGTGGTGTCATTGATGAGATCCGTCGTGAGCCCCATTTCCTTCTTTTCATCACCTTCGTACCAACAAATTGGAGACCTACATCTCCTCCCGTACAAAGCTTCATAGGGTGTCATTCCGATAGTAGCTTGGTAGCTATTATTGTAAGCGAATTCCGCTAAACATAGATATCGACACCAACTTCCTTTGAAATCCAGGGCACAGGCTCTCAACATATCCTCTAATACTTGATTCACTCGTTCCGTTTGCCCGTCAGTCTGAGGGTGAAAAGCAGTACTGAACCGCAGTTTAGTGCCAAGAGACTTCTGGATGCATTCCCAAAAATGTGAGTTAAAGCGAGCATCCCTGTCAGAGGTGATAGTCTTGGGAACTCCATGGAGTCTAATTATCTCCCTAGCATATAATTGAGCTAGTTGTTCAACCGAATAAGTCATCTTGACTGCTAGAAAGTGAGCAGACTTCGTCAACCTGTCCACAATTACCCATATCGCATCATATCCATTTGTAGTCCTGGGAAGTCCTGAAATGAAATCCATAGAGACATCTTCCCATTTCCACTCCGGAATCGGGAGTGGCTGTAGAACTCCGCCGGGTCGCTAGTGTTCTGCTTTCACTCTTTGGCAAGTCAGGCAAGTACTCACATGCTGAGCCACATCCCTCTTCATGCCGGACCACCAAAATTTCTCCTTCAGGTCCTGATACATTTTTGTAGATCCTGGATGCATCGAATAAGGGGTTTCGTGTGCTTCCGCTAATACCTTTCTCCGCAGTTCCAGATCATTAGGGATACATAGACGATCCTTAAGATATAGTACTCCCCCGTCGGCGATACGAGAACCATCGCCCTTCCCTTCTAGGGTCTCCTGTTTGATTCTCCGAAGACTCGAATCACAACTTTGTACACAACTTTATTTATTAGCTCTCATAAAGGCTCGGATTACTATATTTTTTAAGCACAACTTCATTTATTAGCTCTTATAAGTTCATATACTAAAACTATCCGGACTCAATGAAATAGACGAGTTGCCATCATGCCCATAATGAAGAATATCATGGCAGTGACTATCACTCCCTCGTACATCTCCCCGTGGCCTGCCTCAGGATCTTCTACCATCTCCATCGGATCCTCTTCTTCTATCTCGGGAACCTCCTCGGCCACTTCAGGGTTTTCCTCGAACATCCCGGGGTCTTCCTCAAACATCTCGAGCATCTCGGGATCTTCCTCAAGCATTTCGGGGTCTTCCTCGATCATCGGGTCTTCCTCAAACATCTCAAGCATCTCAGGATCTTCCTCAAGCATCTCGGGATCCTCCTCGTAAATCTCGGGGTCCTCCTCATACATCTCAGGATCCTCCTCGTACATCTCGGGATCCTCCTCGTACATCTCGGGATCCTCCTCGTACATCTCAGGATCCTCCTCGTACATCTCGGGATCTCCCTCCGAGTCCCCCAGATCCTCCGGAAACTCATGCCGCAGAAGTTGCTTACATAATTTCGTATATGAGATACGACATCCTTGCTGCCCCCAGATCTGATAAGCAACCTCTCTCGCACGATTGGGCAATGAACAAAGCAGATCTTCAATCCTATGATCATCCATGATTGGAAACCCTTCCTGCTCGAGCTTCCAGAATAGCCGGTCCAACTTCCCCATATTGCCTTGGATCCCAAGGACCGGACTATAGTCCACCTCTTCTATTTGCTCCAGTATCTCACGACTCCGCCCCTGGTAACGACTCGTGGTGCCAATCTCATGCAACATCTGGAATTGAAAAAAAAATAACACAGTCAGTACAGAACTGACTAAAACCAGTACAGAACTAGTTTTTTTTTTTCAATTCACAAATATATACAGAGTAAAGCACACAAGATAAACTCATTTTCCTTCACCTTAATAATTAAAATATTACATTTTTTTTTCTATCCCTACTCGCATATCCAATCCTAAGTACTTGATTTCATAAGAAAATATATATCGTTCATAGCCACATATCCTAAAGAAAAATATATATCGTTCAAAATCACATATCCTAAAGTACTTTTCATCATAACCATTGTTCATATTTCCATAGTCTTGAATCATAGGTATCATCCATACTTGCATATTCAAGAGTCACCAGAGCACATCACAAAAGAACATAAGGCATGCATAGAGGTACTTACTTGGAAGCGGCAGGAAGAGGACTTGATGTGTGTGTAGTGAGATGGTAACCGCTCGGATACCAACCTGTAACGCCCGCTTTTTTTTTCATAAAGCGGCGTTACGTTAACATACTTAGGGGCATGTGAACATCATAAGGCAGCGGAATACTTAAATCTTACATATACATGCACCCAACTCCTCTTTCTAACATAGTGACAAGGGAACATAGCATACTAACTTCATACTTATCATCACATCATAAAGTCACATAAGTCATTCATTAAGCACATAAGTAGTAAACGTAGAGTTTTAGCAAAAGACTCGTAAGTATAACTCTTTCTTGGCCAAGTCACTACCACACACATACTCTTGTCCCTCCTGCTGCTTCCCTTATGACCCTCTTGCTTGATCTGCGGTATAAGGAAATAAGACTATAAGCACATCGGCTTAGTAAGACTCTTTCCTACTCACTAAAACCATTCGTCGCTTACACATAAGCACACAAACCTTAACATAACCTGGTGCTTAGCATGAATCATAAGCATAAGACATAAAACATCCTTAACATGGCATGCTACATGGCATACATAAAACATACTGAGCATGACATGATATATAACCTAAACCATAGGCATATTCTTAACATAAACTTAAGCATAAAACATTTACTATCATGCATCATTCATAAGACGTGGGCGTAAAACATATTCTATCATGGCATGACGTATAACATGAATGAATACATGAGTCGAATGCATATACATAAGGATGCTTACTTTTAAAATCATACTTTTAAATACTTGAACATAATCATAACATCATTGGGGTCCCCGACTTGTACCACATACATACATCATAAGCGCGCATCCCTAAGTAAATACGAGGTAGCGAGCCCCGACCTACTTGGGAAAGGACAGCATAGTCGGTAGTCCCAGAACCGGGGCGTTCATAAGGTGCCCATCCCTGTTGCACAGCTTCGGTAGTGCCAGAACCATGGACAGCATAGTCGGTAGTCCAAAACCAGGGCATTCTTAAGTAACCCATCCCTTGGACCCATACATCGGTCCGGTACAAGCCCATTCATAAAGTAAAATAACTTTATATGCTTCATCATTCATAAGACATTCATAGCATACTTAAACATAGCATCATGATGCCTTAAAGGCATGAGCATTATCTTCATTCATAAAACATGGCATGCATCTTCATTCATAAAACATAGCATGCATCTTCATTCATATGACATGCATCTTCATTCATAAAACATGGCATGCTTACATAAAATATCATTCCTGTTCATAGTGCTTGCATGATCATGGCATATAAGGTAAGCATTGCATTATATTCATTAAATATGACATGTCTAATTAGACCATCATCCTATTCCATAGAGCTTGCATGATCATGATACATAAGGTAAGCCTTGCATTTCATACATAAGTATAGTATCTATCTCAAGCATGCATAGGTGGGACTTCTATAAACCTGTTACATACTATTTAAGCGCATGGCATAGAACATAAAACATTCATGAATAACCCTATTAAGCATGACATCTAACATGAGCATACAAACAT